>JAZGLO010002851.1:0-393469 GCA_036873155.1 Biomphalaria sudanica
CTAGCCAGGAAAACCAGTGACTTGGCAGAATTTAAGTCATTGGTTCACATGCATGACAAGATGCATGACGCGTAGAACGTAATCATCTTCTTTTTTGAAGTAACGTCTGTATTATATAAGATAAGATAAGCAGATGAAAATGTGTATGTAAATCTAATAATAAGGGTAATGTCTTCGATTCCTAAAATTAAGTATGAGTGCAGTGATTCAAATGACTATGCAGACCCAGTTGCGACCTGCATATTTTTCAATAATTGATGCTTAAATGACAACATGGGGAAAAACCTTGTTTGACCGTTATTATTGTTTTATGTAAGAAGTGAAATAAATTTGGCTTGAGATCTAGATTTAGGAATCTAGGTCTAGATCCAAAGTCGTTTTTGAAAGGACTATCGCGTTCTTGAAAGGCCTATCGCGTTCTGGAGTTTCTGAATGTAGGGCTTTATTGATTCAAGAGTTTAATAAATGAATGTTCAGGAAACTTTTGCTCACCTCTTTTAAGTCTATATCTATATGCTTACATTCAAATCATTAGCATATTATAAAGTGAGACGCGAGGGTAGACTCCCTTTACCAGAATTCTTTCTATGGGAGAACGGGAGGAGGAGGGGAAGGTTAAAATCATGACCCTTGTTTTTTAATTTAACATTCATTAATATTTAAGAGAAAAAAAAAAACATTGCTCTACAACAGGGGTTCTCAACCTGTTGACCCCCTTGGGGGTCGATTGACGATTTGCCAGGGGTCGCCAAAGACCATCGAAAAAATGAATTGTTTTGTTTATTCTTCCATTGCCGTGTGTGTGTGTGCCTGGGGGGGTCGCGGCAGATTGGGGGGTTGTAAAAAGGGGTCGCCGAGCTAAAAAGGTTGAGAACCGCTGCTCTATAAGCTATATTATGGAGGTATTGTCTTTAAAAAATATTTTTTATGTGTTTTTGTTTCGTTTCAAACGCCCCCCCCCCCCCCCCATAAACTGAAGCAAGATATTTGCCAGTGTTGAGCAATGCCAGACGTTTTATCGGAAAGATCTAACTCTGCGGGAGAGCGTCAAAAAACCCTCTCTTATTGCACACGTCCAGGAGGCTGATGTTGTCTTCAAGCTGTGTTTTTTTTACGTCTGTCTGAGTGTATGTTCATAAGTGTGTATGTGTAGGGCCGGATTTAAGGGAGGTCAGGTGGGGCTACTGCTCAGGGGCCTCCACAAGTAAGGTGCAATCAATAACTTAACTTTTTAATGTAGACATTTTGGGGGGGGGGGGGGGCATTTTTTTACCGACAACACTTTAAATCTTTTTTTTATTATTATTTATTTTATTTGTTGTCTAAATATTTTCTATTTATTTTTTTCTTTTTAGTCTATTTTTGGTTTTTACATACGTTATTACAGTATGCATTTCTAAATAACCAGGACTAGTGGACTTTCTAAAATGATTTTAAAAAAAGGTTTTACATCGTCAAAAACAAAGAATGCAAATATTATGGTCTCTCACAACAGGTCAACTTCTACCTCAGAAATAGTTCCTAGTTCATTTGATTGTCCTATTTTCCGGCTGTAGTCATCATGGCTATTGTTCTCTGTTGTAGACACATGTACGAATACATGTCCTCACATGACAAACGATGAACCAGAGATTCTTCAGAAGACAGCCGTCTCCAGTAGTCATGGAAACCTGGAAGCCAAAGAAATCCCGGTGAATACAATGCTAAATGTTTTTGTTGGTGCCTTTACTAGTTGACAGATCATCGTGAATCTTCATTGTTCTAATATTGTTATGTCCAACACTTTATACTTAAAAAGGGCTAATCAATGCAAAACAATGTTCCTGGACATCACTCAGTCATCATGTTCGGCGCCCTTGTATACAGGTCCAAAGGAACCTTATTAAACTGACCGTTTTTCCACCTCACCATCGGAGAAACCTCCACAAGTTGGCAGAACTGCATCGGCTTCCAGATGTTAACCTTTCATCAAACCAAGATTAAAGTCAAACAGCATTGCAGTGAGCTCATGAGGAATTTGGTGGACTAGAAATATGTAGATTATACTACACAAATATCTTATGATCATGCGATGCCTCTTATAACAAAGATATTTGGACCTAGTTGCATTGCTCCTTGCTTATAGCATGCTCAGAGCGCTTTGGTCCGATCTCAGTTGTGGACCAGTGTGGGGGGTATCTAGGATAAGGTTTTTTCGTGCTGCCTTTAAGCGCTCAGTAAACACAACTCTGCCCGATTCGGGTGTCAAACCTCGAGCCCCGTTCGAGCCAAGTTCAAGCGCACTGAGCCTTTCGACCACGCTTTCCATACTACACAAATATCTAACGATATTTGGACCTAGTTGCATTGCTTCATATAATTCAGGCGTCAAAACCTTGCTGTGTTCTAACATAGTACAAATCATTGAGAGACATTGTATCCGCAATAAGAGTTTACTTCAATACAGATATGTTCAATGTTGTCCTTGACACTCTGTAGACCACAATATTTAGAAAGAAACACTGAAAAAAATATCAACAGATGTGTTACTGTGGGCTGACCCAGCGTTTAAGACCAAACACACATGAACGTACGACTAGACGCAAGGCTTGAGCAAATATAAGTGCACTTTATGGAAGGGGAGAGAAGATTAATGTTGTATTTAGAATTCCTTCTTGTCTCCCCTTTGTCTTCAGACTCTAAGATAGGTCCCAGAGCAGCGGCGTAGCTAGGGATTTGAATCCCGGGGGAGTTGAAAATTTTTTAGGGGCCCCGCATTTTGACATTAGACATCATAACATGAGATAATACACTTAATAAATGAAAGCCTAAATTCCATTTGGTACAGTATATAAGTAAAAAATTTTAAAAAGACTTTTTAACTCTTTCTCTCCTAACTGACGATACCAGCGTTGATTCCACCAGAATGTGGTAAATAATTACGGAGAGAAAGAGTTAAATGACTAATGCGTTGTTTATTGTCGAGTGACAAATCTCAATTCATAATTCATATCGCCGTGCTTTCTGTGCAGCCAAGGCGTCTATAACATCATCTAAAATCTAACTCAATGCTGTCTTGTATTTTAACTCCACATAAATAGCATAATTACATCGCCGTGGCGTAATATTTAATACTTAATGTAAAATAAAAATAGGACATTCATTTGAGTGGAGGCCCGGGAGGACATTTGAATTAGGACCCCGCCCCTCCCCGCACCATAGCTACGCCACTGACCCAGAGCCTTTATGATAAGAGACTAGGATAAAATCTAGAGACTCTAGGATAAGACCCAAAGTCGCTAGGATAAGACTAATAGACTCTGGGATAAGACCCAAAGACGCTCGGGTAAGACAAATAGACTCTGGGACAAGACGCATAGATACTCGGATAAGACAAATAGACTCTGGGATAAGGCAGATAGACTCTGGGATAAGACCTAAAGACGCTAGGATAAGACAAATAAACTCTAGGATAAGACAAATAGACGCTGGGATAAGACAAATAAACTATAGGATAAGACAAATAAACTCTAGGATAAGACAAATAAACTCTAGGATAAGACAAATAAAATATAGGATAAGACAAATAGACTCTGGAATAAGACCCAAAGACTCTGGGATAAGACAAATAGACTCTGGGATAAGACAAATAGACTCTGGGATAAGACCCAAAGACTCTGGGATAAGACCCAAAGACTCTGGGATAACACCCAAAGACTCTGGGATAACACCCAAAGACTCTGGAATAAGACAAATAGACTCTGTGATAAGACCCAAAGACTCTGGGATAAGACCCAAAGACTCTGGGATAAGACAAATAGACTATGGGATACGACAAATAGACTCTGGGATAAGACCAAAAGTCTCTGGGATAAGACAAATAGGCTATGGGATAAGACAAATAGACTCTGGGATAAGACAAATAGACTCTGGGAAAAGACCAAAAGACTCTGGGATAAGACCCAAAGACTCTGGGATAAGACAAATAGACTCTGGGATAAGACAAATAGACTCTGGGATAAGACCAAAAGACTCTGGGTGTAATAAGAAATAAAGGAACACTGAAGAGTAACCTAAAACAAGGCTTTATTAAACTAGAACGACACATGAACTGACGAAAGAGACTTGGATAGTAGCACACTAAATCAATGTTGTGAACACATTCTCACGACGTTACACAAACATAAACAAATACTAACTATTTCACCACATTCACCCCGCCTAGAATTAAAATAGCAAGTATAGTAATATAGTAGGCCATAGCATAAATAAAAAAGAGAATGCCAGTGCCTGCAATACAATAGATCAATAAATAGTGTCGAAATATTAGTTTCTCTTGTAAACAATAATGAGGAGTGATACAAAGAAACATAAAAACCAGTATCTGTAGTAGGACGTATAAACAATTACTAGTTTCAGTAGCAAGGGATAAACAATGCCAGTTTATGTAGTCAGTATAAGTCTAGTAATAGAGAAACAACTCTAGACTCTATAGTTCGGTCTGGTTCTTCTCTCTCTTAAGTTGTAACGGGGTTGACTATCATGCTCTACAGTTTGGGAGTCACTAATGAGTTCCTGAGCGTCAAGTGGGGTATGATGGTTCTGTGTATTTTCAAGAGGAAGCGCTCGGAGATCCTCAGAGCCTTCCAGGGGTTCTTTCCTTTCTTGTATCACCGTAGGGGTGTTGACTGGTACTTCCATGTTTTGAGCTTCTGGAGGATATTCATTATCCTCACCCTGAGCGAAGAACGAAGGTTCACTTGTTGTTGTGGATGGGGAGGGGTTGGGAGCCAAGCGTCTTAGAGAGACTGTCTCCTCTTTACCGCTGGGCAACCGTACCACGGCATATTGGGGGTTACACATCAGTAACTCGACTTCTTCCGTGAGAGGATCATACTTTGAAGATCTGTTCTCTCTTCTCAGCAACACTCGACCTGGGCTGGATAGCCAAGTGGGGATAGATATCCCGAAGGAGGATTTCCGGTTGAACCGGAAAACTCTCTCATGTGGAGTTTCGTTTGTTGCCGTAGATAGTAATGATCTAATCGAGTATAGGGCCTGGTTCAAGACAAGTTCCCATCTTGAGATCGGGAGATCGAGGTCTTTCAGTGCTAAAGTAACAGCGTTCCATAGAGTTTTGTTTAGTCGTTCAATTTGCCCGTTGCCTGAAGGATTAAAAGCGGTTGTTCTACTTGTAGCTATTCCCCTCTCGTGCAGAAAGGATTGCACCTCCTTCGACATAAAGGACGTACCTCTGTCGGAATGGACGTATTCTGGCATCCCAACTAAGGAAAACAGCTGATTTAAACACTTTATGACAGTAGATGAGGACATATCGGGACATGGGTAGGCAAATGGGAAGCGTGAGTACTCATCCACCATTGTTAATAAATATTTATTGTGAGTAGCAGATGGGAGTGGCCCCTTAAAATCGATGCTTACTCTCTGAAATGGTTGGGTAGCCTTGATGAGGGTGCCTGAAAACTGTTTAAAGAATCTAGGCTTCAGTTCAGCGCAAGTTTTACATTGGTTTACCACTTTGCGGACGTCCTCGCAGGAAAAAGGTAAGTTCTTAGTCCGAACGAAATGGAGGAGTCTCGTGACCCCTGGGTGGCAGAGGTTGTTGTGTAACAGTTTGAGGTCTTCTCCAGTCATTGCTGACGCAAACTGGTTTCTTGAAAAGGTATCCGCCGCAGCGTTTTGTTTCCCGGGTCGATATACGACGTCATATTGGAAACAACTAAGCTCTAGTCGCCGTCTTTGTATCTTTTCGTTTTTGATCTTGCCCTTGTTTTGCTGGTCAAACATAAAGGACACTGAGCGTTGATCTGTAAACAATGTGAAAGGTCTACTGATGAGGTAATGTTGCCATTTTCTCAGGGCTTCTACGATAGCGTATGCTTCCTTTTCAACTGCAGAATGTCTGCGTTCACTATTAGTGAGTGTTCTTGAAAAGAAGGCGACAGGACGGCCGTCTTGATTAAGAGTGGCGGCGATCGCGATGTCAGAGGCATCTGTTTCGACTATTAGTGGTCGATTATAATCTATCGTCGACACAACAGCGTTTTCAAGTTCATGTTTTAGCTGTTTTAAAGCTTCCTGTACTTGTTCAGGGAGAGGAAAGGTTTTGTTGTTCACCAATAAATGGATCTTGTTGGAGAAATTTGGGATCCATTGAGAATAATAGGACAGTAGTCCAATAACCCGCTTTTGTGATTTCATGTCTTGTGGTGGAGGTAGATTTCTCAACGCTTGAAATCTTTCGGGGTCTGGTCTTAATTGCCCTTGTGAGATTTCGTAACCTAGGAGGCATACTTTATCAGTCGCAATAGCACTTTTATCATCGTTGAATGTGATACCGTACTTTTTAGCGGCGTTGAGAAATCTTTGTAGATTCTGGTCGTGGCTACTGGAGTCACGTCCGCAGATGGTAACGTTATCCACGTAAGCGAACGTATCCTGTAGCCCTTCCTCCTCAATTATGGTGTTGATCGTCCTTTGAAATGCAGCAACTCCGTTTGTCACTCCAAAAGGAATGCGGCAAAACTGATAAAGCTTTCCGCAAGCCTCGAACGCCGTGTACTGCTTTTCATCATCCCTGATAGGTATCTGGTGATAAGCGCTTTTGAGGTCAAATGTACTGTATATTGAGTATTTAGATATTTCCTGCACCAGTTCATCAACTTTTGGCACGGGGTACGCGTCGAGGTAAGTGAATCGATTGATGGTTTGACTATAGTCGATAACCATTCTCTTTTTGTGCCTTTCATTCGTTGTTACAATTATTTGAGCTCTCCACGGGGACGTGGAAGGTTCAATAATTTTGTGAGATAGAAGTCTCTTGATTTCAGTTTGAATGAATTTGGAGTCAGGCATAGAATATTTTCTAGATTTAGTGGCTATGGGGTGGCAGTTAGGAGCAAGATTAGCGAAGAGGTGAGGGGCTTCAACTCGTGCAGCTTTCAGCGTACAGACCTGAAGAGTGCTTCGTTTTCCCTCAAATGGGATCATCAGTTTTTCGTGCTGGCTGATGAAATCTAGTCCTAAGATTACATCAGATACTAGTCCGTCTAGTAGTGAGAGCTTCACACTTTCGTATTGTTCGTCTTTGTACTTTATTTTGGCGAAAATATGTCCGTGAGTAGTGCGAGAAAGATGTGTAGAGGCCATGTAGATTCTGTTTCTGGACATTTCTAATTTCCATTTGTACCTTTTAGCAATTGAAGAAGATATATAGCTTTCACTGCTCCCCGTATCTACGAGAGCCTTCAATGGTACTCCATTGACCAGTATTGAAATTGTAGATTTAGTAAGGCCGGACGCTGGTGTCGATGCCCAGGAAGATCCAACGGTTGTAGTCCGTGACGTCTCATCATCCGCTTTCACTATGGCTGAGGTTGTAGATTTGAGTGTCTGTCTGGTCGATCTACAGACTTTCTGAAAATGACCCCTCTTGCCGCACAAGTTGCATGTAGCGTCACGGGCTGGACATCTAAAGCGTTGATGTGGGCTGTATCCACAAAAGAAGCATCTTTTACTAGTCGCCGCACTCACCTCATGTTCTAGTTTTGTTGTTGGAGAAAGGCTCTCCACGTCGGCGCTGGCTCCAGATGGAGTTTCAGAGTAGATGTTATACGCCATGGCATGGTTATGGGCATATTCAAGTTGTCTTGCCTCTTCATAGGCACTCTGTAGAGTTAGAGTAGATTTCTCTAAGAGTCGCAGCCTTATGCTGTTTGAAGCCAGTCCAGTAATGAAGGCGTCTCTTACGAAGATATCTCTGTGTTCTTCAGCGGTGACAGCTTTGAAGTCACAGTCTTTGGCCATACTTTTAAGCTTAAGTAGGAAGGAGTCAACGGTTTGTCCGTTCTCTTGTCGACATAGAGTTATCATGTGCCGTGCGAAAATTTCGCTTTTAGGTTTCACGTAGACATTTTGTAGAACTTTGATTGATTCTTCGAACGTTGTACACTCACTTATGTACTGAAATACGCTCGAAGAAACGTAGTTTTCAAGTAGTTTCTTTTTGTCAATCTCGCAATGAGAGACTGAGGAGATGAAATTCTCAAATGTTCTGAGCCAGTGCAGCCACTTCTCGGCAGCCGATGGCGTGCTAGGCTCTATGTCTAGCTCTTTTGGCCTA
This sequence comes from Biomphalaria sudanica, assembly GCA_036873155.1. Lineage (NCBI taxonomy): Eukaryota > Metazoa > Mollusca > Gastropoda > Planorbidae > Biomphalaria > Biomphalaria sudanica. The sequence goes on from JAZGLO010002851.1 coordinate 8,123, forward strand.
AATAGACGCTCCATTTGTATTACAATTTTTACTTACAGACTGAGAATAGTGTTGAACGAAAATCCAAATAAGATACACGAGACACATAGATCCATAGAATTGAAAATTTCTAGTTTAATAAATTGTAATAAGAAATAAAGGAACACTGAAGAGTAACCTAAAACAAGGCTTTATTAAACTAGAACGACACATGAACTGACGAAAGAGACTTGGATAGTAGCACACTAAATCAATGTTGTGAACACATTCTCACGACGTTACACAAACATAAACAAATACTAACTATTTCACCACACTGGGATAAGACCCAAAGACTCTGGGATAAGACAAATAGACTCTGGGATAAGACTTAGAGACTCGCGTGTGAAATGTTTTGGTGTTCCACAGGGGGAAGCGGGGAGGAGGAGGTGTCGGCCAAGACCAGGCAGATGTCAAGGTAATCGTGCCCTAACTCCTAAGCTGAAGAAATCTATAATGTTGTTGTGTGTTTTGTTTCTGACAGAAGACCATGAAGAATCCTAAACATTTATAATGCTGTGCCTGTAACTTCCAGGATACAAAACTAGCTATCACATTCTTATGTTATAAAATACAGAAGGTTTGTCAAAAAAAATGAAGATGATTACGTTCTACGTGTGCCTTAGGTTAATCTAGTCATGCATGTTAATGAATGACATACATTCTGCTAAGTCATTGATTTTCTTGACTGACTCAGGCAATCCATTCCATGCTCTAATAGCACTAAGGAAGAAGGAACATCTGTATACATTTGTCCTTGCATATGAAGTGTGTAGTGCGCCTTTAACTTTATGCCCTTACTGGGTTTTGTGTTTGTATTTGAAGATTATGGTTCAATGTTTTATGCATAATTGTTACTTTACTTTTGCGTCTTCTGTCCTGAAGGCTTTCTAAATTTAATGATTTTACTAAAGATGTTACTCTAATCAAATGTGAATATTCGTTTATTATAACTGGACTTCTTGCTTTAAAATGTTCCTTAATTAGGTCTAGTCGATAAGAAAACGAATTTGTAATGCACATCCCGTAATTTCACATGATTATATATATACCCCCACCGAAATAAGATTTTCCATGTCTACAACAGATGACCTTTACATCCTCTGCCCTACAGATCGCAAGGTCTGTAACGGAAACTTTACGTTTAACTTTAGTCTAAATTCTCAATGAGTTTTCATTTCTAGTACATTTCTTTGTGCATGTACAGTCTAAACAAATAATTGAAAATAAAAATAAAAGGACATTAAGCAGAATATATTTATAAAGTGTACATCGACCATATCGACACCGTTTAGGTATGTCAGACTTGTATTCTAGTGTCAGGCTTGTATTCTAATGTCAGGCTTGTATTCTAATGTCAGACTTGAATGTTAATGTCAGACTTGTATTCTAATGTCAGGCTTGTATTCTAATGTAGAGATGACGTGTCCACCACGTCCAAATGTACATCCCCGTCTGTCGCCACTGTTGGTTGCGCACGTTTTGCAAGCCAGTCCGCAGCTCCGGGAACTCCAGGGAAAGTATCTGCGTAGTCGCTTGACTTGTACAAACTTTGAGGCACTACGCCTTACAATGAAGTTTCTTAGCGAGGCTTCCCGGCTTGTGTCTAACATTCATCCCTGGTGCATTATACTCTCAAGCTTACGACCGCCCCTATGACCTACGTATATCTTATTTCCTTCTCCCTCGCTAAAAAAAGGTATACGCCTCCATTTCATTGTTTTTACATGTGAACCACATAAATGGATGACCCCTAGCCAGATTTCAGCAGGCTTGATCACGTGATAAAAAAGGTCACCTTCGTACAACGGTGTCTACAACTAGGTCAAGTTAAAGGTCGTGAAACATTTTTTTTTCATTCACGTAGCATTCAAATCTGAAAACAACATTAATTATCTCCCCCTTCCCCTAGACAGGACCTCAAGTTGCTTTTGAAAACGGCTGGTTGGAAGATAGTACCGATGAAATCTACAGAGGTGAAGGTCGTGGTATTCTTCACATGCCAGGATAGGAGGAGTTATCCAAGGGGTAAATAGCAGAGGTGACCTTTAACAAAAAAACACATTACAATGCAGTTTCAACAGTTGTCTTTTGTGTATGTGTTTTTTAACAGCTTGGATGCCCACGTAATTCAGCTTGGTGGCCCACGTGATGGCTGCCTGGTCGTGCGGTTTGCGCGCTGGACTGTCGTTCGGATTTATCGACGGTCGAGGGTTCAAACCCTGCCCTCTCCCATCCCCCGTTGTCCTGTGGGAGGTTTGGACTAGGAAGTAAACTCTGAAGGAACATCCGTAACATGTAAAACATTTTTACAAAGGTGATTTAGCTTGATGGACCAAGTAACTCAGATTTGATGGCCCTCGTAATTTAGCTTGGTATCCCTGTAATTCACCTTGGTTGTCCAAGTAATTCAGCTAGCTTGGTGGCGCACGACATTAAGTTTGGTGACCACGAAATTAAGTTTGGTGGCCAAGTAATTGAGCATGGTGGCCATGTAATTGAGCATGGTGGCCACGTAATTAAGTTTGACGGTTAAGTAATTAAGCTTGGTGGCCACGAAATTGAGTTTGGCGGTTAAGTAATTAAGCTTGGTGGCCATGTAATTCAGCTTAAAAGCCACGTTATTCAGCTTGGCGGCCATGTAATTCAACTTGAAAGCCACGTTATTCAGCTTGGCGGCCATGTAATTCACCTTGAAAGCCACGATATTCAGCTTGGCGGCCACGTATTTCGACTTGAAAGCCACGTTATTCAGCTTGGTGGCCATGTAATTCACCTCTAAAGCCTTGTTATTCAGCTTGGCGGCCACGTAATTCACCTTGAAAGCCACGTAATTCAGCATGGTGGCCATGTAATTCACCTTGAAAGCCACGTTATTCAGCTTGGTGGCCATGTAAATCACCTTGAAAGCCACGTTATTCAGCTTGGTGGCCATGTAATTCAGCTTGAAAGTCACGTAATTCAGCTTGGTGGCCATGTAATTCACCTTGAAAGACACGTTATTCAGCTTGGTGGCCATGTAATTAAACCTTGAAAGCCACGTTATTCAGCTTGGTGGCCATGTAATTCAGCTTGAAAGTCAGTAATTCAGCTTGGTGGCCACGTAATTCAGCTTGAACGCCACGTTATTTTGCTTGGCGGCCATGTAATTCACCTTGAAAGCCACGTTATTCAGCTTGGTGGCCATGTAATTCAGCTTGAAAGTCACGTTATTCAGCTTGGTGACCATGTAATTCAGCTTGGCCTCCATGTAATTCAGCTTGAAAGCCACGTTATTCAGCTTGGTGGCCATGTAATTCACCTTGAAAGCCACGTTATTCAGCTTGGCGGCCATGTAATTCAGCTTGAAAGCCACGTTATTCAGCTTGGTGGCCATGTAATTCACATTGAAAGTCACGTTATTCAGCTTGGCGGCCATGTAATTCAGCTTGAAAGCCACGTTATTCAGCTTGGTGGCCATGTAATTCACATTGAAAGCCACGTTATTCAGCTTGGTGGCCATTTAATTCAGCTTGAAAGCCACGTTAATCAGCTTGGCTGCCATGTAATTCAGCTTGAAAGTCACGTTATTCAGCTTGGTGAACATGTAATTCAGCTTGAAAGCCACGTTATTCAGCTTGGTGGCCATGTAATTCACATTGAAAGTCACGTTATTCAGCTTGGCGGCCATGTAATTCACATTGAAAGTCACGTTATTCAGCTTGGCGGCCATGTAATTCAGCTTGAAAGCCACGTTATTCAGCTTGGTGGCCATGTAATTCACATTGAAAGCCACGTTATTCAGCTTGGTGGCCATTTAATTCAGCTTGAAAGTCACGTTATTCAGCTTGGGGCCATGTAATTCAGCTTGAAAGCCACGTTATTCAGCTTGGTGGACATGTAATTCAGCTTGAAAGCCGCGTTATTCAGCTTGGTGGCCATGTAATTCAGCTTGAAAGCCACGTTATTCAGCTTGGTGGCCATGTAATTCACATTGAAAGTCACGTTATTCAGCTTGGCGGCCATGTAATTCAGCTTAAAAGCCACGTTATTCAGCTTGGTGGCCATGTAATTCAGCTTGGCGGCCATGTAATTCAGCTTGAAAGCCACGTTATTCAGCTTGGCGGCCATGTAATTCAGCTTGAAAGCCACGTTATTCAGCTTGGCGGCCATGTAATTCAGCTTGAAAGCCACGTTTTTCAGCTTGTAGCCATGTAATTCACCTTGAAAGTCACGTAATTCAGGTTGGCGTCCATGTAATTCTGCTTGAAAGTCACGTTATTCAGCTTGGCGGCCATGTAATTCAGCTTGAAAGCCACGTTATTCAGCTTGGTGGCCATGTAATTCACATTGAAAGCCACGTTATTCAGCTTGGTGGCCATTTAATTCTGCTTGAAAGTCACATTATTCAGCTTGGCGGCCATGTAATTCAGCTTGAAAGCCACGTTATTCAGCTTGGTGGCCATGTAATTCACCTTGAAAGACACGTTATTCAGCTTGGTGGCCATGTAATTCACCTTGAAAGCCACGTTATTCAGCTTGGTGGCCACGTTATTCAGCTTGGCGGCCATGTAATTCAGCTTGAAAGCCACGTTATTCAGCTTGGCGGCCATGTAATTCAGCTTGAAAGCCACGTTATTCAGCTTGGTGGCCATGTAATTCACCTTGAAAGCCACGTTATTCAGCTTGGCGGCCATGTAATTCAGCTTGAAAGTCACGTAATTCAGCTTGTCGGCCATGTAATTCAGCTTGAAAGTCACGTTATTCAGCTTGGCGGCCATGTAATTCAGCTTGAAAGCCACGTTATTCAGCTTGGTGGCCATGTAATTCACATTGAAAGTCATGTTATTCAGCTTGGCGGCCATGTAATTCAGCTTGAAAGCCACGTTATTCAGCTTGGTGGCCATGTAATTCACATTGAAAGCCACGTTATTCAGCTTGGTGGCCATTTAATTCAGCTTGAAAGCCACGTTATTCAGCTTGGCGGCCATGTAATTCAGCTTGAAAGTCACGTTATTCAGCTTGGTGGACATGTAATTCAGCTTGAAAAGCCGCGTTATATAGCTTGGTGGCCATGTAATTCAGCTTGAAAGCCACGTCATTCAGCTTGGTGGCCATGTAATTCGCATTGAAAGTCACGTTATTCAGCTTGGCGGCCATGTAATTCAGCTTGAAAGCCACGTTATTCAGCTTGGTGGCCATGTAATTCAGATTGAAAGCCACGTTATTCAGCTTGGTGGCCATTTAATTCAGCTTGAAAGTCACGTAATTCAGCTTGGCAGCCATGTAATTCAGCTTGAAAGTCACGTTATTCAGTTTGGCAGCCATGTAATTCAGCTTGAAAGCCACGTTATTCAGCTTGGTGGACATGTAATTCAGCTTGAAAGCCGCGTTATTCAGCTTGGTGGCCATGTAATTCAGCTTGAAAGCCACGTTATTCAGCTTGGTGGCCATGTAATTCACATTGAAAGTCACGTTATTCAGCTTGGCGGCCATGTAATTCAGCTTAAAAGCCACGTTATTCAGCTTGGTGGCCATGTAATTCACATTGAAAGCCACGTTATTCAGCTTGGTGGCCATTTAATTCAGCTTGAAAGTCACGTTATTCAGCTTGGCGGCCATGTAATTCAGCTTGAAAGCCACGTTATTCAGCTTGGTGGCCATGTAATTCAGCTTGAAAGCCACGTTATTCAGCTTGGTGGCCATGTAATTCAGCTTGGCGGCCACGTTATTCAGCTTGGTGGCCACGTTATTCAGCTTGGCGGCCATGTAATTCAGCTTGAAAGCCACGTTATTCAGCTTGGCGGCCATGTAATTCAGCTTGAAAGCCACGTTATTCAGCTTGGTGGCCATGTAATTCACCTTAAAAGCCACGTTATTCAGCTTGGCGGCCATGTAATTCAGCTTGAAAGTCACGTAATTCAGCTTGGCGGCCATGTAATTCAGCTTGAAAGTCACGTTATTCAGCTTGGCGGCCATGTAATTCAGGTTGAAAGCCACGTTATTCAGCTTGGTGGCCATGTAATTCACATTGAAAGCCACGTTATTCAGCTTGGTGGCCATTTAATTCAGCTTGAAAGTCACGTTATTCAATTTGGCGGCCATGTAATTCAGCTTGAAAGCCACGTTATTCAGCTTGGTGGCCATGTAATTCACATTGAAAGCCACGTTATTCAGCTTGGTGGCCATTTAATTCAGCTTGAAAGCCACGTTTTTCAGCTTGGCGGCCATGTAATTCAGCTTGAAAGCCACGTTATTCAGCTTGGTGGTCATGTAATTCACATTGAAAGCCACGTTATTCAGCTTGGTGGCCATTTAATTCAGCGTGAAAGCCACGTTATTCAGCTTGGCGGCCATGTAATTCAGCTTGAAAGCCACGTTATTCAGCTTGGCGGCCATGTAATTCAGCTTGAAAGCCGCGTTATTCAGCTTGGTGGCCATGTAATTCAGCTTGATGGCCTTTAGGTCATTTTATAGATGAATCAGAGGACCTGGCCATGCACTCACCAGATTTGTACCTAAACAGAATGATGTCATGGATTATTGCTAGCGAGCCCAACGTCGCAAGAAGGATGCAAAAAAAAAAAACCCACTAAGTACATAGGCCAAATGTTTTCTTTTTACCGAGATTTTTAACCCTCTGTCTGTCTGGTTAGAATCTTATACACGGTATTTCTCCCACTCCCTTTTCTCGGATCAAGGTGAAATTATGCTCAAAGTTAAGCAATTAGTGTTAATTAATATATTTTTTTTATATTAAACATTTTTAAACTATCAGTGAACTAATAAAACCTATTTCTATGAGTTTCTAAAAAACTCAGTGTGCCAAAACACGTTGGCCTTTAACCATGGAAACTCGTGTTCCATCAGACTCGGGTATTTCAAAGCGCGAATGGACTCTAGTCAAAATGCACTTTAGCAGACTTTCACACCGCCCTTACCCCAGCTTCTTGTATAGAATACGTGGAGACAGGAGCCCGGGATGTATTTCGATATTTCAGTTATATTGTAGTAGCTCCAGTGGCGGACTGAAAGGGTTAATAAGTTTGCGGCCTACTGACACACACCACTCAGGCCAATCACACAGATGGCTGCTTGGTCACATTGAAAGCCACGTTTGCGCGCTGGACTGTCGTTCGGACTTATCGATGGTTTCGGGTTCAAATCCTGCCCGCTCCCATCTCCCGTCGTACTGCTGGAGGTTTGGACTAGGAAGTAATTATCCTCAACTTTGAAGGAACATCCGAAATAAGTAAAACATTTTAGAAACAAACATTTACACAGGGCAACGGATCAACAGCTGTCGATAGACAAGGGACACTACTGCTAATAACCGCAAGTATGACTCATGTTGTGGTCATGTGATCTAAAGCCCTCACAGACGAGAGAGAGTGTAAAGAAAGGACAGTCGAGTCCAGGACAGCAAGAGAAGGACTGTGCTGTACCTTGTGGGTCCTCGAAAATGTAGCTGTACGCAGCTAGAGAGACTTGTCATGTTTAGTTAGGCAGTTCTGTAGTGTAGCAAAGCAATTGAAGTTAATGTAGCCAATTGTATTTATTGGCTGATGTTGATGCAATTGTAATTAAACCGCCACTTGTTTATGGAAGCTCTTGTTGTCAAGTTGATGTTTTAGATGTGTTGTGTTGTTGGGCAGTGTTTGCAGAAGGCCTGATTGAGAAGATCGTAACAATATCTTATTTCATTTATGTCTGCATTGCATTAATGTCCAAAGTTCATTCATTAGTATTTCATTTATTTCTGTTTTATTTAGGTCTAGATTTCATTCTGCTTAGGCGCCAACTTACTTTCACGGACATAGAAGAGTGCACTTGTCAGCAGTTGGAGATTTATAACAAATGTCCAAGGGATACAAATTTGAGACCGAAAGAAAATACCGTCGAGGACCGTAGACGTCGAAAAGAGTTTCTAAATAAACCACCGACGGAAAACCTGTTATGTCTGCTCCGGATGTGGTAAAATATGTAGGTCGAAGGAGGGACTGCGTACCCACGTGAAATATAGCACTCCTAATTAATCTGCGGACTGGAAAACAAGCCTTAGTATTATTATATTTCATTCTTGTTTATGAATCACATAAGTCTGTCATTCAAGTCTGTATTTCATTCATATCTGTATTTAACTCATATCTGTATTTCGTTTATGTCTATTTCATTTGGCTGTTTTCCATCCATGTCTGTATTTCATTTATGTCTGTTTTCCATCCATGTCTGTATTTCATTTATGTCTGTTTTTCCATCCATGTCTGTATTTCATTTATGTCTGTTTTAATTTATGTCTGTTTTTTTTTTATTTATGTCTGCTTTTCATAGTCCCTCCGTTCTGGCTCTATCTTCCCCAAGTATTGTTTAACAGTGTCATAAGTGCTTACTTTCGTTCATAGGTCACTCTATCAGCTCGTGTCTGGAACAGATCTCTGCTTTATCTTTCCCCTCAACGGCCAGAAATGTGTGTGCCTACTACTTCGTTTACTGTGTGTACAAACAAAAAACACTCAAGAAACAGAATCTTTGAATACAAGTCTTCCCCGCCAAGTTAACAACATCAACAACGACAGCAGCAGGGATGTTAAACTCATGCTATACGGGGGGCATTCGCACCATTCCATATTCATGCTATGCGGGGGAAATTTGCACCATTCCATACTCATGCTATACGTGGTGCATTCGCACCATTCCATACTCATGCTATGTGGGGGGCATTCGCACCATTCCATACTCATGCTATGCGGGGGCATTCGCACCAATCCATACTCATTCTATCCGGGTTGCATTTGCAAAATTCGATACTCATGCTATGCTGGGGGCATTCGCACCATTCTATACTTATGCTATACGGGGGGCATTCGCACCATTTCATACTCATGCTATGCGGGGGGCAATCGCACCATTCCATACTCATGCTATACGAGAGGCATTCGCACCATTCCATACTCATGCTATGCGGGGGCATTTGCACCATTCTTTACTTATGCTATGTGGGGGCAATCGCACCATTCCATATTTATGCTATGCGGGGGGCATTCGCACCATTCCATACTCATGCTTAGCGGGGGACATTCGCATCATTCCATACTCATGTTATGCGGGGGCATTCGCACCATTTCATACTCATGCTATGCGGGGGCATTTGCACCATTCCATACTCATGCTATGCGGGGGCATTTTCACCATTCTATACTCATGCTATGCGGGGGCATTCGCACCATTCCGTACTCATGCTATCCGGGTTGCATTCGCACCATTCCATACTCATGCTATGCTGGGGGCATTCGCACCATTCCATACTCATGCTTTACGGGGGGCACTCGTACCATTCCATATTCATGCTATGCGGGGGCATTCGCACCATTCCATACTCATGCTATACGGGGGGCACTCGTACCATTCCATATTCATGCTATGCTGGGGGCATTCGCACCATTCCATACTCATGCTTTACGGGAGGCTTTCGCACCATTCCATACTCATGCTTTGCGAGGGCATTTGCACCACTCAATACCCATGCCATGCGGGGGCATTCGCACAATTCCATACTTATGCTATGCGGGGGCATTCGCACCATTTCATACTCATGCTATGCGGGGGCATTCGCACCATTCCATAATCATGCTATGCGGGCGGGGGGCATTCGCACCATTCCATACTCATGCTATGCGGGGTGCATTTGCACCATTCCATACTCATGCTATCCGGGTTGCATTCGCACCATTCCATACTCATGCTATGCTGGTGTATTCGCACCATTCCATACTCATGATATACGGGGGGCATTCGCACCATTCCATACTCATGCTATCCGGGTTGCATTCGCATTATTACATACTCATGCTATGCGGGGGCATTTGCACCATTCCATACTCATGCTATGCGGGGGGCATTCGCACCATTCCATACTCATGCTATGCGGGGGGCATTCGCACCATTCCATACTCATGCTATGCGGGGGGCATTCGCACCATTCCATACTCATGCTATGCGGGGGAGGACGCATTCGCACCATTTCATGCTATGCGGGGGCATTCGCACCAATCCATACTCATGCTATGCAGGGAGCATTCGCACCATTCCATACTCATGCTATGCGGGGGGCATTCGCACCATTCCATACTCATGCTATGCGGGGGGCATTCGCACCATTCCATACTCATGCTATGCGGGGGGGGCATTCGCACCATTTCATACTCATGCTATACGGGAGGCATTCGCATTATTCCATACTCATGCTATGCGGGGGCATTGGCACCATTCCATGCTCATGCTATGCGGGGGGCATTCACATCATTCCATACTCATGCTATGCGGGGGGCATTCGCACTATTCCATACTCATGCTATGCGGGGGGCATTCGAACCATTTCATAATCACGCTATACGGGAGGCTTTTGCACCATTCCATACTCACGCTACGCGGTGCACGTAACAGCCCTAAAAATAGGAAAGATAAATAGACAACGTAATCTTTCAAAACTACTAAATTAGGCTTTTATTTAATAAACCTGGCCATAAACCAAAATTGGTAAACACAACTAGGCTATAGAGGGGCCTATTTTGAAGCAGCCAATCGTATCTCTGAAATAAATTGACTTTGAAGATTGTCTACCATGATAACGACATCTAAGAACTTTATGCTTGATGTTTTGATTGAATTACGAAATCTGTTTAGTCAATGGAGATTCGACTTTTTCTTCTCTTATGCCCTCCGATAGGATAAGACCAACGCCGTTTTAAGTTCTTAGGCCATTTGGAGAAAAAAAAATCAGACATCGAGAACTCATTGATGCATAACAGGTCATTTCGGCAGTGTGAGGCGTTTACATACTCCCTCTCTCTCTCTCTCCCTCACTCTCTCTCTCTCTCTCTCTTTCCCTCAATCTTCCTCTCTCTCTCTCTTTCCCTCAATCTTCCTCTCTATCTATCTATCTTGGTTATCCATCCATCCATCCATCCGTCCATCCGTCCATCCGTCCATCCGTCCGTCCGTCCGTCCGTCCGTCCGTCCATCCATCCATCCATCCATCCATCCATCCATCCATCCAAATCTACCACTCCTCTCTCTCACACATTCTGTCTACTCCCTATTTTTTTCTTTCAACCTCTTTTATCTCTTCTTTTTAATCTCTCTCTCTCTCTCTCTCTCCCTCAATCTACAGCAAGCTCACACTCATTCATATACACACAGTTTACTATTTTCACGTTTCACATTTCAAAACCAAAAGTTTATCTCTGTCCGGTGGTGGTGTTTAAGGGAGGGGGAATTCTTCCATTAAAATGGCGTCAGTTTGAAGCAAAAGCCATAGCCATAACATGATAATCATTCTTTTTTAGCGTAATGTCCATCCGTATATTTATTTAGTTTTAAGGAAGGGGAAATAACTCTTTGTTAAGGTCAATGAACTATTTATTTTGGGTACCATCAGTTTTTACAACCGAAGATGTGTGTTAAGGTCGTGGAGAAGTGGTTACTATTATCACCCGACACCCCACCAAACTCAACCTCCTTTTATGAATGAATTATTTTTTTAATTCGTAACCGATTATTATCTACTTTCAGAGAAACTAATATTTCCATCACGCGATTAATATGAACAACTTATGCCAGCCTACATCAACCAATCATCTCATAGATCTACTTAGATCAACCTAGATCTACTGTGACCGTTTTCCCTGACAAACAAGAGTCTTATTTGTAAAATGTTTTACATGTTTCGGATGTTCCTTCAGAGTTGAAGATAGTTTACTTCCTAGTCCAAACCTCCCCCAGGACGACGGGGGATGGGAACGGGCAGGATTTGAACCCTCGACCATCGATAAAACCGAACGACAGTCTAGCGCGCAAACCGCACGACCAGGCAGCCATCCGACAAGGCTGCCATTCATGTTGAGCCAAGGTTCTTGAAACTCCGGCATGTACGCCTGGTTGAACAATGCGCTCTATCTGGTAGAGGTCCAAGCTAATGTCTATATTTAACACGACTATTTATAATGGGTTGGACCATACGAACGAAATAAAATACGTGGCCGAAGACCGAGCTCACCGGTTACCCCGCCATTTTGTTGTAATTTACCAGGCTAATCGTGCAGGGCTCGCCGTTGATGAAACGGTCAGTTCAGAATCGGCGCCTGGATTTTGACAAAGTCGTGGAAGCTCTTTTACAGCTCCGCACCATGCAATGAGAAAACTCTCGCACTCCCTTAAACACTTCCACAGGAGTTTTGTTTTACTGATTACTTAACCTAATCGTTTCCTCTAACGATCATTTTGACCCGAGTGCCGCGTCGAGGCAGGGCAACGTACCCGAGACGATGTGACCTTCGTAAGTCTGCAGAAATAAGTACAGTTAGGTCATTTAGCGAAGGCGGCGGTTCGAACGTTAAAGTCGTCAGCGACACACAATGTAGTCTGGTTGTTGTGAAGTTGCATTGCAGTCTCATGTGTATTGTCTAACTGCAGTCCATTAAGGGATAGCTTATTATGGGATGTTTTATTGTAATTTTTTTTACCTTGTTTATCGACTTACTCTGTCTGTCTGTTTGTCTGTCTGTCTGTCTGGTCTCAATATTTTTACACGTTATTTCTCCCACTTCCCATTTTCGGATCAAGTTGAAACTTTGCACAATTATTCATTGTCGATTACAACACATGAACAATAAAATAAAATATAATCAATCAGCTAATCAATAATTTTGTTTAATCTAACGGGAGATAAGCCTTGCAATGGTTATTTCGCCCCAATTTACAACTAGGACAGTTGTTAACATGCAAGATAACATGTATGTAAAAGTAGCAATACGGGAAGAGTTACTAATGCAATTGTATCTAGTTATGATTGATTCAAAATAACGGATGCAATTTTACTTAATATACGCGATTGTTAATAATTTAACAAAGCATTAGGGTTTATTAAATGAAATTTCTATAAATCAAATAAGATTATAAAACCTAAAATAAAATGTTATTTAACTTTGGTTAGGCCAATAATAGAATTAGCATCCTTTGTTGGGGACCCCTCAACTCATGAAAACAATAAGAAACTGGAACAGACACAACATAGAGCAGTGAGATTGATAACAAACGAATATTCACATTTTATTAGAATAACACCTTTAGAAAAATCACTTAATTTAGAAAGCCTTTAGGGCAGAAGACTCAAAAGTAAAGTAGCAATTATACATAAAACACTGAACCATAATCTTCAAATACAAAAAAATTTTTTTAATAAAATACTCTGAAAGACACAAAGATAAAGGCACATTCCTCATCCCATATGCTAGGACAAATTTGTACAAACGCTCCTTCTTCCCTAGTGCTATAAGAGCATGGAATGGGTTGCCTGGGCTAGCCAAGAAAACCAGTGACTTAGCAGAATTTAGGTCATTGTTTAACATGCATGACTAAATGAATGACGCGTAGGACGTAATCTTCTTCTTTTTTTAATTAACGTCTGTATTATATAAGATAAGATAAGATAGAATTAGATAAGATAAGATATGATAATGTATTTAATATTTAATATTTCTTATATTACAGTTAACGAGGGTGTCATGTGGCCAGAACAACGACCAACCTCTTTCACTTTTCCCCAACTAATCTCAGGTACCCATTAGAGCTGGGTGAACTCAGAGGCGCCCAAAGATCCCGAAATTAAAAATCCCAATATTCTTTTTTTGTGCTTCTTAGTGTAGCATACTCAGTACTCTATGTTTCGATTAATTTTGTGAATCAGAATGGTGAGATAGCATCTGGAGCAGGGACGGCTTTAGGGATTGGCAAACTAGGCAGCCACCTAGGGTCTTACGATGATAGAGGTCTCTTACAGGACTAAAACATATTTAGAGAAGAAATTGTGAAACTTGTCATCATTGTTTGAGAAGGAGTTCAGTAGTTGTTGTTTTTTTAATATATTACGTAATTTTTATTTTTTTCAATGTTTACTATTATTTTTCTATTTCCTTTGGGGGCCATCAAAATGTCTTCGCCTAGGGCCTCCAACTATCTAAGGCCAGCCCTGCTGAAAGCAGGTTTCGAACCTTCCATGCTGAATTTAGGCTCTCGGCTAATACCACTCTAAATGGGTTTTGATTATTAAGTAGCTAAGCGGTTTAAGCCTGTCTGTCCACCACACACTGTTGTGGGATGTTTCATTATACTCTATTGTGTCTCTCCAGTGGCGTAGCAAGGGATTTGGGCGCTCGGGGGGTTTGGCCTCTTTAGGGACCCTGCATTTTGACATTCGACATCATGACAAGAGATAATGTACTTAATAAATATATGTCTGATGTGTGGAAGACATGCATCAGAGTCACTTATTTACATAACAACATGAATAGCAAGCAAGCATGGCATTATCTTAATATTTAATGTAAAATATTTCGAATACTCATGGGGGCCCCACTCAAGTGGGGGCCCGGGGGATTTTCAAACGTGGACCTCCCCCTCCCCATTCCCCACCCTAGCTACGCCACTGTATCTCTCCGCTCTTTAGGCTAGCAACAAGGATAGTCTTAAGACAAGAATTAATTAATTTTTAAATAATAAGATAATCGGGGATGCTAGATCTGTATTGATCTGAGAAAACAAACTGCTATAAGATAGTTGGAAAAAAAAAATGAAAACGATAACTAGGGTAGATAAAAAAGTCGAATTCTTTAAAACATCTGAAGCGCTAGTTGCACTTTACTCATTATAAAACCTAAGGCCAGTAAAATACCAACCAAGATAAGAATAAAAACGAAACAATATCAAATTTATTAAAAACAAGAATAAAATTAATATTAAAGATTAGATAAACAGAAAACAGAAAAAAAATATTTCTTTGTTTATATGATAAACAGAGTAGAGTATAAATCTCATCAGTTAGAGATTTAAAATATACGCCTACATTGTTAAATAACATATTTTCAGCTCCACTTTACACAAGTTTAGAACCGCTTACTTACGTTTTTTTATTTGACCTCGGAGTTGTTTTAAAAGTAGGTGACCCAGATTTACAACTTTTTTTTTCTGTTTTTTTACCGAGGGTGGGGATGGCAAGTTAACAAAGCAACCTTTTCGTACTGAGGTCTCTGGGAGAAGGATGCAGGAAAGTTACTCCCAGGAATCTCATCAGTTAGAGATTTAAAATATACGCCTACATTGTTAAATAACATATTTTCAGCTCAACTTTACACAAGTTTAGAACCGCTTACTTACGTAATTTATTTGACCTCGGAGTTGTTTTAAAAGTAGGTGACCCAGATTTACAACTTTTTTTTTTCTGTTTTTTTTACCGAGGGTGGGGATGGCAAGTTAAAAGTGCAACCTTTTCGTACTGAGGACTCTGGATGAAGGATGCAGGAAAGTTAGTCCCAGGAATCTCATCAGTTAGAGATTTAAAATATACGCCTACATTGTTAAATAACATTTTCAGCTCCACTTTACACAAGTTTAGAACCGCTTACTTAAGTAATTTATCTGACCTCGGAGTTTATTTAAAAGTAGGTGACCCAGATTTACAACTTTTTTTTCTGTTTTTTTTTTTACCGAGGGTGGGAATGGCAAGTTAAAAGTGCAAACTTTTCGTACTGAGGTCTCTGGATGAAGGATGAAGGAAAGTTACTCCCAGGAAGCCTTCGTTGCCGCCCCCCCCCCCCCCACCAATAAAAGTCTTGTTTGCATTTAAATTCTTCCTTCCTGTCTCTGTCTCGTCTGTCTGAGTCTCTCCTTCTCAGTACATCTTTATATATCACTCTGTCACTGTTTCTCTAGAGTAAAAACAGATGTTACAGAAAGGAGAAAGATGGACATCTGACTAGTCTTTAAAAAAAAAAACAACCTTATCTAATGGGGAGAACCGCAAAATCACTGCCACATATCTTACTGCTGCAAGAATAAGCTTCTTTTTTTTTTCTAAATAAAACGAAGTTAATTAATTACCACTAATTGATGAACTAATAGTTATATTTTTTATTGATTCGTGTATTGTTATTAACTTAATCTGTGCATAGGAGAAAAAAGCTAGATTACTCAAAGAACTAAGCAAGAAGCTAGCGCCATTTGTTCAAAAACTTTTTCATGCATCTCTGGCCAAGGGCAGAGTACCAAGGGACAGGAAAGAAGCTAATGTCACACCTTATTTTGAAAAAAAGGAGAAAGTCTGACCCAGGAAAGTACAGCATCACTTATCACTTATCAGCATCATATGTAAAACCGTAGAACATAAAATATGTCGCAGCATCGTAAGCCATTTAGACAAACATAATGTCCTTGCTCCATACCGACATGGCTTCAGAGAATATAGATCATGTGAAACACAACTAATAGGACTAATTGTAGGTCTGGTCAGTTGCATAGGTAGGTTTGGTTAGTTGCGTGGGTAGGTTTGGTTAGTTGCATAGGTAGGTTTGGACAGTTTCATAGGTAGATTTGGTCAGTTTCATAGGTAGGTTTGGTCAGTTTCATAGGTAGGTTTGGTCAGTTTCATAGGTAGGTTTGGTCAGTTGCATAGGTAGGTTTGGTCAGTTTCTTAGGTAGGTTTGGTCACTTTCATAGGTAGGTTTGGTCAGTTTCATAGGTAGGTTTGGTCAGTTTCATAGGTAGGTTTGGTCAGTTGCGTGGGTAGGTTTGATCAGTTTCATAGGTAGGTTTGATCAGTTGCGTGGGTAGGTTTGGTCAGTTTCATAGGTAGGTTTGGTCAGTTGCGTGGGTAGGTTTGGTCAGTTTCATAGGTAGGTTTGGTCAGTTTCATAGAAAGGTTTGGTCAGTTTCATAGGTCGGTTTGGTCAGTTTCATAGGTCGGTTTGGTCAGTTGCGTGGGTAGGTTTGGTCAGTTTCATAGGTAGGTTTGGTCAGTTGCGTGGGTAGGTTTGGTCAGTTTCATAGGTCGGTTTGGTCAGTTTCATAGGTAGGTTTGGTCAGTTTCATAGGTCGGTTTGGTCAGTTTCATAGGTCGGTTTGGTCAGTTTCATAGGTCGGTTTGGTCAGTTGCAGATCTTCTTCCCTCAGCTTTTTGTTGGATCCGCGCTCTTTCAACGAGCTGATATAAGATTCGTAACAAAATTAAACCAAGGAAAAAAACCTTAACGCTGATCCTAAACCCAAGTGTAGTGTTATAATATACCCAGACAAAACTCAAAACCAAACACTAAACATTATGGACAGTTATCAAAGAAAATCTCTGCATTTTATATCTCGCTAAACAAAAAGAATATTGAAAAAAAAATTATGATTTGGTTTTTTTTCCCCTTACAATGAGGGGTCGTGGTGGCTGAGTGGTTATGCGCTCCGCTTCCGAACCTGGGATCAAGGGTTCGAATCTTGATGAAGACTGGGATTTTAAATTTCGGGATTTTTTTTAGGGCGCCCCTCGGTCCACCTAACTCTAATGGGTACCTGACTTTAGTTAAGGGGAAGTAAAGGCGGTTGGTCGTTGTGCTGGCCACATGACACCCTGCTCGTTAACCGTTGGCCTTAACATCATCTGCCCCCGTATATCGCAATGTCATAAAGGGGAACTTTACTGTAATGAAAGACAGTAGACGGCCAGACTTTACACATCTACAGTTCTAATCATGGATATGAGCAAATGAGTTGACCAATGATGTTTCAAATTGAAAACAGGCTTAGCTAACCAACGCTAATTCTATTTACCAAACATTACAGTAAAGAATGCCATTAGACATACACGTTCTTTTTTCTTCCTTTATTGCTTTAGTAATAAAGGCAATTTCTGTCGGAAAATTCAATAACTGCTTAACCTCTTTTAAAACCAAATGTTGTTTTTTTTCTTTTTTCAATACCTCCTTTAAAAAAAAGAGTAACTGAAATGGCAGAAGAAACAAAACTAATATAATTGGAGATAAATGACCATTCAACAAAATAAACAAAAATAGATGAATAACATAAGTAGTATAAGGGAGAAAACCATGAGAAAGAAAACAATCAAATTAAAGTTATGTCCCTTTTGTAGCATGTTTCAATTTTCATACTTCCTCTACAACCTAAAACAATGTATTAGATTATAGCTTTGTAGCTTTTTTTTAATATAGTGCTACTTTCATGCGTATAGCATGCTCAGAGCGCTTTGGTCCAATCTCATTTGTGGACCAGTGGAAGGGAGGGGGTATCTAGGAGTTGGCTTTCCGTGCTGCCTTTAGGCGCTCAGTAAACACAACTCTACCCGAGTCCGGGTGTCGAACCTCGAGCCCCCTTCTAGGTAGCCAAGCCAACTACAACTTTGTCCGTTGGAGACACTTTACATTTGTTAACTCCTGAGGCTATGAATAAGATGTTCAAGAATTAATAGTTCATGTATTTAATATTTACTTTCGATTTGGTTTTCACTGGTGTGAATCTGTGCAGGTACTCTCCAGTCTCATTCAAATGTACTTTTGACGTTTCGGCACCATTTTTTCCAAAACTGTGTTCCGCGAAACACTAGGGTTTCGTGAGGCCTGAGTATGTGTTCCGCGAAACACTAGGGTTTCGTGAGGCCTGAGTATGTATTCCGCGAAAACACTAGGGTTCCGTGACGCCTGAGTATGTGTTCCGCGAAACACTAGGGTTCCGTGAGGCCTGAGTATGTGTTCCGCGAACAATTGACAATATTAACTTTTATTCTAATCAATTCCTAAGTAAATGCAGAAAATAAAAAAAAAATGATTTCATTAGCTTTGAAACAAATATATATATATATATATATAGAACAAGACTAAGACTGCTTTATTGACCCTTACGGAAATTTGTTGTGATCACAAGGTCTCTTTTCTCATATAAAGACAACACAACAGAAAAATACACATAAATACACCAGACAACATAAAGAGTTCATTCAGCGACTACAGACAGGCTTCCTGGTCCATTTCATGTTCCCTGACCAATGAGTGGCGGTGATAGAGTCTGACCGAGTGAGGTACGATCAACACCTCTATAACATTTGAACTGATCAATAATCGGACTATGGGTGTTGTTCCGTATTTCTTCCATGTCACTTGATAGTGTTGTTTACCTTAATGGCCTCATTGATTTCATTGTAATTTGAATATGAAAATAGTCTAGATTTATATTTAAAAAAAAGTATGTTTCAATAATTCACTAATTGCTATGATTATTTAGTAGATCTAAATCACTAACACTACAGAGGAGCATAGAGAAAAACATGAAAGAACCTGAGACAAGGCGTTGTTTTTTTTAAAACCCAACCTATGTGATATATAATTTAATGTTTAGGTCTAGATCTAGTAATTGAACATCGAAAATAAGAGGACTCTCGTCTCGTAATTATTATTTCGCCAATTTTAGAAACATAATCTCTATCAAGAAAGATGTAGGTAATCAATCTATTTAAATGTACAATCTAAAATCATAAGATGCTTCAAATCAACAGACTTTAATAATTTCGATCTAGGATTTTAGAAGTATTACAAAAAACACAAAATAGAGCAGTGAGATTCATAACAAACGAATATTCACATTTGACTAGAGTAACACCATTAGTAAAATCACTAAATTTAGAAAGCCTTCAGGACAGAAGATTCAAAAGTAAAGTAGCAATTATACATAAAACACTGAACCATAATCTTCAAATACAAAAACAAAACTTAATAAAATACTCTGAAAGACACAAAAATAAAGGCACATTCCTCGTCCCATATGCTAGGACAAATTTGTACAAATACTCCTTCTTCCCTAGTGCTATTAGAGCATGGAATGTGATGCCTGAGCTAGCCAGAAAAACCAGTGACTTGGCAGAATTTAAGTCATTGGTTAATATGCATGACTAAATGCATGACGCGTAGGACGTAATCATCTTCATTTTTGAAGTAACGTCTGTATTATATAAGATAAGATAAGATATTATCTCAATGGAAAATAACCGGAAATAGATTTATATTATAGATTTGCGTAAATATATAGTTCTTTGATTAATAGCCCATTCTATTTAAAATCTGCAAAATGGAATTACATTTTTTCTAAACTTTGAAAACTAAAGATCATTACTTCTCTACGTGTCTCTCTATTTTATCTTATCTTATGAGATCTAAAGTTCGTCCATGGTAGTTCGAAGATGACCACATTTGTCATCCAGGGGACTAAGGACTTTGCACTGGGGTTTTATGCCTCCTCGTGTGGCTGGTGAGACCTGTGTGAGCCCGGAATGTTCGGCTGCATACCGGGCAGGTTATTCCAGCTTGGAGCTAGTGTCATTGGCCTTGCTTTTCTTCTCTGCCGTTTGTCTTCTGCCAGCGTTATGAAATGCAGACGTTGCTTCAACATAATAAGATGATTACGACCTACGCGTGTTCCTAAGACAGCAAAGATTGATTTTCTAAGAAGCAGAGCGACTTCCCTTACAGCTTTGTAAAATAACGATCGGTTAAGCTTTTGTTTCCATTTTCAAGTCGAAGTATTGTTAAGACTTGGGATTGAACTAAAGAAAATAACTCACCGATTCTCAGATTGCTGGTATCTCTCTGACTGCAGAAGCACAATCTAATTAGGATCAATCAAAATCCCCGATAAAAAGAAATAATGTCACAATCTCCAAATGAGATTTACATATCCCGATTCACTAACACAATAGAAAACAATCCTCAATCTTCAGTCAAGAAATACAAATTCATAACTCAAGTTTCTCAACACGTTTACACACTAGTAAAGGTCATTTACGCCCAACAGCTGATTAGTCAGAGAGGAACATGGTTAGTCAGAGAGGAACAGGGTTACAACTGAATAATTTCTATAGGTCTGTGTTCCAGACAAAATGTTCTCGAACTTCCATCTATTTACTAAACTCTTTAATTAATAGAGCGTAAAAACAACAGGCGTGTCTGTTCAAGATAAATGTTATCAAAACCAATTTAGTTTTAGATTATAATATTTCAAAAAATTGAAACTGTTAAATTTGAGGTTTATTTTCAGTGTGGCCAATCAGCTAGCCATTCTTTTCCCAAAGATATACATCAACTATCAAATTTCTAAGAAAATCAAGAGTCAATTTTAGACCCGTGTCTAGTTTCTACTTCCCATGAATTTGCAAGCTGAATGCGTAATTGAAATGAGATTGGGATTATCTGTGAAGAAGCTTCAACAACATCTACACCACGATGACTGTCGGTGATTTTTTTGCATATAATAAACAGACCAACAAGTTGAAATTGCCTTTTTATTTTAAACAAAAAACAATTCAATCGTTTAAAGAAAGAAAAGAAACATTAATGCAAATTAGTCTAACCATAAAATACATTTTCGATTCACTTCCTTTCATTGGTGTGTCAACTTAATAAAAAATGACATATATGAACTACATTAGCCTAAATATAAACCTAGTACATTCAAAATCTAATAAGTTTAGTATCTCTTTAATCTCGTCTATATTCAAACGAAAAAAACAACAACATTGCTATAGATGATGCTAACAAAAAGAACATTTAAGCTTTTGTTACAAAGACAAAATCTTGATAAACAAGTACAGTAATTAATCAATATTTCTTTCCCAGCTTATAAATATACCGTTCTTACTTTTCAATATGGTTCGGGAAACATCTGGGAGTACAATGCATTGTGTCATATAACGTTTCCGGGTTATGCAATAAATTTTTGTTATAATAATGGTATTTATTTATTAATTCTATTTTGGTACTTTAAAACTACATTTTGAAAAAGAAAATGTACAAAGTAATTAAGCAACCTAACGTACTTAGAGGTACAAATAATTGAAGAATATGTATATAATTGTTTTCAGGGAATTCCCGCAGTGTACCGCCACACTAAACTTGGAGGCAACATTTCATTTTTGGGGATCGCCTCTAGCCATAGAGGCTGTAAGAGTTGGTGCTTGAGGCAAAGAGGCAATGCGGGAAACTAGTGATCATTCGGGACTCAGCGCTATTGCAGACGTTTCAGGGTAGGCCCAATCTACTGGTGCCAGGAATGTAACCGTCTTTTCAAAGCATCGGACCCACAACCATCATCGAGTTAATAGTTTGTGTTTATCTTCTATCACAAAGTAGGAGCTTTATCCGGTTACCATAAAAACAACAGTCATATATTTTACAAATCATAGCAAATGGGTCAATGCTATAAATAGTATATGAATATTACGGAGATGTACGGAGATGTACGGAGACTAACGATTGATGAATCCGGGGACAAACGCAATGATAAATACAGAAAGACTTTATTCCGGGTCAGGTCCGAACCACTATAACATTATAATATAAGATTATACAACAATCTTAACAAATCAATAAATTTAGCAAAGTATCCTAAGTAAGTAGAGGAGTTCTTCAGTGTGGAAGTTTCTTAAGATTTCTTTTTCAATGTTGTATAGAGTAGCCTGCAAGAAATAAAGTAATTGAATTTTTAGGATGAAAAAAAAATAAAATAAAAAAAATAACATAAATCGAGAAAAGTTTTTTTCCAAAAAATAATCATGCTTGTCTTTGAATCCGAAGATTAGTGAAGAATGTAGTATTTCCTGGCCGCGACCTACATACTTTACCACTTTTCAAGCTGAAATTTTTCACAATTATTAATTTTCCCATAGAACACAAAAATCAATTTAAAAAAAAAAGAAACCAGTTTATTATCATAGACATATATTATATCTAGAAACAAATTCTTATCCGCGATTGATCGATATATATATATATTTTTTTTTTTTTTTTATGTACGTAACTCTTTTTCAAGCTCTAAGGAAATTCGCCCCAAGCAATCTTTTCTGTCTTAGAAATGTAATGATCTTTAGTTTTCAAAGTTTAGAAATCATGCAAAATCATTTCTCGGATTATCTTTAAAATGGGATATATATATATATATATATATATATATATATATATGCTGTAAATGTGAAGTTCTTTTCCTTATGTAAGCTTCGTTTGTTTTTTCTAAATGCTCAATGACTTACTTGATACCAAAGAACAGCAGAAAGAGCCCACACAGTATACCAAACACTGAGTCCACATACCAATACTTGGTGTTGTTCACGTAGAGCTCCAGGCCCGCCACGCCCGCGAAACAGGAGGCGGCGCCCACAAATGTTATGATACCTGAAAAATAGAGAGCAGAGTTTGGTGTCAGAAGCATCGGCTTCAAGACCTTTAGATTTGAAACTTACAGTATGGTAGATGGTTTTTTTTTTATAACAAATGTGGGGGGTGCAATCATTGAATGAAGCACGCCCTGGAGCTGAAAAGTCTTTATGAATAGTATTCGAAGTCTCTAGACACCACAGGTCGTGCATTTAGGTATCTGCCCTGGATATCTTCATGAGGCTTTTTTTCACTATCTCACAAAACCACACACACACATGCTGGATCTCTAAAGCCCTTGTTAGATTCATTGAGAATCTCTCGCTATGCAAGTTATGAGATAAATTTGAATATTGTTTGGACTTTATATCTTAAGCAGACTACGTCACGTAATGAATGTAACGGATCGATATAGCGAGCTAACTTTGACCTCACTCTGTTTCAACGATCATGTCAAAAGAGGGTCTTATGGTAATCACATGCTAATTAGCTGTGGACCAATCAGAGAAAGAGAGAAAAAAAAAATACGCGAGTATCAGTTTCTAGAAGGTAGTAGCTTAGGAAAATATTTAGAACGAGCCCACCCGCGGCGTACAATACGCCCCCCCCCCCACTCTTTTTTTTCTGAGCCTCGCTCCCTGTCATCGCGAAAGTTACGTGGGGTAACTCTAGTCCGACTAAAAATAAAATAAAAGAGTTATCCTTCCATGACTTTTTCATCGTAATTTCCCGCTTGGTTGTGCCACGACGAGAATTATATATTAAAGAAGATATAGATGTTTCTAGGAATCTAGAAAATACGCCAAGAAAAGTTAGCTTTGTTCTGTCAACACTATCATAAACATAAACTCGCCGCATAATCATTGTAGTTAATATCTGGGGGGGGGGGGGAGGAGGGGGCGTTTTCTTTCATCTTTATAACAAAAAACGGAGCTACCTGAGTGGGCTCAGACATCCCCTGTTCTCCACAATGGAATTGAAACTTTTTTTCAACGTAAATTTGATTACTCTTTGAAAGAGATCCTTTTCAAGGCAAAAGACAGAGAGAAACGGATAAAGATTGTCAACAGCTCATGTGTGGTGCCCCAAACGGGTCAACAGACTATGAGTTTGAGTTTTGTTTTTGAGTTTCGGCACATCGGCACAATCAGGCTATGGGACAGGTAAAGGTGAAGATAGTAACTTTCAAGAAGCCTTATTTTCATTTGCAATGGCTCTCCACACCAATATATTTGTCCCAACTTTTTCATAACAAAACATTAAGTTACGCCTCTGTCTGTTTCAATATATGTCTTTCCGTGAAATGATGCAGCGTGTTGATTTATTATGTTTAAAATTCCTGGCTGATTGTAAATGCACATATTTTCAATAAAGTATGAAGTATAAAGTATTAAAGTATAGAGTATTACATTACATCAATCAATGCAAGGATAACAGGGAAATGCTCATGCCACATTGACTTAGCGTTGACCTCATCTGACAGTGCACAAGATTCTAAACAGAATATTATAACTCTCAGGGTCAAGCTGTCGCCCGTACATTTGGATGTTATCTTGTCAACCTCCTGTCGACGTGTTAATCTAGCAACGGGTCTAACGATCATTTAACTGACGTGTACCCTCTGCGTGACGTTTGGGCAGTGGCGTAACGGGTCTAACGATCATTTAACTGACGTGTACCCTCTGCGTGACGTTTGGGCAGTGGCGTGGCCAAGGATTTGGGGGCCCTGGGGGTCGTGACCTCTTGGGGACCCCGCATTTTGACATTCAACATCATGACATGAGATAACTGCGTAATATGCAATGTAAAAAAAAACATTTCGGACACTCCTTTGGGGGCCCCTTCAAGTGTGGCCCTGGTTTGTTTTTTTTAATTTTGGACACCCCCCCCCTTTCCCCACACTAGGTAAGCCACTGCGTTTGGGGAATGAAGTATTGGATTTCTAGCTGCTTGTATAAACATCTGTAGCTCTCGAGGTCTCAATTAAGAGGGGAAAAACACAAGCACCTAACTAAAAAACTGAAGACTGTATAAGGCAAATACGTTGTACACAAAAGCAATATGCTAACAAAAACTCACTCACTATGAATGTCTTCAAGAAGGGATAAGTTTATTATGTCTGACTTAAGGTGCACATGGAGGGAGAAGTTTATTATGTCTGACTTAAGGTGCACATGGAGGGAGAAGTTTATTATGTCTGATCTAAGGTGCACAAGGAGGGAGAAGTTTATTATTACTGACTTAAAGTGCACAAGGAGGGAGAAGTTTATTATGTCTGACTTAAGGTGCACATGGAGGGAGAAGTTTATTATGTCTGATCTAAGGTGCACAAGGAGGGAGAAGTTTATTATAACTGACTTAAGGTGCACATGGAGGGAGAAGTTTATTATGTCTGACTTAAGGTGCACATGGAGGGAGAAGTTTATTATGTCTGACTTAAGGTGCACAAGGAGGGAGAAGTTTATTATGTCTGACTTAAGGTGCACATGGAGGGAGAAGTTTTTTATGTCTGACTTAAGGTGCACAAGGAGGGAGAAGTTTTATATGTCTGACTTAAGGTGCACATGGAGGGAGAAGTTTTTTATGTCTGACTTAAGGTGCACATGGAGGGAGAAGTTTTTTATGTCTGACTTAAGGTGCACAAGGAGGGAGAAGTTTTATATGTCTGACTTAAGGTGCACATGGAGGGAGAAGTTTTTTATGTCTGACTTAAGGTGCACATGGAGGGAGAAGTTTTTTATGTCTGACTTAAGGTGCACAAGGAGGGAGAAGTTTATTATAACTGACAAGGTGCACTAGGAGGGGGGAAGTTTGTTATGCCTGACGTATATATATATATATTTAGAGAGAGAGAGAGAGAGAGAGGCGCAGAGGCTGAGTGGTAAAGCACCTAGCTTCCGAAAAGGGTGTCCCAGGTTCGAATCCTGAAGATTGGGAATTTTGCTTTTGGGATTTTTTTTTTACACCCAGCTCTATTGGTACCTGGCATTAGTTGGGGAAAAGTAAAGGTGGTTGGTCGTTGTGCTGGCCACATGACACCCTTATTAACCATGGGCCACAGAAACTGATGATCTATATATCATTTGCCCCATATAAATGTACCAATGGCATCTTTAACCGTCAGTTGTTCATCTTTATAAAAGCCAAGTCTATAATGACACATTCCTCGTTCCATATGCTAGGACAAATTTGTACAAATACTCCTTCTTCCCTAGTGCTATTAGAGCATGGAATGGGTTGCCTGAGCTAGCCAGGAAAACCAGTGACTTGGCAGAATTTAAGTCATTTGTCAATATGCGTGACTAAATGCATGACTCGCAGGACGTAATCATCTTCTTTTTTGAAGTAACGTCTGTATTATATAACATAAGATAAGAAGATGACCGTACTCACTGTCAGTATACAAGGCTTGACTTCTTAACTTTAGACCAACGTAAACTTTGGAAGCACCAATGAACACAGAAATGATGCCACATGTCAAGGCGAAAGAGTCAAAGAGCACAACCTCCTTGAGTAGAGAGAAAACATTTGTTAGGACGAGCAATAGAAAAAAATAAACCTTTTTAAAAATCAATGGCTATCTAAGGGAAGGAACCGCTAAGTACTGCCTTTATCTCAAAATTACGGGGTTTACCTTTCCTTCTGCTATACATAATACAGAATTAATTAATTAGTACTAAATCATTTACTAATTGGTTAATTTTTTGGATTGATTCGTGTATTGTTATTGACTATGAATAATTATGCCCAATATATTGTTCTAACTCCAGTGGCGGACTGAAAGGGTTAATGTGTGTGCGGCCTACTGATACACACGACTCAGGCTAATCACACAGGTCAACGGGTCAACGGCTGTCGATAGACAAGGGACAGTACTGCTAATAACCGCAAGTATGACCTGTGTTGTGGTCATGTGATCAAGAGCCTTCACGGTCGAGAGACAGTGTGTTTAAAAACAGTTGAGTCCAGGACAGAAAAGCAGTAAGGACTTGTGGTACCTTGTGAGTCCTCGAAAATGTAGCTGTACGAGCTAGAGAGAGTAGTAACGTTTAGTTAGGCAGCTCTGTTGAGCACAAGAAAGCATTTGAATTTGATGTAGCCAATTGTGTTGAATTGGCTGTTTGGAATATGGGTATAATATAGAAAACTGTTTAGAAAATGGGTGCACGAATACTTTGCAAAAGACTGAAACAAATTTCCTACAAATTCGACAATCTCTGTATATCTTTGGGAAAAAAAAAACGACTTAATAGGGCATACAGTCAAACTCTGGTTTGACCGTTATATTTTTTCAAATGTTATCATCTTAAACTTGAATCTGCTCTTGTAAGTATCGGACGTTCATTAGAA
Organism: Biomphalaria sudanica; assembly: GCA_036873155.1. Taxonomy (NCBI): domain Eukaryota; kingdom Metazoa; phylum Mollusca; class Gastropoda; family Planorbidae; genus Biomphalaria; species Biomphalaria sudanica. The sequence continues at coordinate 35,497 of JAZGLO010002851.1, forward strand.
AAAAAAATAATTAAAAACCCACAAAAAAACAAAACAAGTTTATTACTTCACAGCACAAATCTTTTTCAGGATTGATAGGTGATAGCGGATGGCGGGGTTTGAACTAGGGACTATGGTTTCAGTTTCAGAGCACCTACCTCCTCTTCGTGAGTCTCGTTGGCGATGGCCACAACAGACTTAATGATCAGTGACGCCGCTGAGACAAGAAACAAGACACCTATGGCAATGCAGGCCCTGAAAAGAATGTAAGGTGCAGAGCTGGATTCTAGTCATACAATTAATATTTATAATAAGGCTTGTTTTCGAGTCCGAAGATTAATAAGAAATGCAGTATTTCCCGACGCTTAACTGCCCCAGCTGTGACCTACATATTTTGCCACATGCAGGGCAAGCATAACCATTGTCCGCCGGTGATCGATTAAGATTTTCTTTTCGCCGTCTACGTCTGCCCTCGGCAGCTGATTTTTGTACAATTAATGAAGGATTAAAACATTATTTTCTTGCACTCTTATCTTATAAGAAGGAGATAATTACGTCCTACGCAAATTTTGGCGCGCATGTTTAATTAGAGATTAAAACTGCTACTTTACTTGCTAATTTAATTACATTGCTTCTGTGATAATCGCTTTAAAGGAAGGATGTGAAAATAAATGTAAGTATTGCGTCATTGTTTGTTGTTGTTTATAAAAATAAAACAAGTGTCAGCTAGTGACTTAACAACAAAAGAACTTTTAAGTTTCCGGAGGCGCGGTGGCTGAATGGTAAAGCGCTTGGCATCCAAACCTGTGGCTCCCCCGTTCGTATCCTGGTGAAGACTGGGATTTTTAATTTTGGGATCTTTAGGGAGCCTGAGTCCAGCCAGCTAAGTAGCTGACAATAGTTGGGAAGAAGTAAAGGCGGTTGGTCGTTGTGCTGGCCATAAGACACCCTCGTTAACCGTGAGCTATAGAAACAGATGACCTTTACATCATGTGCTCTATAGAGGAACTTGAGTTTTAGTTTCTCTTCTTACGAAATAGGAAGTTGCCTTTTCTTTTTTAATACAATGTTTATTAGTCTACATTTCAATTCTCTTTAGACACAGAACAACTTCGTCTAATTGTAGACCTATACAAACTTTTTAAAATTTCTTTCCCGTCTGCCCCGGCGACGGTATACTTACTTCCGTTCTCTCGCCAGCGAGTAAACACAATCAACGTTGCCCTGGAAACGCCACAACACTGCACAAGACGACAGGCTGTCTAGCACCGCGTCCAACTGCAAAGTAAAGAATGACCACATTTCAAATGTCTACAAATTCTTTATTGAAACAATTCTCTGCATAGAACGTACATCGCAGCAGAAGTGGAAGCTACTCAAATCTATTAAACTAGGTGTGAATTAAAAACTTTACGCTAAACATAAAGTTATCTTTTTTAACCAAACAGATAAATAACAGAAGCAGTTCTAGTTTAAATTAGCCATCCTTGTGTTAATATTACGATTTCGTGATAAACCTAACAGAAATATATAAAACCCAGTTATGTTCAATGCAGTAATAAACTCCTTTAGAGACATTAGAATCTGCGGTGTATGACTTCACGATGACGACAGTATATCAAGTCGGTGTATCAATTGTCATGGTCCATTGTGTCTTATGGACTAGGGAGGGGGTATCTTGGAGAAGGTTTGCGTGTTGCCCAGTAAAAACAACTCAGCTCATGTCAAACCTTAATTTTAAAAAATATACAAGTCGACATTTTGATTCGCATTAAAGCCCCTAACAAGAAAATAACATTCCATGTTAATGCATAGAAAAGATGTGTACACATTCATGAACAATCGTAAATGATTGGCAGGGCCGGTCCTAGCGATTGCGGGGCCCTATGCGAAACTAACTGCGCGGGGCCTAATCTGGGTGGAAATAAGGATAATAAGTGAAAATTAAGATTCTGTATTAGAAAATAAATTCGGCTTTGCATTTTATTCATTCTTTTCTAAGTACAAAACTCCGATCAAGTTAATTTTACTTTACCAATCTTGCAACATATGGTTTTTTATATGCCAGTGACTATTAAAGTAAATACGGTATTGGAACTTCCGGTTATTGGGAAAATTGGTCCGATTATTACATTTTATTGCATGAAAGCTGACACTGTCTTTTTTTTTTAATCGCGCGTAGGAATGGCGTTTTCCATAATGAATGACACACAAAAATGATAAGTTTGTCTATTTTTTATGAGTTTTCAGGAAATTTTAATAAGTGCAGGTTATTTCCAGGAATTTTTCGTATATATTTTGCAGTTAATAATTACACATAAAATTAGCGCGGGGCCCACTGCGACCGCATAGGTTACAGCGGCCTAAGACCGGCCCTGATGATTGGACACATTGTATATAAATCCACCCAAAAGTCATTCTAAAAAGCACCCAATACAAAATTCAATATTTAAGAGTCTAAAATTATGTTCATAGATCTATTTGTAAAGTAGAAAAATCAAAATTGCTAACCAAAAAAGAGAAGAAAAACGAAGTTTGTTATTTCATATTTAAAAAAAACGAAACAATAAGAAGAAATAAAATTCAGTTAGTATTAAAAAAAATGTGATCCCATTACAAAGTAAAAGAAACCCATAACCTGTAACACATAACCTAGAACCCTAACCAGTTAATATTGAACAAAAGTAAACAATGCGGAAAACGTGTTTTGTTTACCCCGAAGGCAAAAAGGGATTCACTGTTGCCATGGACACTGAGAACTAAAGATATACAAACATTACAACATTGTTAGCTTGCCGGCTGATAAGGGTTAAAATACAATTCTTTTACTTAATATGCAAAAGTATGTAGACCTAAAAAGCTTTGCAAATATTTAAATAAATGTGCAATTTATGATGAACATAAGCATGTACGTTGGGTTCGAAGGGCAAAGGAACATATGTTATGATTTAATGAAGCATGAAAGACCGTTAACAATTGGTTTAAACCATAGCGAAAAGAGGAAAAGAAAATTAAATTATTTTAAACAAAGTACATTTCCTCCTGGCACATTAGACCACTAACTTTCAAGATAACATGACCACATTTGTAAGCCTCCATGCACCAAGGCTCCATGCTTCGCTCCCTTGTAGCACGGTACAGGTACCAGTACTTCAGAGTGATCATGTCTCCATACAAAGAAGGACCCCCACATACGACAGGTCTATCGCTTTTATGACTAAGCGAACCTGTTTCCGAGCATCTTGATAACATTGAGAATGTTTTCTACTGTTTCGGGAACCATTTGGCAGTGTCAGCATCTGAAATCGTAGTTTCTCGAAGCCTAGTGAAGTAAACTCTTATCGGACAATGCTAAAGTTGTTTGATCCTTTCTGTCTAGCTACCACCAACTCATCTGTTTTGTTTGAGTGCTTTAGAAATTTCCGACTTCCCGCCCCGTGCTACCATGGTCTCAACTGGGGTGCTAGCTACCACAAACACATCAATTCTGTTTGGACGCTTAAGAAACTTCCGAGTTCCCGCCCCGTGCTACCATGGTCTCAACTGGGGTGCTAGCTACCACAAACTCATCAATTCTGTTTGGGCGCTTAAGAAACTTCCGAGTTCCCGCCCCGTGCTACCATGGTCTCAACTGGGGTGCTAGCTACCACAAACTCATCAATTCTGTTTGGGCGCTTAAGAAACTTCCGAGTTCCCGCCCCGTGCTACCATGGTCTCAACTGGGGTGCTAGCTACCACAAACTCATCAATTCTGTTTGGGCGCTTAAGAAACTTCCGAGTTCCCGCCCCGTGCTACCATGGTCTCAACTGGGGTGCTAGCTACCACAAACTCATCAATTCTGTTTGGGCGCTTAAGAAACTTCCGAGTTCCCGCCCCGTGCTACCATGGTCTCAACTGGGGTGCTAGCTACCACAAACTCATCAATTCTGTTTGGGCGCTTAAGAAACTTCCGAGTTCCCGCCCCGTGCTACCATGGTCTCAACTGGGGTGCTAGCTACCACAAACTCATCAATTCTGTTTGGGCGCTTAAGAAACTTCCGAGTTCCCGCCCCGTGCTACCATGGTCTCAACTGGGGTGCTAGCTACCACAAACTCATCAATTCTGTTTGGGCGCTTAAGAAACTTCCGAGTTCCCGCCCCGTGCTACCATGGTCTCAACTGGGGTGCTAGCTACCACAAACTCATCAATTCTGTTTGGGCGCTTAAGAAACTTCCGAGTTCCCGCCCCGTGCTACCATGGTCTCAACTGGGGTGCTAGCTACCACCAATTCATCGGTTCTGTTTGAGCGCTTTAGAAACTTCCGAGTTCCCGCCCCTTGCTACCATGGTCTCAGCTGGCCTACTAGCTACCACCAATTCATCGGTTCTGTTTAAGCGCTTTAGAAATTTCCGAGTTCCCGCCCCTTGCTACCATGGTCTCAGCTGGCGTACTAGCTACCACCAATTCATCGATTCTGTTTGAGCGCTTTAGAAATTTCCGAGTTACCGCCCCTTGCTACCATGGTCTCAGCTGGCGTACTAGCTACCACCAATTCATCGGTTCTGTTTGAGCGCTTTAGAAACTTCCGAGTTCCCGCCCCTTGCTACCATGGTCTCAGCTGGCGTACTAGCTACCACCAATTCATCGGTTCTGTTTGAGCGCTTGAAAAACTTCCGAGTTCCCGCCCCTTGCTACCATGGTCTCAGCTGGCGTACTATTTGGACTAGTTCTTTATGTTGTCTGTTGTATTTATGTGTATTTTTCTGTTGTGTTGTCTTTATATGAGAAAAGAGTCCTTGTAATCACAACAAATTTCCGTAAGGATCAATAAGGCAGTCTTAGTCTTGGTCTTCTGTTCACAAATCCTGGCTCGTGCACTCTCGTATGTTTTCGGTTTTTTTAGTGGGTCAATAGGCATTCCTAGCTTTCCCAAACGGTCAGTTGTTCATGTCCAATGCGATCCATTTTAATAAATTACGTTAGACCAAATTGAACTTTCCAAAACGGTTTTATTTTAGGTTTTCAAAGAAAGCATTTTGAAACACATCTGTAATTTAAAAAAATTACATTAACTTAAAATAGTCATGCCAATAATATAAGAAACTTTCAAGGAATTGTAAATCTATTTTTAATTTTCAAAAAACCTACCCAAGGCTGCTAGTCCGGTCCCTAATGAAAAGATAATAGATGCCCATGAAATAACGAGGGCAGAGGTCAGCAGACGTTGAGTAGCTTCCGGGCTCAGGTCCTTCCTGTTGACTATTAATGTAGCTGTAGATACAATAATACATTTTTCATATAAGTGATTCTTGAAAAAATGAAGTGACAAAGATCGTAATCCCTTTCCCGAGGGATAGATCTATATGTACTCGAGCTATCCTAAACTTTGGATTGGTACACACATTTTTCCTCCGGGTCACTACACTTTCTTTTCCACCAGCTGCTGCCCCCGCTCCCAAGCGAGTTCCCCTCCTCTGACGGTTGTTTGTTTCGTTGACCGAATGACTTGAGTCGTGTGTCCTCCATGGCCAATGTCCCCGTTACCTGGGGAAACAAACCAGAACAATATTACAATGAGAGCGGATCATTCTAATATAATGTATTAGGACAGTGTTTCCTAAACGTTTTACTTAACGGGACACTTCGCACATTCTGAGTATTTAGCTGAACACTTCGCACATTCTGAGTAATTAGCGGGACAGTTCGCACCCCAGAGCAGTGGATACCAGGTGGGAGGAGGCTTCAGACATTGCCAGTGACAGATCCTTGTGGAGACAGCCTGTCACCAAACGGCGCTGGAAGATCCAAGTATAAAAGTGTGGCAAAATATATCGGTCGTAGCTGGGACTGCGTATCCACGTGAAATACTGCACTCCTCATTAATCAGCGTCCACTATCTATGCATAAAATGTGTTTTTCATTTTGGGATTCCTCCTATCAGCTTGCAAACTCTTCAAAAAAGTACACTGGGTGGAAACTGGAAACTAACTGTGCATAGCTCACTGGATAACCCCCTTCAACACTGAAGCGTTATAAGAATTGGATTGAAAAAGAAAATATAAACCATCACTATGATAGTCAGTGTGTTTGTGTTGACCAGTAGTGTAGTGTGTTGGACTCTGAAGTACAATCTAGTGGACTTTTATTGTTGTACTTGGTTGAGTGAACAGCCTATTAAGTGTGCATGTTGTGACAGTGGAGAAATGGGCCAGTGAACAACAGGGTGCTGAAGTGGACAGAATGTACTAAAGGTTAAAAAAAAAAAGGCCAAGTTATGTGTTAATTGCTTTTATAGTCTTCTTGGTGTGTTTAAGATTATCTCTTGCATCCAATAGCGTCATTAAAAGTAAAGTTTCCCTTTCAGACGTTGCGATCTGTAGGGCGGACTATGTTAAGGTCATCTGTTTCCACGAGCAAGGTATCATGTGGCCAGCTCTACGATTAACCGCCTTTACTTACCCTAACTTAAGTCAGTTACCCATTAGAGTTGGGTGGACTCAGGGGCGGGTATCCCAAAATTCAAAATCCCAATGCGGGACACTGGCCCCAAAGCACCCCAATAGATAGAAAGAAAGCTATATGGAGAGATCCCTGATTTGGAAACCCCTGCGCTGTTCATCTCATCTATTTGTCTTGTCATCTGAACACTCCAACATAACAATGAGAACGAGGAAGAAGAAGAAGAAAATCCCAGGCTTCACCGAGATTCAAACTCAGGACCCCAGGTTCGGAAGCCTAGTGCTTAACCACTTAGCCCCCACCCCCATTAATGTACAAAAAAAAAAACACTTTCATTTATGAAACTTGTTTATGTAGGCCCATCTCACGCTAGTTCTCAATTTTCTAACTTGCATATCTATCATTTATATTTAGCTGTCTTTTCGGCCCTTTTTCTGGCAAAAGTGTATGGTACTTATATCTTAATCTGCATTCTGCACACAATAAAAGTAATAATAATAAAAAGGGGTGAAACACATTAAATGTATCTAATTGTAATACTTGAAGTTTGGTACATGGTAGTCAAATTTCAGGCTTCACAAAAGTTGTACCATGATATGTCTTTGTATTTATTTTTTGAAACCAGCTCAGAATGTAACACTGTTTACACTAGTTACAGCTTAACAAATCTTTGGATAGTAATAGATCCAGGGGGTACTCTGAACATGGTTAAAAAGATTCCAGGTATTTGCTATTCTAGAGATCTCAATTAAGACGAGGTGGATGAGCAGTAAAGCGCTTGGCTTATGAACCGGGGATCCAGGGTTCGAAACCTAGCGAAGACTGGGATTTTTAATTTCGGGATCTTTGAGCACCTCTGAGTCCATCCAGCTTTAATGGATACCTGACATTGATTTGGGAACAGTAAAGGCGGTTGGTCGTTGTGCTGGCCACGTGACTCCCTCGTTAACCGTTATCCACAGAAACAGATGACCTTTACATCATCTGCCCTATAGATCACAAGGTATAAAAGAGGAACTGTACATTTAACAAGTTTTTTTTTTTCTTTTACTACAGTTTCACTAAGGGCGATACAGAGAGATTAAAATATTTACAAAGATAAAGATAAAGAAGGATGGATCGATTTATGAACGGACTAAAGGACAAATGGATAGACAGACAGGCAGAAAGTCAGACGGACGAACAAACAGACAGACAGTACAGTTGTGAGTCCAGATGTTACACCCAAAGTGTAACAGCATTGCTCACTAATAAATTACGTCATCAAACAAATCTCCAGGTTCTAAATCCAAATTTCACTAACAATAGTGTGTATAGAAAACAAATTAAACTAGTGTTGGTGACTCTGACTAAAACCGTTACATCTTTTTTTCAAAAAGTGTATCTTTAAGCTTTACAGAAGCTTTTAAAGTGTTATGCAGCATTTTGCAGTATTCGTTAAGTCGTATCACGTGTCAAGTATTTAATTAAGGTAAATCACCCTTTGGGTCAGTATTTTGAGATTTTACCATCACAAAAGAGATACAAGACGCCGATAGCAAAGACAAAGAGACACAAAAACTCGTTCTTCCCTCTGTCAATCAAATAATTAAACAAAATTATCTAAAATAAACTTTTCACATGCAAATTATGGGTGAATCTGGTGTGAATGTACATTTTTGTTTTCTATAGTTATAATGTTCTGTTTGGTGTAATGCGCAAATCGTATGACAAATCTCTATATGGATAATAAAGACTATTATTATTATTATTATTATTATTTTCATTATTAAAATAGTTTTTGATCCTATTCTTATGTTGTCTCCAAACAAGTATCATCTTTATAAACCAGTTTCACCCTCTTACCCATGCCCTCATTCCATTGTTAATTCATATTTTCGTTTTTAGTTGTTTGTTATTTTGTCTTTCCCCACCCCCACCCCTTTTTCTACATAAGTTTCTTTTTTTTAATTTATTAAAATTGATGCACTGAAATTCGATATGAAGGGCACGCAATTCAAATCAACATTTAGAAATTTAAAGACTACCTCTGTTGTTTTTTATTTGAAGAACATATTTTTTTCTAGGCCGCATATATTGCCTAGAAAGGTACGCAGGTGGCCCACGGGCGGCATATTTGCATGTACCAAAACTATCTTGAATATCGGGAACATCGGGAAGCGTGGTCGAGAGGCTAAGTGCGCTTGAACTTGGCTTGACTTGGCTACCTACAAGGGGGCTCGAGGTTCGACACCCGACTCGGGCAGATTGGTGTTTTTACTGAGCGCCTAAAGGCAGCACGGAAAACTAACTCCTAGATACCCCCTCCCCTCCCCACCCCCGGTTCACAAATGAGATTGGACCAAAAGCGCTCTGAGCATGCTATAAGCATGAAAGTAGCGCTATATAAAAGCTATAATAATAATGTCATAGTTTTTGTTTCTTGTAGTCATAGGACGTTTCCTCAAGGTGTCCTTTAGGCAAATGTTAATGAATTCATCTACAGAATATCTGTTTTAATCAGCAATATTATCTCATCACTTCACTGTTATATTACAAAACTGGGTAACTAGAGACCCGGGCTTGCCACCCTGCCTCATAGTGGCGCCAGGAGGAAAAGATCGTAGAAGGAAACGATTAGGCTAAAGGGTAGCAAAACAAGACTCCCATGGGGGTGCCTAAAGAGGTGCGAGAGCATCCTCATTGCACTGTGCAGAATTGTCACAATCCAGGCGCCGTTCCTCAAAGGGCCGTTACATAAATGACGTGTCCCGCACGGTTAGCCTGGTATAGAAAAGGGAAAAGGCGGGGGTCTTAGTGTACGCGGTCTCTTGTCGCGAGTCTGATCCACCAGTCAGACAGAACAGTGTACCTGTTCTCATTCAGGCGGTGAGAGGGGGCTCTTTGTTCACTTTTGCTGGCCTGGAGTTCCAAGAGCCGGAGGCTCAACTCTACCTGACAGTTTAGAAGAAGAAGAAGGTATTTAGAGAAACAGATCTTACTTGTAATCCAGAGTTCTGTGTCCTTTAACTATTTATATCTTAATTTCTGTGCATGATAATGGCAAATAAGAGATATTGTACTTGGTTTATTGTGTACGTTGGTTGCAATAAAGAGTTATGTGTCCTTTAAAATGCGATCTATTTATTTCTCCATTCAAAATCTTGTCCTTTATTGTTCTAAGTGATGCCAGAGGAAATTGTTGTTCTCCCCTGCCCCATTGTATCAGGCTGTTATGGAATGTGTGTGTGTGTGTCTATGGTGACGGTAAGTAGAGGTTAGCGATTGGTTCCTGCAAGATTGGTGGATTAGTCGTTAGTGGTCTAAGTTAGGACAGACGACGAGAGAACTGAGACTGAAAGGATGTGTTATTGTAGTGAGTTACATATTGTTAAAAAATAATATTAATACAGTCTAGTACATTTATTTTATTAGAGAGCAATTTGATTTTGTCTATATTATAATAAATGTTATACTTAGTATTGTTCACAAGGAAGTTTTCAAGTTATTTGAAGTTTTATTAGTTAAGATATATTACGCCTACATCGGTTTAGCTGTCTTACAGTAATGTGCTGCTACAAGTCAAAAACCCTCAACAACGGAGGCCTATGTTATTTTAGTTTCTAAGTAATTGTTGCCCCTTAGGCCTAGCCTTTTCACAGCTATATGTGTCGGTGTCTAGCCACATCATTACCATGTTGTACCTACCAATGCATATCATTAGCCATATTGCATCTACTAACGGCTATCATTATCAATATTGTACCAAGTAACTTCTATCATTATCAATATTGTACCAACTAACTTCTACCATTATCAATATTGTACCAACTAACTTCTACCATAATCAATATTGTACCAATTAATGCCTCTCATTATCAATATTGCATCAACTAACTTCTACCATTATCAATATTGTACCAACTAACTTCTATCATTATCAACATTGTACCAACTAAGGCATATCATTATCACTATGTACCAAACTAAGGCCTATCTTAATCAGCATTGCACCAACTAACGTCTATCATTTTCAATGCTGTATAAACTGACGCCTGCTGTTAATTATAGCCTGATCGTAGCTACATAATACATACATCTAAATGTCTGTAGCTATATAGGCCTAATAGTTCCTGTATAAAACTGCCAATCAAGTCGTATGTCCAGTATAGTTATAACAAAATTTATATAGTGATCCCTAGTTACTTAGTGACAAGTCGTCTACTATCACATCATTATGAAGCCTATCATTAGCATATCATTAGCATATCATTTGCCCCATCTTTCTATGCATTTCATTTCAGACTTAAAGTGATTGGCAATTTAGGTCTAGTTTGAGATCGACGTAAAAAGACAAAACATCTTTCTGCCCGGAACGAAAGGATAAAGAGTATTTAACGGATACTTAGCTACAGCTGATGTAAGCAGACGTCACGCAGTTTTGTTTGCACGTGAAATGTTCCTTCTTCCCTGGTGCTGTCAGAGTGTGGAATGGGTTGCCTGAGTCAGCCAGGAAAACCAGTGACTTGGCAGAATTTAGGTCATTGGTTTACATGCATGACTAGATGCTTGACATGTAGGACGAAATCATCTTTTTTTTTGAAGTAACGTCTGTTTTAGATAAGATAAGATAAGATAGAAATGAAGAGTATAACGTCCGAGACCAAATTCCTGTAGTAGAACAGCAGGCGATGGCAATTTGCAGGGTTCGAGTGCGGAACCGTTTGGATAACAGTTGGAAGTGTATACCACACAACCAGGCAGTCTTCTAAGTTTTTGGGAGGTTGCTTTTTTTAGGGGGCCGACTTAATCACAACTAAATCACAATTAAACTGAAAAAAGACAACGACAAACCCTTTAGTGGACCAAAGTGGGCTTCGATAAATGAAAAAGGATTTCGTCTTAGATTCCATCCTTAAACATTTTTTCAAAACCAATTTAAAGTTTGACCTTTTGCATTTTATATTCACAATAACACTAAACATTTATTTCTAAGTGTTGTATATATTTACGTCTTGCAACAAGTGCAGGCCTATGACTTCTAATATCAAATCTCGGCATTGATGACTAAAAATAATTTGAATTACAAAAATGAATTAATTATTTACGAATCGATACACGGCTCGTTGTTAGCAAGACATAAAAATATACATGTGTTGAGCTGAGACACATCGATGAATGAATTATCAATAGTACTAGTGAAAGTAGTAGAAGTAACAAATTTACTAGTGATAGTCTTAGTAGTAAAAATTTTACTAGTTATAGTTTTAGTGATAACAATTTTACTAGTGATAGTGTTAGTAGTAGCAATCGTACTAGTGATATTGTTAGTAACAATTGTATTCGTAATAGTGTTAGTAGTAACAATTTTACTAGTCATGATGTTAGTAGTAACTATTTTACTAGTGATAATGTTAGTAACAGTTGTATTCGTCATAGTGTTAGTAGTAACAATTTTACTAGTCATGGTGGTAAATATAACAATTTTATTAGTCATAGTGTTAGTAGTAACAATTTTATTAGTCATAGTGTTTGTAGTAACAATTTTACTAGTCATGGTGTTAGTATTAGCAATTTTACTAGAGATAGTGTTAGTAACAATTTTACTACTGATAGTGTTAATAGTAACAATTTTATTAGCTATACTTTAGAAGTAAAAATAATAATAATTGATAGTGATCGCAGTAGTCTTTGTACTATTGATAATAGTACCAGTTGTAAAAGTTTTGTACTGTTGATAATAGTACCAGTTGTAAAAGTCTAGTAAGTAAAAAAGTAAAGTTCCCCTTTCAAACCACGTGGTCTATAGGGAAGAAGATGTAAAGTTCATCTGTTTCTGTGGCCTACGGTCAACAAGGATCTATGCGGTCATCACAACGACCAACGGCCTTTACTTTTCCCCAATTTATGCTAGCTGCCCATTAGAGCTGGGTGGACTCAGAGGCGCCCTAAAGATACCGAAATTAGAAATCCCAGTCGTCATCAGGATTTGAACCCGGGACCCTCCGGTTTGGACAACAAACGCTCTACCACTCAGCCACTGCACCTCTAAAAGTCTAGTAAACATTGTGATAAAACGTTGCGTTTAGAAGTCTAGTGAAACATTCTGATACAACTTTATTAAGCGCACATAGGTCTTATCTTATATCTATTACAGACGTTACTTCAGAAAAAGTAGATAATTACGTCCTACACATGTCATGTGTCTAGTGAAACATTCTGATACAACTTTGCTTTGCACTTAGAACTTCTGACCAAATTGTCCTTTGCACATGGAAGTCTAATGAGACGTTCTGATCATTCACTTTTTAGCGCATAAAACTCCTGTAAAGCATTCTAATAAAACGTTGCTAAGCGTATAGAAGTCTCGTGAAACATTCGGATAAAACTTTTGCTTAGCGCATAGAAATCTATTGAAACATTGTGATAAAACTTTGCTAAGCGCATAGAAATCTATTGAAACATTGCGATTAAACTTTGCTTAGCACATAGAAATCTATTGAAACATTGTGATAAAACTTTGCTTAGCGCATAGAAATCTATTGAAACATTGTGATTAAACTTTGCTTAGCGCATAGAAATCTATTGAAACATTGTGATTAAACTTTGCTTAGCACATAGAAATCTATTGAAACATTGTGATTAAACTTTGCTTAGCACATAGAAATCTATTGAAACATTGTGATTAAACTTTGCTTAGCGCATAGAAATCTATTGAAACATTGTGATTAAACTTTGCTAAGCGCATAGAAATCTATTGAAACATTGTGATTAAACTTTGCTAAGCGCATAGAAATCTATTGAAACATTGTGATTAAACTTTGCTAAGCGCATAGAAATCTATTGAAACATTGTGATTAAACTTTGCTTAGCGCATAGAAATCTATTGAAACATTGTGATTAAAATTTGCTAAGCGCATAGAAATCTATTGAAACATTGTGATTAAAATTTGCTAAGCGCATAGAAATCTATTGAAACATTGTGATTAAACTTTGCTAAGCGCATAGAAATCTATTGAAACATTGTGATTAAACTTTGCTTAGCGCATAGAAATCTATTGAAACATTGTGATTAAAATTTGCTAAGCGCATAGAAATCTATTGAAACATTGTGATTAAACTTTGCTTAGCACATAGAAATCTATTGAAACATTGTGATTAAACTTTGCTTAGCGCATAGAAATCTATTGAAACATTGTGATTAAAATTTGCTAAGCGCATAGAAATCTATTGAAACATTGTGATTAAAATTTGCTAAGCGCATAGAAATCTATTGAAACATTGTGATTAAAATTTGCTAAGCGCATAGAAATCTATTGAAACATTGTGATTAAACTTTGCTTAGCACATAGAAATCTATTGAAACATTGTGATTAAAATTTGCTTAGCACATAGAAATCTATTGAAACATTGTGATAAAACTTTGCTTAGCGCATAGAAATCTATTGAAACATTGTGATTAAACTTTGCTTAGCACATAGAAATCTATTGAAACATTGTGATTAAAATTTGCTTAGCGCATAGAAATCTATTGAAACATTGTGATAAAACTTTGCTAAGCGCATAGAAATCTATTGAAACATTGCGATTAAACTTTGCTTAGCGCATAGAAATCTATTGAAACATTGTGATAAAACTTTGCTAAGCGCATAGAAATCTATTGAAACATTGTGATTAAACTTTGCTTAGCGCATAGAAATCTATTGAAACATTGCGATTAAACTTTGCTTAGCGCATAGAAATCTATTGAAACATTGTGATTAAACTTTGCTTAGCGCATAGAAATCTATTGAAACATTGTGATTAAACTTTGCTAAGCGCATAGAAATCTATTGAAACATTGTGATTAAACTTTGCTAAGCGCATAGAAATCTATTGAAACATTGTGATTAAACTTTGCTAAGCGCATAGAAATCTATTGAAACATTGTGATTAAACTTTGCTAAGCGCATAGAAATCTATTGAAACATTGCGATTAAACTTTGCTTAGCGCATAGAAATCTATTGAAACATTGTGATTAAACTTTGCTTAGCACATAGAAATCTATTGAAACATTGTGATTAAACTTTGCTAAGCGCATAGAAATCTATTGAAACATTGTGATTAAACTTTGCTAAGCGCATAGAAATCTATTGAAACATTGTGATTAAACTTTGCTTAGCACATAGAAATCTATTGAAACATTGTGATTAAACTTTGCTTAGCGCATAGAAATCTATTGAAACATTGTGATTAAACTTTGCTTAGCACATAGAAATCTATTGAAACATTGTGATTAAACTTTGCTTAGCACATAGAAATCTATTGAAACATTGTGATTAAACTTTGCTAAGCGCATAGAAATCTATTGAAACATTGTGATTAAACTTTGCTAAGCGCATAGAAATCTATTGAAACATTGTGATTAAACTTTGCTAAGCGCATAGAAATCTATTGAAACATTGTGATTAAACTTTGCTTAGCGCATAGAAATCTATTGAAACATTGTGATTAAACTTTGCTTAGCGCATAGAAATCTATTGAAACATTGTGATTAAACTTTGCTAAGCGCATAGAAATCTATTGAAACATTGTGATTAAACTTTGCTAAGCGCATAGAAATCTATTGAAACATTGTGATTAAACTTTGCTAAGCGCATAGAAATCTATTGAAACATTGTGATTAAACTTTGCTTAGCGCATAGAAATCTATTGAAACATTGTGATTAAAATTTGCTAAGCGCATAGAAATCTATTGAAACATTGTGATTAAAATTTGCTAAGCGCATAGAAATCTATTGAAACATTGTGATTAAAATTTGCTAAGCGCATAGAAATCTATTGAAACATTGTGATTAAACTTTGCTTAGCACATAGAAATCTATTGAAACATTGTGATTAAAATTTGCTTAGCACATAGAAATCTATTGAAACATTGTGATTAAACTTTGCTAAGCGCATAGAAATCTATTGAAACATTGTGATTAAACTTTGCTAAGCGCATAGAAATCTATTGAAACATTGTGATTAAAATTTGCTTAGCACATAGAAATCTATTGAAACATTGTGATTAAAATTTGCTTAGCGCATAGAAATCTATTGAAACATTGCGATTAAAATTTGCTTAGCGCATAGAAATCTATTGAAACATTGTGATTAAACTTTGCTAAGCGCATAGAAATCTATTGAAACATTGTGATTAAACTTTGCTAAGCGCATAGAAATCTATTGAAACATTGTGATTAAAATTTGCTTAGCACATAGAAATCTATTGAAACATTGTGATTAAACTTTGCTTAGCACATAGAAATCTATTGAAACATTGTGATTAAAATTTGCTAAGCGCATAGAAATCTATTGAAACATTGTGATTAAACTTTGCTTAGCACATAGAAATCTATTGAAACATTGTGATTAAAATTTGCTAAGCGCATAGAAATCTATTGAAACATTGTGATTAAACTTTGCTTAGCACATAGAAATCTATTGAAACATTGTGATTAAAATTTGCTAAGCGCATAGAAATCTATTGAAACATTGTGATTAAACTTTGCTTAGCACATAGAAATCTATTGAAACATTGTGATTAAACTTTGCTTAGCGCATAGAAATCTATTGAAACATTGTGATTAAACTTTGCTTAGCACATAGAAATCTATTGAAACATTGTGATTAAACTTTGCGCATATCACACGACCAGCAGCCATCCATGCACATATTTCCTACACGGATAACTGACCTATAGAAAGACATTTTCAACACAAAGGTTAGTCTCCCCCCCCCCCCCGACACACACTGAATTGTCCTACACAAAAAATTGATCGTACATCGTCTGCTTCTGCGCATTATTTATTTTTGTTTAATCTGGTCTTTGCTGTTGGAGCTAATGATCACTGATGTGTAAGTTAAGTGTGTTCCCAAACTGCGGTTCCACGGAACTCAGGCGTTCCGTTTGACGTCAACTTGTGTTCCACTAAACATACAGCGATATAACCCCACGATGACCTGCTAACTACTGTCAAAAAAAAACGCAAAGTAAAACTTGATGGACACATCACATGGTGCTTAAGGCTCGCAAAATACCAGGCATAGGAAAGAGAGGCAGACAGAAAATGGGATGGGAAGACTAAAATAAAAGAATAGACGGGCAGGTCATTTTGTCCAAGGCAAAAGACCGAAAGGAATGGAAAATGACGGTCTACAGATCTTGTGCAGTGCCCCTGAGGTCCATCAGACTAAGGGCTAGGTGAATGTGAAACATTGGAGTAATTAACTAATAGACCTACATTTGAATTAACTCATTACATCATTAATTCATTATTTTGTTTAATAGCAATAATGGAAACTAAAACTAAAGCATTCACAGCTATGGCTTAATTTGTTGGGTTTAGCCCCCCTTACAATAATTGTTAACGCTATTTCTCCCTCACTCATTCTCCGATCAAGTTGATACTTTAAACAATTATTTATTGTAGCTACCAAAACATGAATCGATAAACGAAATTACTCAATTAGCCAATTAATTATTGTTAATCAATTATTTTGTTTGATATCTAATAATGGAAATAACTTGTACATTATTGCTAGACATAGTTTTAAGGGCGGAGTTTTTCTCCTTTAAATAAGCTTTTTTTTTTTTTTTTTTTTTTATGTTGCTTGTATAGTCCTTCTGTTCTATCACTTGGACAACAGTTAAGTTCTATCTAGCGTTCTGAACTCTTTCTCTCCTAACTGACGATACCAGCGTTGATTCCACCAGAATGTGGTAAATAATTACGGAGAGAAAGAGTTAATTGTTTATCTTGAAAATATCTATTAAGGTGACTTCTTAAAGATCCTCAGCTTCTACACGGCCATACAGAAAGTAGATCTAGTGGTTCTGTTACTGCGTTGATTCTATTGCTCTTAGTTTTTAGTAACGATTGAATTGAATATATTATACTTTAGTGATATTTAGTAACGAAAGGGTTAATGGACCTACAGTTTCGTAGACTTTAGATGTGGACTTAATACAAAATTTTCATTGTTCTCGCAAAAAATGCCAACAAAAAACAAGTTAAATATTGTGCCATGGGATTGTAGTGATTATCTAAAGTCCTATAACATTAGTGATTACAGACTTACATGCGTATGTATACTGCCTGACGTTAGTGGCCTGTAAGGGGAACAACTCATGGTGTGACCTGTAAGGGGAACAACTCATGGCGTGACCTGTAAGGGGAACAACTCATGGCGTGACCTGTAAGGGGAACAACTCATGGCGTGACCTGTAAGGGGAACAACTCATGGCGTGACCTGTAAGGGGAACAACTCATGGCGTGACCTGTAAGGGGAACAACTCACGGTGTGACCTGTAAGGGGAACAACTCATGGCGTGACCTGTAAGGGGAACAACTCATGGCGTCACCTGTAAGGGGAACAACTCATGGTGTGACCTGTAAGGGGAACAACTCATGGCGTGACCTGTAAGGGGAACAACTCATGGCCGAATAAAAAAACGGTTGGGCTTATTAGAATTTTGACTGCATGGTTTGTTAGAGTCTACGGTTGCTTATGTTTCAATAAGCAATGTGTTAGAACAGCGGTTCTCAACCTTTTATGCTCGGCGACCCCTTTTTACAATCCCCTACTTAGCCGTGACCCCCCCCCCGCACACACACACACAGCATTAGAAGAATAGTCAATAACAATCCATTTTTTCAATGGTCTTTGGTGACCCCTGGCAAATTGTCAATCGACCCCCAAGGAGGTCGCGACCCACAGGTTGAGAACCCCTGTGTTAGAAACATGTAGACCTAGGATCTATATAAAGTCTTGCAGTTTCTTCAAAGAGTTAGTTGCTTTACAATGACTAGTTTCACTTTCAGAGTTTCTTCATTCAGTCACTTTGTAACGAGCGGCTGAACGAAACACTTTGCAAGCATTCTTATCTTATCTTATATATTTCAGACGTTACTTCAAAAAAACGAAGATAATTACGTCATACGCATGTCATGTGTCAATCTAGTCATGCATGTTAATCAGTGACTTAAACTCTGCTAATTAATTGGTTTTCTTGACTAATTCAGGCAACCCATTCCATTCTTTAATGGCACTAGGGATGAAAGAGCGCTTGTATGAATTTGTTCTAGCATATGGAATAAGAAATGTGCCTCTGTCTTAGTGTCTTCCTGAGTATTTCGTTAGGTTTGGTTTTTCTAATTGAAAATTATGGTTCAATGTTTTATTTAATTTTATTCTTCTGTCCTGAAGTGCCTCTAAGTTTAGTGATTTTACTAATGGTGTTAACTCTAATCTAATTTTTACCAGGGCACTATGTCAAACAATAGTATTTTTTACCAGGGCACTATGTCAAACAGTAGTATTTTTTACCAGGGCACTACGTCAAACTTCGGGCCCTCTGAGTCCACTCAGCTCTAATGGGTACCTGACATTAGTTGGGGAAAAGAACATGAACTCCCTCGCTAATCTTTATAACTACGTCAAACATTTGGTATTATACTATTTTAAAATTTTTTTTATTTTTTTTTGCCAGCGCTTACTTGATTAACAAGTGTAACTGAGTTGTTTATTTTCTGCGTGTGTCCAGCGTGTCAGAAGGTCATGCCCAGTGTGTGTGTGTGTGTGTGTGTTCATTGTACTTAAACTATGTGATGTTAGACGTGTTTTGTCCTCGTTCACTGTCCACTGTCATCTTTTTGAATAAAGCCATGTTATTGGTTTTCTAGTCTAGTTATCTCATTACACCTGCCCTGTTGTGGCTGTTGTGAAAGATATTCATAAACATCTTCACCACAAACAATACAATCACAAAGACATCCGTTCATTACAGATGTAATGTAATTAATTTAATTATATACTATTAAATCACTAAGACAACCAAAAAAAAGGTAAAAACTGTATAAATATCCACAGATCAGGACAAAAAAAAGCTTGACTTTGATTTTCAACAAGCCATTATTGTGATAGTCTTGTAAAATAACAGTACGTGTGAGATGTCTGGTGGGGCTGTATCAACAATCTCAATAGTGCATGACGTCGATATCAGCACAGATGGTGTGATGTCTTTGTGTGAAAACAATTTGATTGCTTCTATTAGAGAAGAAGGAAAGGTGGGGTGGTAGGGAGGGGGGAAATGAAATAGACACTCACAGGGAGGGAGGTTGGGAGTGAGAGAGAGAGAGGCAGAAAGAGTGACCCAGATAAAGAACGGAAAAGCAACACATCTGTCATACGAAATGAAAAAGTAATTAAAACTTAGAACTATGTGAAAAACAACTTAAATACGAAAACAGAAATGGGCATTTAAAAAAAAATTAAAAGATAGTGACAATTAACCCTTAAAACGCGTGTTGTAGTTTAGCCTCTAAACATCAGAATTGTAATTCCATTTTGTATGTACTCATTGTAAAACAGCTCAGCACTTAAAGGGTTAAAGATTTTAGGAAAAAGTTACCAGTAGATACTCATTAAAAATACTCATTAAAAAAAAGAGAAAAAAAAAGAAATAGATTAAATTTAATAGGCAGCTGGAAGGCTTGATAAAATAAATTACTGTTAACTTTTCCCTTAAAATAACTTTCTTTGTATGAATCAAAATGTCAAAAATTCGAATCAAGATTAAAAGCCTTAACTATTTCTCTCCTAACTTACGATACTAACGTTGATTTGACCCCATTAAATTAAATTAATTTTTTGGTTTTATAAAAATTAATTTGGGTTACATAAAAAGAGTACAATTATACACTTATTATAACATTTTCTGTTTACATACAAAAAAAATATTGAATTTTAATCATAACACAAATGAGAAAAATGAATAATTTCATCGCAACGTGGAAAATAATTGCGGAGAGAAAGAGTTAAGTCAACAAAAGAAGTTTAAATCCAATGTAGACACTGTTTTGTTTGATAAGTTTCGGATAATTCTTTAGAGTTAAAGATAAGATAAGATAAGTAACAGTACAATTTAATGTATAGAGCGCTGTAAACAAACACAATGTAGGCCCAAGGCTCTGTGATAACATTTACAAACATAAACACAAGAGCTAAAATGCCAAACTAATCTAAAGAAGTTTTAAACAGTGAGGCCTTAATGTTTTCCTGAATATAGTTTAGCATGTTGTCTGAGATCAATGGGGAGTGAGTTCCAAACCTTTGGTCAATATGTAGGTTTGGTCACGTACATAATTGTACTCGTAATTTCTCCAACGCCCTCGCTCACATCAAGTTGAACCTTTAAACATTGATTTATTGCACCTAACAAAACATGAATCCATTTTTTTTTAAAAACTAACCAATTAGTCAATTAATTAGTGTTAATTAACTCTTTCTCTCCTAACTGACGATACCAACGTTGGTTCCACCAGAATGTAGTAAATAATTACGGAGAGAAAGAGTTAATTATTTTGTTTAATATCGAATAAGTAAAAAGATCACTACATAATTGAGAGATAATTTGAGGTGCGTAGTTTTTTCCCCTTAGATATATAAAAAGGATTTTTTATAATTGGCTTGCTTTTGAACCCCAACCTCTCCTTTGATTCACCCTCCGCCCCTGAGCTCTGTTTTGACACATGCAAATTTAAATGGATGTTAGAATGGGGCAAGGGGGGTTAGTGGGGAGATGGCGACTCTTAAATGTCAGTAGGAAGTAATGTAGACACTTTATTGACCTTCACGTGAGACGGAACTACTACACAGCGTGCATCCAGTGTGCTCAACACGCTTGTGTATTGACACACACCAACATGTCGCCTTGAACAGTTTTGTAAACAAAACCAAAAATCACTGCTGTAAGCGATAACAGAATTATGTCTAAACTAGAGTAAAAGAAACAAAGTAAAGGTCTCCCTTTCAAACCTTGCGATCAATAGAAATAAGAAAATGTAAAACTAATCTGTTTCTATTGGAGACGGCTAACGAAAGTGTTATGTGGCCAACACAACGAACTACCACCAGGGGCGGACTGGCTTATATAGGCAACTGGACTAATCCATGTTGGGCCGGTACCCAAACGGGCCGGTGGAGTCGCCGAACGGGCCACTTTAAAGAATAAAAAGTACCGTAAATATGATTGGCATTCCTTTACCTTTCATAAAAGAACTTTACAGACTCAACTGTGTAATAGCGGACACATACTCTCGTAACAATGTAATCACCTATCTATCCTTTTATCATGCTACTAAACATATATCCATATATCATGCTACTAGATCTATATATCCATATACCATGCTATTGGTAGAAATACAATCTGTTAAATTAGCCCTGCTTGCGTTCATTTTTCTGTGCATTATCAAAACGTTCATTATTATCTTATATTATACAGACGTTACTTCAAAAAAGAAGATAATTACGTCCCACGGGTCATGCATGTAAACCAATGACTTAAATTCTGCCAAGTCACTGGTTTTCCTGTCTGGCTCAGGCAACCCATTCCATGCTCTAATAGCGCTTGGGAAGAAGAAGCTCGAGGTCAAGAAACAATAGATGTACATCATATGGCAATCAATTTGTGGGCCGGATGGTATAGTAATGCCTGGGCCGGATAATACAGTAATGCCTGGGCCGGATGGTATAGTAATGCCTGGGCCGGACGGTATAATTATGCCTGGGCCGGATGGTATAGTAATGCCTGGATCGGATGGTACAGTAATGCCTGGGCAGAACGGTATAGTAATGCCTGGGCTGGATGGTATAGTAAGCCTTGGCCGGATGGTATAGTAATGCCTGGGCCGATTTTGACCCTCACTCCAGCGCTGACCACCTCCTTAACTTTCCCCGACGTAAGATCTTCGTTGGAGATCTGGTGCTAAGGGACATCCTACAAATCTCCAATAAATGGGAGTCCTCACCGGTTTTGAACTCTATACCTCACGGATCGGGAGCCAAACGCTTAACCACTGCTTATTAATGAGAATTCGATTTTTAAAAAAATTAAAAAATTACATACTGTGTAAATTACTCCAGTTTGAAAGATGTCTTCATTGTGAGAACCAAAAAGTAGAGTCCTCACTGAAAGAGATTACAAGAATATTTTCTTTCGGTAAAGAACCGGTGTGATATCTTCAATGACTCAATTCAAGTCAACACACAGAGTCCACCTGCAATGATTGGATTGTGTAGCTTTAAAGTAGTCCTCGCTTAAGATCAATCATACTGTTAGTAGCTCAAATGCTGTCGATTGATTGAAACAGCGCTTCAGAGAGAGAGAGAGAGAGAGAGAGTGTTATTACCAGGACCAGGTCGACCTACCTATAAAATCGTGGTCATTTATCTTGTATTCATGCGCTGATGTTGACACTCTTAAGTGAACTCCGCCGAATAGAATCAGTCCGCCTGATTGATCCATGGTATTTATAAAAAAAAAACACCTCACACTCACGCACGCGCTCTTTCTCTTTCTCTCTCTCTCTCTCTCTTTCTTCTTCTACATTTCGCTCAATCTCGCTTTCATTTTGCTTTCTTTTGTTTTCACTCTCCAGATCTAGATTTTATGCGTTGTACCTTTTGCTCTGGCTATTGTTTTTCTTTTTTTCTTATCGCTAAGCATCCTTATATCTCTTTTATTTCTGTCTCAATTTCTCTCTCTTCTCCGTTGTGTCTCTTTCAGATTATCTTTCTTTTTCTATCTTTCTTTGTTTCACATTTTTCTACCATTCTCTTTTTTGTCTTTCGTTGGCTTCTCTTTTTCTGTCGCACTCCTTTTACATCTCTCTGTCTCTCTCATTCTCTTTTTATTTCTGTCTAATCTCTTTATTTCTTTCTCTTTATGTCTCTACTTCTCTCTTTATTTCTCTCTCTCTTTCTGTCTCTCTATTCTCTCTTTATTTCTCTCTCTCTTTCTGTCTCTCTATTCTCTCTTTATTTTCTCTCGGTCTGTCTCACTAATTCTCTCTTTATTTTCTCTCGGTCTGTCTCACTAATTCTCTCTTTATTTTCTCTCTCTTTCTGTCTCTCTAATTCTCTCTTTATTTTCTCTCTCTCTATCTCTTTCTGTCTCTCTAATTCTTTATTTTCTCTCTCTTTCTGTCTCTCTAATTCTCTCTTTATTTTCTCTCTCTCTATCTCTTTCTGTCTCTCTAATTCTCTCTTTATTTTCTCTCTCTCTATCTCTTTCTGTCTCTCTAATTCTTTATTTTCTCTCTCTTTCTGTCTCTCTAATTCTCTCTTTATTTTCTCTCTCTCTCTATCTCTTTCTGTCTCTCTAATTCTCTCTTTATTTTCTCTCTCTCTATCTCTTTCTGTCTCTCTAATTCTCTCTTTATTTTCTCTCTCTCTATCTCTTTCTGTCTCTATAATTCTCTCTTCATTTTCTCTCTTTTTGTCTCTCTTGCCCAGCATTTTCTTTCTTTTTCTTTTCCATAGTGTTTCTCTGGTAAGAGGCCGCTCCATTCTTTTACATTCCTATCAGTTTCTTCTCCCAATAACCTTTGTACTTAAGCTGGGGCAACTGGCTATGTGGGCATCTTTGACAAATGCCCCGTGGGCCGGTACCCAAATGGGCCGGTAGTGCCACCTAAAGGGCCACTATGACACGTTTGACATTGTTTTCAAAGTTGTATAACATTCTTCTATGAAAGTGACCCTTTGAGCGTCGTGTGAAAAAAAATATCTTTGACAGACTCGACAGTGTAATACTAATTTAATCTTAACACATTTTCCGAATTAGTGTAATAGCCTACATCCGTAGGCAGTGCTACTAGTAGGCTTCATCCTTTTTGGGCCTACAGCTTAGCGAGTAAAAGGCGACAATCGCACAAACACGACTATATAGCCAAACAATTAAATCAAT
Source organism: Biomphalaria sudanica (assembly GCA_036873155.1). NCBI lineage: Eukaryota > Metazoa > Mollusca > Gastropoda > Planorbidae > Biomphalaria > Biomphalaria sudanica. The sequence goes on from JAZGLO010002851.1 coordinate 59,672, forward strand.
CGGATCTAGTAGCTCCTACCGACAAGGATGACCTCAAACGCATCGGGCCTTATCGAACTAACAGAACAAAAAGAATGCGCCCTAAAGATCCTATCCAACAATAGAAATGAAATAGACTAAAGAAAGATCACAAGACAGTCCCACTCTAGCCTCCCTTTATTAGTAACAAATATAAATGTAAAAAGAAAAAGTCCAATCTAGTTAAGCAATCAATCAATATTATCAATAGTCAATTTAAATTCCTTCACAAAATTATAGCTTACACAGCAGAGAGAAATAAAGGTTCAATTTCATGTAATATATAATAATAAATTAATATTCAATGCTTAATAATAACTTACAGACTCGTTCTAGTGTAGCTTAGTGTAGTGGAGTGGATACCTTTTCAGAAAACATCGGCCACCCCGATATCCACGTGACCCTGGCACCTTGTGTCCGCGCATAACAAGGCAGACCAACGTGGGCACTGTCCATTGGCACCGGCATCTCTTGTCGCTGTAGTGTCCGTACGTTACTGGACCTACGTCGTCTCCATTCCCTGTTTATGCCTGGTTCTACACCAGGTGTTTATGGATGGCTGCAGGTAATCACATTTTACTTCTTCATATTAGATTGTAAATTTAATTAGTAGTTTATATAGAATATCACTACCGCGGTTTTTGTTCATGTTGGACTATTCTTATTTTTAGAGGCCAGCATGTAGATGAATTCATGTATTGAAATGCCTACCTGTAGTATTCTCTATAGAATGTTAACTGTCCATTTTGTAAATGTATTTTTACAACAAGTGTTTAGATACTGGCTTTTAAGAAACAGTATATTTGTGAGTGTATAGATTTGTTCTATTTAATTATAGTTTTTGTAAGGAAAGGAAAGAGCGAAACTCTTCAAACAATGTATGCTAGTTTTATGTAGAACAACTAGTTGATTTATTGTTAGAGAACTACGTTGTCATTTATTTGTATACTGTTTGTTGGTGTTCCATATCTCTCTTGTGTTTGTCAAAGAGATGATTGGTTCACACTATCAGATGTTCTTTTTTGTTTTTCGTTAGATCTAGTATTCAGGCCTATTAATTATGTTTAGTTTATGTTCATTTGTAATTATGTGTTTATGTTTGCCTTTGGCAGGTCTTTAATGTATAATAAACAGTTTGGAATCGCCCTACGAATTGCCTTCGTCATGTCATTTAGTTTGTTCTGTGACCAACCCACCACATTAGTGAAGATAAGTTCAGCTCTCTCAGTGTAGATCTCTCAAATGCGACATAAGTAGTGCTATAATCGTCTTAGAATATGACATCTTCAGATTACCCAATTAGAAAATGCACACAAATGACGGATCAAATAGGAGTAATAATCCAGTTATATGTATTAATATATTTGACTTTGACGTTTTAGACTCAATACAAGTCCTACCAGGTTATCCAAAGTAATTAGAGGATTATCCAATAAGAAATCCAGTTACTGAAACATTTAAGATAAAATAGGCATATGTAGAATGTTTGTTTACAGTTGATGAGCAGATAATTCTAGAGATCTTGCAAGGAATAAATAAACTAAATTAAATTAAATAAATTCAGCTTAAATGATAAGTTGATATAATAGAGTATGGTGGTATTATATGCCAAAATGTACCGCAATTTGCTACTGTACAAGGACAGTGAACAAATATATATATATAGGTGAGTCTTAATTGACGTACAACTCGCTGATCGGCGACTTGAAAGACATTAGAGTTGACATGTACAGAAACATCAGTTGCTGCACCTCTAGGGGTTGTTCTATTTTCCTCCACACAATCTAGAGGTCATCTATTTTCCTCCACACAATCTATAGGTCATCTCTTTTCCTCCACACAATCTATAGGTCATCTCTTTTCCTCCACACAATCTATAGGTCATCTCTTTTCCTCCACACAATCTATAGGTCATCTCTTTTCCTCCACACAATCTATAGGTCATCTCTTTTCCTCCACACAATCTATAGGTCATCTCTTTTCCTCCACACAATCTATAGGTCATCTCTTTTCCTCCACACAATCTAGAGGTCATCTCTTTTCCTCCACACAATCTATAGGTCATCTCTTTTCCTCCACACAATCTAGAGGTCATCTCTTTTCCTCCACACAATCTATAGGTCATCTCTTTTCCTCCACACAATCTATAGGTCATCTCTTTTCCTCCACACAATCTATAGGTCATCTCTTTTCCTCCACACAATCTAGAGGTCATCTCTTTTCCTCCACACAATCTATAGGTCATCTCTTTTCCTCCACACAATCTAGAGGTCATCTCTTTTCCTCCACACAATCTAGAGGTCATCTATTTTCCTCCACACAATCTATAGGTCATCTCTTTTCCTCCACACAATCTATAGGTCATCTCTTTTCCTCCACACAATCTATAGGTCATCTCTTTTCCTCCACACAATCTATAGGTCATCTCTTTTCCTCCACACAATCTATAGGTCATCTCTTTTCCTCCACACAATCTATAGGTCATCTCTTTTCCTCCACACAATCTATAGGTCATCTCTTTTCCTCCACACAATCTATAGGTCATCTCTTTTCCTCCACACAATCTATAGGTCATCTCTTTTCCTCCACACAATCTAGAGGTCATCTCTTTTCCTCCACACAATCTATAGGTCATCTCTTTTCCTCCACACAATCTATAGGTCATCTCTTTTCCTCCACACAATCTATAGGTCATCTCTTTTTCTCCACACAATCTAGAGGTCATCTCTTTTCCTCCACACAATCTATAGGTCATCTCTTTTCCTCCACACAATCTAGAGGTCATCTCTTTTCCTCCACACAATCTATAGGTCATCTCTTTTCCTCCACACAATCTATAGGTCATCTCTTTTCCTCCACACAATCTAGAGGTCATCTCTTTTCCTCCACACAATCTATAGGTCATCTCTTTTCCTCCACACAATCTATAGGTCATCTCTTTTCCTCCACACAATCTATAGGTCATCTCTTTTCCTCCACACAATCTATAGGTCATCTCTTTTCCTCCACACAATCTATAGGTCATCTCTTTTCCTCCACACAATCTATAGGTCATCTCTTTTCCTCCACACAATCTAGAGGTCATCTCTTTTCCTCCACACAATCTATAGGTCATCTCTTTTCCTCCACACAATCTATAGGTCATCTCTTTTCCTCCACACAATCTATAGGTCATCTCTTTTCCTCCACACAGATGTTTCAGAGCTGGTAATTTTCCCAGTCACCGATTGTAAGGTAGTATGTAGATGGTTATGTTAATACTGGATTTCAAGATGCTAATGAAATAGACAGTGGTGCTTTGATATCGCTATATCAGCAGCAGATGTTAAGTCTAAATTGGTCAATGACAAATTAGCTTTAATAAATATGGATATAATAGAAATGATCAGCTTATTTCCTTCAGTCTTTCAATGTTTGTAGATTAAGTTCATTATGAATCTGATTAAATCTGTCTAGTTTGGTCTAGCCTTATATAAGTGACCTTAAATAATGTTAAGTACAAAATAGATTCTGTCTTCAGTTTCCAGCCCTAGATAAAAATGGCTGACATGAGTAGAGTTTAGTTCTAGCAAGGAGAAAAAAAAAAGATAGTGCCCAGGCCGATTTTTACACCAAGTACGCCCCTGTACTATAGTATGTTTCATGTAATGTGTTTCCACTATGCATTGAATAATGACACTGTATCATGTCTTACAATATGACAAAAACAACTCAACTTTTGTTTCTTCACAAGAGTTCTTCCTTTTTAAGCCAGTCTGTTTGGTGACTTGTGAATTTGCATAAGAAATAAACTTATTTAAATGTCTGTTTTAAAGCTTAGTTTTTATATAACGAACTCTATGAGATCGTACAAAAGGCTTTAAAAAGTCATTAATAATTTTTCTTTTAAAGTTAAAAATGTGTTAGGAATATAATGTATTTATCTGGACACAGTGATAGTTACAAGTTCTATTTTTACCAACGGGAATGCGATTGCATGTAAGTAAATATATAGTGAATATAGGAATGAACGGGTCTATCTATGAAAGAGACTATAATTCTGGCGCAAGACAGAGAGGAATGGAAAGAGACGATAGCAACATTATGAGTGGTGCCCCAACGATTTAACATATTATGAAACTCAATGTATGTAACTCTTATCAACTACAAATAAATGCGTTACTAATATCAACTAGACTAAATGCATGTTACAAATACCAATTAGACTAAATACATGTTACAAATATCAACTAGACTAATTGCATGTTACTAATATCAACTAGACTAAATACATGTTATTAATATCAACTAGACTAAATGGATGTTACAAATATCAATTAGACTAAATACATGTTATTAATATCAACTAGACTAAATGGATGTTACAAATATCAACTAGACTAAATGGATGTTACAAATATCAACTAGACTAAATGGATGTTACCAATATCAACTAGACTAAATGGATGTTACAAATATCAACTAGACTAAATGGATGTTACAAATATCAACTAGACTAAATGGATGTTACAAATATCAACTAGACTAAATGCATGTTACAAATATCAACTAGACTAAATGCATGTTACAAATATCAACTAGACATTATTCATGGAGAAAATATTCACTTGATTCAACCTATATCTCAAGCTATCAACTAGACTCGGTGCACATTTTGTGCATTTTACATATTTGGTTTCAGTACGAACTTGATTGACATGTGCACCACGTTCGTCCAGTCATCACCAGAACGCGACGTGTTAACGAGATGACCACAACTGCGCGCACAGACTCACACGTGCCATACCATCCCACTCACGGTCGCCAACAAAGCCAGACAACTCACTCAGACGTGTTCACTTTAACTTTGAAGCAGAACTCGATAGCTTAACCATCTGCTACTGACGAGATCAATACATTAGTTAGTGGATCTCAATACATTGGTTATTGGATCTAAATACATTGGTTAGTGGACCTCAATACATTGGTTAGTGGACCTCAATACATTGGTTAGTGGACCTCAATCCCTTTATTTAGAGAATCTCAATACATTGGTTAGAGGATCTTTAATAGATTGGTTATTGGATCTCAATACATTGCTTAGAGGATCTCAAAACATTGGTTAGTGGACCTCAATACATTGGTTAGAGAATCTCAATACATTGGTTAAAGAATCTCAATACATTGGTTAAAGAATCTCAATACATTGGTTAGCGAATCTCAATACATTGGTTAGAGGATCTCAATACATTGGTAAGTAGATCTCAACATGATTAAAGCGGAAACAAAACCTTGTCGCCGCTACAAAGTAACTTAGAGAAATTGCGATGTTTTTACATTAAAAAATGGCAGCGACAAAAACGTGCTCACGTGAGAATTTCCGATGTTAAAGGAGTTATTTGTGGCGGCTTCTGCTGCAAAAAGAAAATGTGTTAATAATGTTAAAACTAAAAAACGATACTAGCTGTGTGTCACGTGGTGTAGGCAACAAGGTTACAACAGAAGTGTGTAAACAAGATTTTATTCAGAGTTGAAGATAATCTACTTCCTAGTCCAAACTTCCCGCAGGACAACGGGAGGAGGGGGCAGGAGGAAGGGTTTGAACCCGGGGCAATCGAGAAGTTCGAACGACAGTACGGCACGACCAGGCAGCCATCCTGCATTTCGCTACTTAAGCAATCTGTTTGTATAACTATGTATGTTGATGGAATGTTACGCCCCTTACAGTAACTCACATAATATTTTAGATTACCCCCTTTTTAGGTCTATTGTATATAGTAGGAAGAGTTATGCCCATTCGTAAGGGGTCACTACTCTGTGAGCCAAGATGGCTGCTTAACTCTTTCTCTCCGTAATTATTTACCACATTCTGGTGGAATCAACGCTGGTATCGTCAGTTAGGAGAGAAAGAGTTAAAGAAACCAGTAATTTGTTTATATTATGAAAAGGCTGTCATTTCATTGAAGTATTTATCGAAAAAAAAAATACGGAAGAGACAAATTTATATTAGGGTCATGTCAGTTTCAAGCTTTATGATAAGTCTACGTACTTTTTAGTTAGAGAAGACCTAGCGAAAGTTGTCCTCACTATTATTGTTGGAGTACACTAGGTTTTTAATAAATTGCGTCATTTTAGTTTTTTCAATGTTTAATTTTTATTTTTCTATATAATTTGAGCCAAAAAAATTCACTTCGCCTAGGACCTGTAATTATCTAAGTCCGGCCCTGATTATAATATATATATACAAAATATAGTGCTACAGCAACGAAACCACCACTGTAAAAAAAAAGTGTTTTCATGTTTTGGATTGCCATTCAGATCTGAAGATAATTTTCTTCCGAGTCCAAACCTCCCGTAGGACCAAGGGAGATGACAGAGTATGAACAGGGGCCATCGAGTCGACCGAATGACAGTCCATCGCGAATATCGCAGGCAGCTATCCGCCCTATTAGTAAGGAAACAAAACTTAAAAATTGTCTTGTGTTTGTGTATTTATAGTTTTTATAGTGAATAAAACTTTCACAATACACACCTACACGTAAGGCAGACAAAAGTCTGAAGAAACTTATCACTTAAGAAACTTATCAGGTAAGAAACTTATCACTTAAGAAACTTATCAGGTAAGAAACTTATCACTTAAGAAACTTATCAGGTAAGAAACTTATCACTTAAGAAACTTATCAGGTAAGAAACTTATCACTTAAGAAACTTATCAGGTAAGAAACTTATCACTTAAGAAACTTATCAGGTAAGAAACTTATCAGGTAAGAAACTTATCACTTAAGAAACTTATCAGGTAAGAAACTTATCACTTAAGAAACTTATCAGGTAAGAAACTTATCACTTAAGAAACTTATCAGGTAAGAAACTTATCACTTAAGAAACTTATCAGGTAAGAAACTTATCACTTAAGAAACTTATCACTTAAGAAACTTATCACTTAAGAAACTTATCACTTAAGAAACTTATCACTTAAGAAACTTATCACTTAAGAAACTTATCACTTAAGAAACTTATCACTTAAGAAACTTATCACTTAAGAAACTTATCACTTAAGAAACTTATCACTTAAGAAACTTATCACTTAAGAAACTTATCACTTAAGAAACTTATCACTTAAGAAACTTATCACTTAAGAAACTTATCACTTAAGAAACTTATTAATTAAGCAACTTATCACTTAAGAAACTTATCACTTAAGCAACTCATCACTTAAGAAACCTTGACAAGCAAAACACAAATACGCAAGATGTATAATATTTTTAAATACTGTTACGTATCTAGGCGTTGTTTTTTTTTTTCTTTTCTCTCTTTGACCTGTTGCGGTCGAGAGACGGGGAGGTTGTCTGCCCCTTGTGTAATAAGTTTTTTTTTATTCGTCAAGCCACACAGACAGTGACCGGTCCTTGACCTGTGTGTGTACCTCTGGTTGAAAGGAGGGTGTTTTTTTTTTTTTTCTTCTGTCTCTTTGAAGAGCGTTCTAGATCTGGGTGTTGATGACTTTCTATTCTAGAAATTACGAGATATCGACGCGCGGTAGATTATATAAGACCGCTCGCGTAACGTTGACAGACAGACATACGGAGACAGCCGTGGGACAGAATAGCGGAGACATTGCGCTACCCGTGCGTGGTATACCACTTGATCGTGTAAGTTTTTATTTTATTCAAGGCCTTGCTTGTATTTGTAATTATATTTTCAAACTCTTGTATTGTAATATTTTTACATGCCATTTTTGTAAAAGGGTTTTGGTCAACACATCAATTCTGTATTGAGTAAATGTTTATTTTTCTTTCTTGTAACTTTATATTTGATTAAACATTAAGTTGATAGTTTACCTTCCGATTTCTTGTGTCATTTTTTTTTTTTTTGTTATTCATTGTAAGTCTTTGATTAAATTCAGACTTAAGATAAGTGACACAACTCCTTTTCTATTGTCACGTTCCCCTAGGCAAGCCATTTAAAAGTAGAATTCAATTCGTAATACGTGACAAAAGAAGTTTGAGGGCTTTCGTCCCGGATATTTTTCTGAACCTATTTTCGTCTTACTTGAGTAATTTTGTAAAGGCGAAGTTGACTTTAACAAAATTTTTTTGGTTCAAAGAGTCGGAAGTTGTTACGTATCTAGGCATTGTTTTTTTTCTTCTTTGACCTGTTGCGGTCGAGAGACGGGGAGGTTGTCTGCCCCTTGTGTAATAAGTTTTTTTTTTATTCGTCAAGCCACACAGACAGTGACCGGTCCTTGACCTGTGTGTGTACCTCTGGTTGAAAGGAGGGTGTTGTTTTTTTTTTCTTCTGTCTCTTTGAAGAGCGTTCTAGATCTGGGTGTTAATGACTTTCTATTCTAGAAATTACGAGATATCGACGCGCGGTAGATTATATAAGACCGCCCGCGTGACGTTGACGGACAGACATACGGAGACAGCCGTGGGACAGAATAGCGGAGACATTGCGCTACCCGTGCGTGGTATACCACTTGATCGTGTAAGTTTTTTTTTATTCAAGGCCTTGCTTGTATTTGTAATTATATTTTCAAACTCTTGTATTGTAATATTTTTACATGCCATTTTTGTGAAAGGGTTTTGGTCAACACATCAATTCTGTATTGAGTAAATGTTTATTTTTTCTTTCTTGTAATTTTATATTTGATTAAACATTAAGTTGATAGTTTACCTTCCGATTTCTTGTGTCATTTTTTTTTTGTTATTCATTGTAAGTCTTTGATTAAATTCAGACTTAAGATAAGTGACACAACTCCTTTTCTATTGTCACGTTCCCCTAGGCAAGCCATTTAAAAGTAGAATTCAATTCGTAATACGTGACAAAAGAAGTTTGAGGGCTTTCGTCCCGGATATTTTTCTGAACCTATTTTCGTCTTACTTGAGTAATTTTGTAAAGGCGAAGTTGACTTTAACAAAATTTTTTTTGGTTCAAAGAGTCGGAAGTAAAGTATCAATAGTATTGACCAAACTCTCTTAAGGTTTCTTTTGTTGTACTGATTTTGTACTGTATATTTACATTGTATACATTTTTTTTTGCTTGTAATAGTTGTTAGTTAGTCATGGATATTCAGGTTTTTCTTTCAAATCCCTCTGTGGAAGAGCTTGATGCTTTTACTAGGAAGGAACTGGTCCTTATTTCTAAACATTTAGGGTTAAAAATAAAATCAAATGCCCTTAAACAAGAAATCAGAGATAACATTGTAATCCATTATGTAGACGAGGAAGTGTTTTCTGAAGACCTTTTAGAAACCCTTAGACCCGATGAGGGTAAATCAGATTTAGAACTTCAGATAAAATTAAAACAAATGGAAATAGAAGCCCAGAAGGAAATTAAACAAAAAGAATTAGAGCTTGCAGCGGCTAGAGAGCAGAGAGAGCAGAAAGAAATAGAAATGAAATTACAAATAGAGTTAAAAAAATTAGAGTTAGCTGCTAATGTAAGACCAGATTCTTCCCCTGCCAGTCATACTGCTGAAGCAACAAAATTTTTGAAAATAATTCCACGCTTTAATGAAGCCACAATTGACAATTATTTTCCACAATTTGAACTTGCTGTGAAAAATTTTAATGTACCTGAAACTTTGTGGCCCACTTTGCTGCAAACAGTTTTGACTGGTAGAGCTGCAGAGGTATTTTGTTCTTTGACCATTGAACAACAAAAAGATTATAATGTTGTTAAGGCCTTAATTCTTAAGGCATATGAACTTGTTCCGGAAGCTTACCGAAAGCAGTTCAGGGATTGTCGCAAATCGGATGGCCAAACCCATGTAGAATTCCTGCGGGAAAAGGAGCGACGCTTTGAGAAATGGCTCACTTCCAGGGAAATCGGCACCGACTTTGAAAAATTCAAGAACCTAATGCTGATGGAAGAGTTCAAGAGTTGTGTGCGGCTGGACGTCCGTACGCATATAGCTGATCGTGGCGAGGAAGATGTGCACAAGGCTGCAGTGTTGGCAGACGATTATATAATATCACATCAATTTGCCAAGTATACGACGGATGTCAAGCCAAAACAAGTCAAACAGCCTGAGTCCACTGCTAGCAACTCCATCAAGAACAGCAGTACAAACGACAGAAAACCTACTACAAGTAAAGCTACTTGTTCCTACTGCAAACGAGAAGGCCATAAAATTGACGATTGCTGGAAACTGAAGAAGAGAAACGAAAAAGCTCCTTCAAAAGTCAGCGCTTGCACAGTACAGTGGTCGTCGAGGTTTACTCCCTCATCCTCAAGTCATATCAAGAATACCTCGACACCACCTGTTTCAAATGTATTGACTGTACAAGACTCTCCGAAAATGTCTCCACGGTGTTCAAATGACTCAACAGCGAGTTCTTCAAATTCATCTTTACGATGTTCCAATGACTCAACCAAGAGTTTTTCAAATACATCAAGCCGATGTTCCAATGACTCAACCAAGAGTTTTTCAAATACATCAAGCCGATGTTCCAATGACTCAAACAAGAGTTTTTCAAATACATCAAGCCGATGTTCCAATGACTCAAATAAGAGTTTTTCAAATACATCACATCGATGTTCCAATGACTCTATCCAGAGTTCCCATAATACATCACCCCGATGTTCCCATGACTCTATCCAGAGTTCCCATAATACATCACCCCGATGTTCCAATGACTCTATCCAGAGTTCCCATAATACATCAACCCGATGTTCCCATGACTCTATCAAGAGTTCCCATAAGACATCACCCCGATGTTTCAATGACTCTATCCAGAGTTCCCATAATACATCATCCCGATGTTCCCATGACTCTATCAAGAGTTCCCATAAGACATCACCCCGATGTTCCAATGACTCCATCAAGAGTTCTCCAAATACATCCACAAGATGTTCTACTGACTCAAGAAAGAGTTTCTCCACTGCGTCTCCTAGAGATGTCAATGACTCCAGCGAGAGTTCGACCCAAGTCCAGTCTGCATCAACCAAAATTGATGTTTTATTAGAGGATTTTAAGCCTTTCATTTCGGAAGGATTTGTATCACTACCCGGTGATTCTACAAGTCTACGACCTATCACCATTTTGAGAGACACAGGTGCCTCACAATCGTTACTTTTAGAGGGTATCTTGCCCTTGTCTAAATCATCATCGACTGGGAAGAGCATCCTGTTACGAGGCGTAGAGCTTGGATGTATAGATGTGCCTCTACATCTAATCGACATAAAGTCAAATCTCATTACTGGACCGGTTGTTGTAGGTGTCCGACCAACATTACCATTGGAAGGCATCTCATTGCTGTTAGGCAATGACTTAGCAGGTGGAAAGGTGATAGCCGAACCCATCGTCACTCAAACACCCGATTTATCTGCCACACCCGAGGAAGACCTAGAGTTATATCCAGCGTGTGCAGTAACAAGGGCAATGAGGTTGAAAGCATCTCAAGAAGAGAACGTCGTCAAGGCCAACAGTAACCAAGATGATGTGGACTTGAGCACCACATTCTTTGCTTCTCTTGAAGAAGAACCAACGCCAAATTCTGAAAAGCCGGCATCAACTCGAAAACAGTTGATTGAGGACCAAAAGAAGGATCCAGAGCTCGCCAAACTCCGAGAAACCGTAATGACATCACAAGAGGCAGAGCTAGCATCCACGTGCTACTACATCCAAGATGATATAGATGATATGCTCTTCAGGAAATGGAAACCTCCAGACGCATCCAACGAAGAAGAATGGAGAATATGCCATCAAATCGTGTTACCAGAAAGATACCGAGCGTACATCATGAATCTGGCTCATGACACACCAATGTCAGGTCATCTCGGCATCCACAAGACATACCACAAGATTATGTCACACTTCTTCTGGCCACGTTTGAAGAAAGATGTCATCCAGTACTGCCGATCATGTCATGCCTGTCAGATGGTTGGCAAGCCAAATCAAAAGATCCCTGTTGCTCCTCTGAAGCCGATTCCAGCCTTTGAAGAACCTTTCAGCAGAGTACTTATTGACTGTGTTGGTCCTCTCCCAAGGACAAAAGCTGGCAACCAATACCTGTTGACCATTATGTGTGCTTCAACTCGTTTTCCTGAGGCTATTCCTCTAAGGAACATAAAAGCATCAAACATTGTGAAGGCCTTAATCAAGTTCTTTACTCTATTTGGTCTACCAAAGTCCATCCAATCGGACCAAGGAACGAATTTCACGGCCAATCTTTTCAAGCAAGTCATGACTCAGTTGGGCATCAAACACTGCATGTCAAGTGCGTATCATGCCGAGTCGCAAGGCGCTCTTGAGCGATTCCATCAGACTCTCAAGAACATGATCCGAACCTATTGCTTTGAGCACGAAAAAGACTGGGACGAAGGAATCCACATGCTGCTGTTTGCAACCCGTGAATCCGTCCAGGAATCGTTGGGATTCAGCCCTTTTGACTTAGTCTTTGGCCATTCGGTGCGCGGTCCCTTGAAATGTATAAAAGAGACTTTGTTGTCACCAACAGCCACTGAAGGACTTTTAGACTATGTAATTAAGTTTAAAACTAGACCTTATGATGCTTGTGTTCTGGCCAAACATAATTTACAAAACACCCAATCCAGCATGAAACGCTGGTATGATAGAAAGGCCCGTGTTAGAGAATTTTCTCCCGGGGATAAGGTGCTTGTATTTTTGCCCATACCAGGTCAACCCTTGCAAGCCAGATATTTTGGTCCATATGAAATTGAGACCAAAATTAGTGACCTCAATTACACAATCAAAACTCCTGACCGTAGGAAAAAGACTCAGCTATGTCATATAAACATGCTGAAGTCTTATGTATCTCGGCCAGATCACTCAGAGAAGAGTAATTGTGTTTTAAATACAGTCAAAAGTTGTTCAAATAGCCATGTTTCTCCTATTGATGATGATATTGTAAAGGAGAAATTTGGACAATACAAAATACCTAATTCTTTTGTATTACAGAATTTGGATGTAAAACTGTCTCATCTGTCTTCGACAGAAAGGCCAGTTATCATGAAACTCATTAATGAATTTAATGACATTTTTTCTGATGTACCAAAACAGACTAATGTTATAATGCATGATGTAGATGTTGGCGAGGCTACTCCAGTCAAGCAGCATCCTTACAGGGTCAACCCTGAAAAACTTGCCATACTTAGGTCAGAAATCAAGTATATGCTTGAAAATGATCTCATTGAATCAAGTTCCAGTAGTTGGAGCTCCCCATGTGTCTTGATACCTAAACAGGACAAGACTTATCGTTTTTGTACAGACTACCGTAAGGTAAATGCTGTAACAAAGACCGATTCGTTTCCTATCCCTAGGATAGACGATCTCATAGATCGTATTGGTGACGCTAAGTACATCACCAAAATAGACCTACTTTCAGGTTATTGGCAGGTTCCCCTGACTGATAGGGCAAAGGAAATCTCCGCCTTTGTCACCCCTGATGGTCTGTACCAATACAAAGTGATGCCATTTGGCATGAAGAATGCTCCTGCCACTTTCCAGAGAATGATAAATGCCCTGCTTGCTGACATGGAGAATTGCCACGCATACATAGACGATGTAGTAATTTTTAGCCAAGATTTTTCTAGCCATTGTAAACAACTGCATTGTCTTTTTACTAAACTGTTACATGCAAAAATTACTGTAAACCTGAGTAAGAGTGATTTTTGCCAGGCTTCCATCCAATACTTAGGCCATATTGTAGGACAAGGCCAGGTGAAACCTGTAATGGCCAAAGTAGAAGCTATCCAAGCTTTCCCTATCCCTGCTGATCGGAAACAACTCCGAAGATTTTTGGGAATGTCTGGATATTATAGAAAATTTTGCGAAAATTTTTCTGTCATTGCCAGTCCTTTAACAAACCTCCTGAGAAAGAACGTCCGATTTACTTGGACGGATGAATGTCAGAAAGCCTTTAACCAGATCAAGCAGATATTATCTAGCTCTCCCATTTTGATGGCTCCTGACTTCGGAAAACCTTTTAGGTTAGCTATTGACGCCAGTGACACAGGTGTTGGGTCAGTCCTTTACCAAGAAGATAATTTCCAAGTAGAGCACCCTATTTGTTTCTTTTCCAAGAAATTTAATAGACATCAAAGAAATTATTCTACTGTGGAAAAAGAATGTCTTGGGTTGATTCTTTCTATACAACACTTTGATTTTTTATATCAGTGGGTCCAGATGGCCACTGGTTGTATTTACTGACCACAATCCCCTTACATTTATCCACAAAATGTCTGGCAAGAACCAACGACTTCTCAGGTGGAGTTTATTTTTACAAGAGTACAACCTAGATCTTAAACACATAAAAGGCAGCGAAAATGTTATCGCCGATGCCTTATCTAGATTGTAAAAAGTATTTTGATGTATATATTTTTTTATATATATCATGATAAATACATTCTGTAATGTAAATATTTTTTTTGTAATTCTAAAAAGATTTCCATTTCGTGGAAATGTAAACTTTTTATTTTTAGGAGGGAGGTGTTACGTATCTAGGCATTGTTTTTTTTCTTCTTTGACCTGTTGCGGTCGAGAGACGGGGAGGTTGTCTGCCCCTTGTGTAATAAGTTTTTTTTTATTCGTCAAGCCACACAGACAGTGACCGGTCCTTGACCTGTGTGTGTACCTCTGGTTGAAAGGAGGGTGTTGTTTTTTTTTTCTTCTGTCTCTTTGAAGAGCGTTCTAGATCTGGGTGTTGATGACTTTCTATTCTAGAAATTACGAGATATCGACGCGCGGTAGATTATATAAGACCGCCCGCGTGACGTTGACGGACAGACATACGGAGACAGCCGTGGGACAGAATAGCGGAGACATTGCGCTACCCGTGCGTGGTATACCACTTGATCGTGTAAGTTTTTATTTTATTCAAGGCCTTGCTTGTATTTGTAATTATATTTTCAAACTCTTGTATTGTAATATTTTTACATGCCATTTTTGTAAAAGGGTTTTGGTCAACACATCAATTCTGTATTGAGTAAATGTTTATTTTTCTTTCTTGTAACTTTATATTTGATTAAACATTAAGTTGATAGTTTACCTTCCGATTTCTTGTGTCATTTTTTTTTTTTTTTTGTTATTCATTGTAAGTCTTTGATTAAATTCAGACTTAAGATAAGTGACACAACTCCTTTTCTATTGTCACGTTCCCCTAGGCAAGCCATTTAAAAGTAGAATTCAATTCGTAATACGTGACAATACTATTTAATGAATGAATAAAATAAATATTTATTTATATATATATATATACTTTATATTAGTGTTTTTATGCTAAAACAAAGAATTTTAAAGGAAAATGTAAAAATTCCCTTGAGACCAGTTGTCATTTATTTTACAAATATGGCGAAAAAGTCTGCCACGCCAATATTTGGCCCATTCCAAACCTTTGCTACGTTTCCTTTCGCATATTTAATCAATGGATAGGAAGCACTTGTGTGGTATGGACACCTGTGACGGTTTAAATCAAAGGCGGAGAACCAGCCAATATCTAAATGACATCCTCCTGGGAAAACATGGTTGATATAGAATCTTCTCCCGTGACCAGTTAGGCCTTCGATGCTGAAATGATTAGTGGTTCTCCATTTGATGTCCGTCCATGGAGAGAAATAACGTGTACAAACTTTTTACCAGGTAGACAGAATGCGTTGGGAAAAGTCGCAGTATATAACTGCCGATATGACCAAAATATTTTTTTTTAAACACTATTAATTAATCCATATTTTAAATTGAGTAGAAACAATATAATCTCTAAGCCTATCTACTCTTATCACAAGTTTAATGTTCTTGGGTTCAAGGTTCATAGGTTAAATATGCTAGGACAAATTTGTACATATGCTTCTTTTTCCCCGGTGCTATTATAACATGGAATGGGTTGCCTGAGCTAGCCAGGAAATCCAACGACTTGGCAGAGTTTAAGTCATTGAATTACATGCATGACTAGATTGACCTAGGACCACGTGTAGGACGTAATCTTCTTTTTTGAAGTAACGTCTGTATTTTATAAGATAAGAGACCAATCGTTTTTATAAGAAGAAGTAACCATTAAGTCAAACAAAAAAATTTAAAACTAACGGTGTTCTATACAATGGCAAGTTTCACGCGCTATTTCAAAGTATATTTACGTATTCTTGCCTGGTGCGTTTTCTAGATCTTTCCAATGGAACATTGCATAATAATACATATAAGTAGGCCTGTGTTTAATATTTAAAGTACCAATTGTTGACATGGAGTGGGTTTTTATGTGTGGGTTTAACCACTTTTAGATTCCTTTTTTTTTTTTACAGTGACTAACACATGACTAACATTACGTAACAATTTATTTTTTTAGGTGTCGTATTGTGCAAAACATAGCAACGAATAGATGGACAGAGTTTTTAGCTTGTCTATGCTGGCAGCAAGTAAGTAATATAGTTACTTTCAATGAAGGCCGCAACACCATGTCAGTAAAATAAGCAGCTAGTGATACATTTGAATACAACTGGAACATGTACCCAACAATGTATTTCTCCATTTTCTAACGTCTTATCTTATATAATACGGACGTTATTTCAAAAAAGAAGAGGATTACGGCCTACTCGTGTCCCTATGTCAATCTTGTCATGCATGTTCATCAATGACTTAAATTCTGCCGAGTCGTTGGTTTTCCTGTGTACAAATGTTTCCTATCATTTGGTAAAAGGCTTTCATTTTGTATATAAGATTATGGTTCAGTGTTTTATTTATAAGGCTCACTTATAACTATACCTAAACTATAACTATCACTATATTCCTGAAGGCTTTCCAAATTTAGTGATTTTACTAATGGTGTTACTCTAGTCAAATGTGAATATTTGTTTGTTAAGAATCTCACTGCTCTATTTTGTGTCTAGTCCAGTTTCTTAATGTTTTCGTGAGTTGAGGGGTCCCAAACAGAGGATGCATATTCTATTATTGGCAGGTTAAATAAGATTTTAGTTTTATGCTCTTTTTTGATTAGTAGAAACTTAGAAGATAAGATTCGCTTACCGGGATCTTGTTGAGTATAACATTTTTTAGTTATTAAGAGTAAATAATCGTTCTATAAGTTTTATAAAAGAGGTTTTGTCTTTTTACATATAAACAAATATTTTGAAATATTTTTGTTGTTTTAAGTTCTAGAAAAAACAACTAATTGTTTGTATAATTTTGAACTTTCACTAAAAAAAAAGATGCTACCTAAACCTTACCTTTGACAGCATCAGTTTCTTATATGCTTGCCAAATCTGGTCAAATCGACATGCGCATCCTGTGATCTATCTGCAGTACATCTAAACCTTTCTTAGTTTGAACTGTTGTTTCTCTTTTGTTTTCTGGACACGAACTGGGATGTTTCACTTCTGCTACACCGTGCATTGAAGAGTTCCATTCTAAAAACGTTTTTTCACACTGTTGCATCCTCGAACTGCCAGCTCATTATAATGCCCTCTCTCCCCCCCCCCGCACCACACACATTTTCCGCCCTTGAATAAAGTATTTAACGGATCACTTTGCTTATTTTTTAAGAAAGCTTAATCCACGTGGTGGCCTGCTAGTTAATTATCCCAGTAGTTCAGGCATTGGAGAAAACTAGGGGTCCGCGGAACACAGTTTGAGAAGCACTGCCCTAAAATAATTAAGCTTTGCTCCACCTATGAAACAGTTCCAAAGTAATAACATCACTATTTACATATTAGTCCACTCTTTACACATAATGACTTTTTAAATGTTTCGCCAGGCATCCATCCAACTGTTATCTAGAGACGCGTTGTATTTAAAATAACCCCATCACCACAAACCGTATTATACACCAAATAAAACAACAACACTGTTTCTCAACAATGAATTTCATCATTTCCTAACGTCTGTAATTTATAAGATAAGATTCGCTAAACCCTTATATTTAGTGGGGGGGGGGGCACTGTGGCTGAGTAGTTAAGAGCCTGGCTTCCGAGCCTGGGGTTCTGGGTTGGAATCTCTGCGAAGACTGGGATTTTGAATTTTTGGGGATTTTTAGGGCCCTCCCGAGTTCACCCAACTCTAATGAGCTCATGACTTTAGTTGGGGAAAGTAAAAGCGGCTAGTCTTTGTGCTGGCCACATAACACCATTGTTAACCGTGGGCCAAAGAAACAGAGTGACATATAGATCACAAGGTCTGAAAAGAGAACTATGGATAGATAATAGCTAACACTCACTCTGATAACTCTATTGAAAGTTCAATTCTAGATCTGAACATTACATAAGAGAATGCTTTTACATCGTCTAGTGCCCCACAGAAAGAAATATTTTAGAAACCTCCTCCCCCCCCCCTTCTTTTTCCACGCACCCTACATCTCGAAAAAAAAATTAGAGTTATCTATTTGTTGTTATTAACTGCTGTTCTGTATTTAAACAGTAGCTAAAATACCGGAAGTGTAAATGAGAACTTAATGTGACGGTTATTTTTTTTATATATAACAACATTACACGGGAAACAAAATACGATTTGAACAAAAACAACATGTGCCTATTGGTCACAGTGCGTAACTGATTTTGAAAAGTGCTTAGTTATTCATAGTATATGTTAAGGAATAACAAGGTGAAATATTGAAAAGTTTTTGAGATTTCCAATTAAGTTGGAGAATTAAAGTAAAGTAAGCTAGGGTCTTGGGCTTTTATTTACATTATTATATAAATATATATAGACACGTCCGGCATCAGGCATTGGCAAACCAAGCAGCCTCCTAGGGCCTCCGATTGATGGGGGCCTCACACAGGACTCATAACAATTTTTTTACAGACGAAAAAGCAAAACTTGTGCCCAATGTTATTGTTGCAGTACATTAGGTTTTATTTTTCTATTTCATTTGGGGACACCAAATTCACTTAGCCTAGGGCCTTCAATTATCTAAGACCGGCCCTGATATCAGAAATTGTATCTAATAATAGGAATATTTATATTGAATAAATTTATTTCAAAATCTGAACATGCCATGCAGTAACATATGTCGTTTATTTTACAAATATGGCGAAAAAGTCTGCTACACCGAAATGTGGCCCTTGCCAGACATCTGCTTCGCTTCCTTTCACGAATTTGATCAGTGGATAAGAAGCACTTGTGTGGTATGGGCATCTGTTCGGGGCTGAATCAAAGGCGGAGAACCAGCCAATATCTAAATGACATCCTCCTGGGAAAGCATGGTTGATATAGAATCTTCTCCCCCAGCTAGCTATGCCTTCGATGCTGAAATAATTTGTGGTTTTCCATTTGATGTCCGTCCAGGAAGAACTTAGAACTCTTCTTTGGGAAAACCAGTTCAAGTAGTTAGAGCCTTGTCCGTTAAAAATAATGTAATGGACCTGGACATTGTTCTGATAGACTGCCAGCTTGACTTCTTTTATATTTTTCCAGTGGTCAAGGATTGAACTGTTTCTGTAATGATTATAACAGGGTAGAGAAGAAGTGATCTGGAATATAAAGAGAAAGAATAAAGCGTAGAATTATAATTTATAAAATAATCAATGCATGGATTGTGGTATAATAAAGTAAAGTAAGCTAAACCATTCAGATGATGTAAAGGTCATCTGTTTCTGTGGCCCAGGGTTAACGAGGGTATCTTGTAGCCAGCGCAACGACCAACCGCCTTTACTTTTGCCCAACTAATGTCAGGTAGTCATTACAATTTGGTCGACTTAGTCGTTGAATTGCAGCACCAAACTGCTGGTGGACAACAAAACCGCTGAAGGCCTGTTATATTTTAAATTATAAAACTTGAAATAACCTGAATAACTTCTTTGTCAACAAAACTAAATAGAACTTTTATAACAATATAGACAAATGTAGCTTGAGGTGTAATGAGATAAACTTATATTTTAAACAAATCTTACTTAAAATAAAAACACGTCTCTATACTCTGGCATCCTGGAGTCGTCTCCGTCGTTCTTAAAGTAGCTTATACCAGTGCTGTTTAACGAGCATCAAAACCAACAATTAATACTCCCTTTCATCATCTAACAATTAATGCTCCCTTTAACCATCTAACAATTAATGCTCCCTTTCTTCAATATCATCCTCGAAACACGCACTCCATAACATTTGGCACCTGCATTTCCTTTGTATAAATCAATCTACGTGGAGAGAGTGGAACTGTTACGTGGGCGACATCGTTCCAAACGTAGCTTATGCCCATTCATTTCATTTCCATGAGATGATTTATCTTTTGAAGGGGGCCATAAAGTGGATACATATATATACGACTTCAATACGGGGAGTTGTGTGCAGGAAAGCGCTCCCAGTGAGGTCAATACAAGCGCTACCAAGACCTCCTGAAGAGCTAATTCAAAGAATGCGATATCGACATTCACGGCTGGGAAGCACTAATCTCGATCGCTCCTCGTGGCGTGAAGCTGTGAGTCTCGGAGTCTTGAGATTTGAAGCAAGAAGTGTGGCCATGGCGAAAGAGCTGAGAGAAGAAGCAGGCTTATCTGCAACTGACCAAACTTACCCATGCCAAGTATGCGGCCGGCTTTTTAAAGCGAGGATTGGACTTTGCAGTCATCTTCGAGTCCATAGGATTTGAAAAATCGATCACGAAGGAGGATATATGCTAATTTGTGGCAAAATATTTAGTCACAGCTAGGACTGCGTGGCTACGAGAACTACTGCATTCATCATTAATCTTCAGACTCAAAGATGAGTCTTATTAATATTTGGCTATTATTATTACTGTGAACAGGTTAGGCAGAAAGAATAGCATTTAATTACGAAAACAAAACAACATTGGTTTCATACAACTTTTCTTTGGTATTGCTTAGATTACTTTCTGCCAGTCTACGAGTCCGGCACCAACAGCCATGGAGTACCAACAACACACTGCACAGTGTTAATCCAAGTGCATATGCCAGTTATCAGGCAGAACAAAAGACGTCTTTCTTGTTTGAAAACTACAGACTACGTTTTATTCTTGTTTTAAAACTACAGACTACGTTTTATTCTTGTTTTAAAACTACAGACTACGTTTCCTTCTTGTTTTAAAACTACAGACTACGTTTCCTTCTTGTTTTAAAACTACAGACTACGTTTTCTGCTTGTTTTAAAACTACAGACTACGTTTCCTTCTTGTTTTAAAACTACAGACTACGTTTCCTTCTTGTTTTAAAACTACAGGCTACGTTTTCTTCTTCAATTTCTTGTCGCTTCTATTTCTAAACAATGATGCATTGTATTGTGTTGTATAATAATAAAATAAAGCTCAGTGCTTTTTTATTTTTTGTAAAAAAAAAATAGGTGCCGGTACTCAATGATGTATTGCCTAACTTTTAACTACTAATAAATTAATAATAAACGTTAAAATACAAGAACAGTAAAAAAATTTCCCTCACATTGAAAACGTTGCCGGTACGCCGTAGCGGTGCGTACCGTCACAAAAAAAAGCACTGAATTTTAAGGCTTATCTTAAAGTCTGAAAATTGTTTTCAATAGTTCTCTGTATAAGCACCACTGCATTAGTGTAGTTTTGCACCATGATATAAAGTAAAGTAAAGCATTGGTAGATAAATAACTCATTGGTAAACTTGGACAAATTTGAAGTGAATGATACAAAGACTCAACAACATTTCTAGGTAAACGAATGTTTATGTTTTATAAAAACTACTTACAACTTTACAGCCAATCTCAACATCAAAAGGTATCCCAGTGCCGTCAATGTAAGCTTCGTAAACCGCTTTGTCAATGAAAGGAGTTCCACGAAATGCCAAAGTCCATTCTTTAGTTCTATCCTCAAACAGATCAAGTTCCTCAAAAACCTTTGTGAAATAAAACTTAGTTTTATTATGTATTGTAGTTTTGTTAGACTCAGGAACTTTCACAGTAAAATTCAATTATAGAAATCTGTTCTTTAGTTACACTTTGTTTTCTAGGATCCAGTTTACATTCTTTAAACAGTAAAAAAGGGGAAAAAATATGAAGAAATGTCGTGGCATTGTAATGAAATCTTTCCTGTCAAAGCCAAGCCAGGAGTTCACAACATGCTTGAAAGAGAAAAGAAAAGAACTGATCTGTTGGAAAAGAAAAGAACTGACCTGGGAGAAATGTCCATACTTTGTATTAATTTCATCCATTTTCATTTCAATTAAATTTGTTGTAATATTCTGCGATCTGTCCATTTTTTCTTGCAGCAACTTATCATCTTTTAGTATCGTCTGTTCAATTCTCGCCAAGCTGTCCAAAATAGATTTCTCAGCTTTCAAGACAACTCTATCATTTGAACAAGACACACTGCCCCCGTCTTCAGCTTCAGCTACAGCCGTGTTGGTTTGTTTAGATCCATGTTCATCGATGAAGTCCACAACACACAGGTAGAGTCCGAAGAGGCAGTTTTCTGGTTTTGTTATGGACAGCTGAAGACTAGCCTGAGAGTTTCTTAAATATTTTCTTTTCAAATCAAATCCACCTTCAGCAGAAACATAATGGTTACCTTGAGACAAAGACGCTATCTTTGAACCATTGTTGGCAATGTTGTAGATTCTAAGTTCATTAAAGAATGTGACATCTGCTTTGCTGCTGTGGTTACACGTAAGATAGCCACAATGGTCATTTCCGTCTTTGAGTGTTGATAAAGTCAGACTTATACCATCAGAAGCAACTGCAGACCCACCTGACAATCCTGAAATATTGAATTAAGGTCGTAGGTCATACATGTTACAAGTTTTTCTTCTTGACTTATCACCAGCCTAGGAAGGACAGAAGGATAGCTAGGGTCGATCCTAGTAGATGCACCATACATTTGTAATGCATATAACCCTATTTATTTGTAGTTAGCATATTGCCAATTTATTGTTTATTAACATTTTTTATAGGTTTGTTTTTCAGTATGTTGTGTTTGATTATTATTTTTAAAGAACTGAATGTTTATGAGATATTCAAGCTAAAATAATTTACTAAAGAAAAACAAACATATAGAAATATACTATATAAAAGGAAATCAATTGACTGGATAACTAAACACTTTAAATTTGTCCATTTATTGACTTTAGGATTCTGTGACTTAGCATTTCGCCCCAAAGAAAATTTGTTTTAACAGTATAGCTTCAACCTGTGCTTCAAAACGAGGGTGTTATCGATTATTTGTAATCATCTCTTTTTTATGTATCACTTCCGGTGAAATGTTATATGTAGATTTTAGTCGAAGTCACCTTGTCTTATAAATTAAAGATGTCACTTCAATAATTATGATAATTACTAATTAATTAAGTATTAATTAATAATGATAATTGTGATTGCAAGTAGCAATTATACATAAAACACTGAACCATAATCTTCAAATACAAAAAAAACAAAAATTTAATAAAATACTCTGAAAGACACAAAAATAAAGGCACATTCCTCGTCCCATATGCTAGGACAAATTTGTACAAATACTCCTTCTTCCCTAGTGCTATTAGAGCATGGAATGGGTTGTCTGAGCTAGCCAGAAAAACCAGTGACTTGGCAGAATTTAAGTCATTGGTTAATATGCATAACTAAATGCATGACGCGTAGGACGTAATTATCTTCTTCTTCTTCTTATATAATACAGACGTTACTTCAAAAAAGATAATTACGTCCTTCGCATTTCATGTGTTAATCTATTCCTTTCTATCAATGGCTTAAATTCTGCCAAGTCGTTGGTTTTCCTGGCTGGTTCAAGCAACCCATTCCATTCTCTAATGGCACTAGGGAAAAAGGAGTATTTGTATGAATTTGTTCTACCATATGGAACGATGAATGTGCCTTATCTTTGTGTCTTTCAGAGTAGAAATGTAATTAGGTTTTGTTTTTCTAATTGTAAATTATGGTTCATAATAGGTCACAGCTGAGGCTGAGTAACCACGGGGAATACTGAATTCCTCATTAATCTTCAGAATCGAAGACTAGCCTTATTATTATTCGTTTACATTTTATTCTGCTGTCCTCAAGTGTCTCTAAGTTTAGTGAGATTTCTAATGGTGTTACTCTAATCAAATGTATACGTCTCACTGCTCTATTTTGTATTGTATTTAGAAAATGAGTGTATTAAAACACTTTCATTGCAGCGTGGCACGTAGGCTACACATCAAATACTACAAAGAATACGGAAAACATTTTTTTAGGTCAGGCATTTTCAAAAAAGTGGACGTGATTGAAGAGTCGTAAAGCACTTGACTTCCAAAACGAGGTGTCTCGGTGAAGACTGGGATTTTGAATTTCGGGATCCTTAGGCGCTCTTGATTCCACACTGTTCCTTCAGTTAAGTCCAAACCTCCCGCAAGACGACAGGAGATGGCAGCAGTATGGACCATCGAGACCACCGAACAACAGTCCAGCGCGCTCACTGCACGACCAGGCAGCCATCCATGCATGGATATACGTAGGACATAATTATCTTCTCTTTGAAGTAACGTATGTAATTTATAAGATAAGAATAAAATTAAATTAAGAATTAACAAAGAAGACCAATGAATGAACGGTATTTCTAGGAATGATTAATTTTACGAAGGACGTATCCATTACCCAAAAGAATATTGAAATTGGCATTTCTATTTAAATAAAACATTTTGAGTGTCTGTTTTTAAAGTTTTAAATCAAATATTTGTGTGTGTGTGTGCCCCCCCCCTACCCTTTCCCTTTCTTTCTGCTCGCTGTTTAGCAGACAAACGTAATGACAAGAACTCTCTACCTGATATAAAGAAAACACAAACTGTCGACAAAATGGCGGCTTGTGAAAATCTCCTAGTCGACATGGTCATTTCAGTTCTAGGTCGAAAGTCCAATACCCTAAAATGAAATTAGAAGAATGATAGGTAATCAAAGCTCATTGAAGATGTGACAGAAGCTCGTCAATTAATAAGTTGTAGCTATAACTCAATCAAAAAGTTGCAGCTAAAACTAAGTCTTATTTACTTACGTACTGGAAGGACTAAATTACAGTCTACAAATAACCCTGCCCAGGTGAATGCCAATGCGGATATTGCGGAGGTGCTAATACTGTTCGACAGCTGCTGCAATGAGTACTGGGGCGACTTTCTGGTACTGGGACGACTGTATCATGTGCAATATTTTAATGGCTAGGGTGGCGAAACAGAGGAGCTTCCATGACATGCTCTCTAGATCACAACAGACGTCAGCTTGCTCTAACCGGTTTACACGACACCTGATTGTGCATACCGGAAAAGTTCATTATATATTTACCTGTAATTAGTTTTGTTATTAATACACTTGATGGTTTGAAAGTTCCCCTTCAGACCTTTAAAATCTATAGGGCAGATGATGTAAAGGTAAGCTGTTTCTGTGGCCCACTGGCTAATGAGGGTGTCATTTGGTCACCACAACGACCACCCAACTTTCCCTTCCCCAACTAATGTCAGGTACCCATTAGAGCTGGGTAGACTCAGAGGCACCCAAAGATCCCAAAATAAAAAATCAGTTTTCACAAGGATTCGAACCCGGGACCAATAATCAGTTCAACAGGTGTGCACTGGGAAGTTAATTTGTATGGTTAGCATTGGGCAAGACAGCCACTAGTTAACAAAAAAAAAATACTATTCTGGTTATTCAATAATTTAGTTGTTAGTTATTTTGAATAAGGAGGTGTTGAACTGATTACTGTAAACTATCTGTCACCACCTCAAAGTTGGTGCCATAGTGTAGAAACCCTATTTCTATATTGTGAATGTTATTCACAACTCATGTTGCCCTAAGATGAACACTTTTGACCTTAAGTGAACCAGGGTTAAGAGCAGTCAGTCAATATAGGGAGTTGGTAGCAAGCACTTGATAGAGTCACTTGATATAGTCAGTTGAGTTAGTTGTTTAAAGAAGTTGGTTATAGATTAGTTACTAAATTGTCATTATATTCGCCATATTTCTATAGAGGATTAATACTGGTCATTCCTGAATTAAATTGTGTATCATATTCAATATGTGGTGTTATTACTTAAACTTATTTGTGTCTGCTACATCAAGTGTCATTTCCTTATTCTGTGAATTATAATATGAACCCAATGTCACCCACCACGCATACATAGATAAACCGACAATAATATCACAGCATCAAAACATAACCACAGTGACATTTATGATGTCAAAAATACAGCGGTGACATCTATCTAAAGGCTGTTTCAATGATTGAACACTCTTTCTACAATGAACTTCAGTTCTGAACATTTTCAGCCGATCGCCTCCTACCCACCCCCTTCCTTATGGGCAAGAACGTGTAACTAAGGAAACAAAACAAATAATGACAAAAATTCATGGACTTAAAAAAATATCTAGGTAGTTGATGTTTTATTTCTCATTCAATAATTCACGCTACAAATTCACATGACTCTATCATCACTCATCTAATTCATTCAATTTCATTGTTGTAAATGAAAGATCAAAAGGTTCAAGTCTGAACTACAGTACCAGAATATTTATCAGACACTCACTGACTCAGTCAGAGCTACACAGACTTAGACCCTAAAATCCAGGCCAAGGTCAAATAATCTTATAAATAACAGACGTTCCTTTAATAAAAAGAAGATTAAGCCCCAAGATCAGCCACATTGTCATAGTGAGAAAGTGTGGCGTGCCATCAAGACATATTGGACTGTTTACTACAGTCAAGCTAAATGTATCTCAAGAGAAACCTGAAAATTTAGTTACAATGCACAAAAAGTTGTTCTTTGTCACACAAGATTTCTGGTGAGATGGATGGACAACTCATTGTTCTAGTCATCTTTACCTAGGACTGGATTTAGAAGTGAGGTCAGGCGAGGCTACCTCCCCAGGGGCTTCCACAAGAGAGAAGCCTCCACAATATATGTAAAACAAAAACTGAATTTTGACGGGTCAGGTTTTTTTTTTTTTCATTTTAGTGACAAAACTTTAAATCTTACAGTTGGCAACACTGTCATGGTTAAGAAGTGTCCGCTTGTCGGGTGCTTGTAATATTTAAATGCAGCTCAGGATTTACAATAATAAGCCATTCCAGGGCCTTACCCTCCACAAAATATACATTTTTGAAACAAAATATGCATATTAAATTTTTTTTTTTTCAAAGAAGGAAAAATTAGTTTCAATTTACAAGTATTTTGTTTCTTGTAAAATAATGCATGCTTTTAGATATTACTTTTATTATTAAGTGGATTTGTATTGAAGGTTTCAAAAAGTGTAGTGGCCTCCACATTTCACAAAAAATATAACTTTGAAACAAAATTGGCCTTTAAAATACTTTTTTTTTAAATTGCTGTTTATATAGTGAATCTGTCATGCTTATAGCAATCTTAGTGCTCTATGGTCCTATATCTTTTGTGGACCAGTGGGAGGAGGGGGTATCTAGGAACTTTCTGTGCTGCTTTAGGCACTCAGCAAACACAACTCTGCTCAAGTCAGGATTCGAACTTAGCCCCTTGTTAGGTGCATCCTAAATAGTAAAGGATGAATGGTTTGGAAAAAAAGAAAAGGAGTAAAAAGACATGTCTGTGACATTCAAGTTTGTATCTTTATTATCTAATATGATCTCAAAAAAAAATAATTGCTACAGCCCATGCCTAACACTTTCTCTTGTCCTAAAACCCAAAAACATGCAGCTCTCCACAATTGTATCAGCATGAAATGAATCAATATACCTAACATTGAAAGTAGATCAAGGTAAATTCTTATTACAAACGAAAGTGATTGTATACAGTTTTTGAATCGCAATGACATGAAATAAAATACATTATCTATTAACCCCTGAAGCGTCTTAAGAAACTTTCTGTGGCGTTCACGTTCAGGGAGTTTTAGCATTTTTTATGCATGTTAGAAAATGGTCTTAAAATGCCATAAAGTGAAGGATGATATCCATGTTTTATATATATTCTGAAAGGTAATTGGACAGCGAACACTATAGATCATATATTGAACACCTGAATTTAATCAGTTGACCTTTACCCTAACCTAATTAGTATTTTTTTTATCAACAAAAAAGCTTGTTTGCTGACCTCTGTGAGAAACATTTTTAGAGTTATAACAAAAGTTTTGATGTACTTGGATAGCCCATTCATTTTCCTTTATAAATATATATAATTTTGTTAAAAATGGACCATTAGATTTTAAAAAAAAATTTTTTTAGTGAATTGGTTACCCTTTTAATACAAGTAACAGTGATGGGAAAAAAATAGATAAAAATCGTTTTTTTTTTCTTCAGTTAAGTATAAGCATTTAAAGATTGAAGAAATAGAATACTTAATGCATAAAGAAATCAATATTATCATTAATATGCTTCAATTTATCTTAAAATGTCTTAAATTTCACTAAATTTTGACTAGGTCTAGGTGCAGATACAGTCCGGTCTCTAGTCTAGATCTAGACTTTAGATCTACGGACATAAATCATCGGCCACTTCATCAATACATCTAGATCTAATGAGTACAATATTCTCATTATTCCTAGATCTAAATCTAATTGTAATATTAAAAAAGAACAACTAAAAGTATTTGAAACTTTATGTTTTGTAACATCTCATGGACCAGGGCTAGCATCGGATATTGAAAGTAAAATTCGCCGGTGAATAATCAGCATGTAAACACAAAAACAGATGGGGAAATGGGCTATTTTTGGATCTGACAGGAAGAAGAATGTCTAATAGATCTGAAGTTTAAAAATGGTCGCTTTAAAACGTTGATTGGAATAGAAAATCAGCAAAGTAGGCCGATTATATCGGCCGGGACACCATAGAAACGAAATGTCGGCCGATATAATTGGCCGATGACGCTTCGTGGCTTAACCATGAGGTTTTGAGACCTAAAACAATAACTCCATTAACCATGAACATCAAGGTCTCGGTGCACCCTGCGTAGCTTTTCTTTCTTGTTCTTGTTGTTGTGTTTCTTCCAGGGCTTCACTGTGGCACTGGACGCGATGGACAACTGACTGCCCATCCCTCCATCAGACGACCGCTGGGTCAGACCATCAGGTCGAGCTGGTCGACTGACACCTTTTGAGTGGACTTTGCTCACATTCTGAAGAAATAAATCAAAGGTGAAACAATCAAGCCCTTCAGATACAAATTTATCATTAGTATTAAGAAAAAAAAAAGAATCATTTTCTTGGTTTATCCTTTATCTACCTTTTTCTTGCTAACATTAAATTAGATCAAGTGAGTCGATCAATGCTAAGACAGGTGAATTAACTCTTTCTCTCCTGACGATACCAGCGTTGATTCCACCAGAATGTGGTAAATAATTACGAGAGAAAGAGTTCATGTTTACACCAATGAGTAAATGTTTACTGAATGTGCTCATCTTCACCTACGAAGAAGGAGCTATATCACTTATATATCAAATGCTTACTTTCTGGAAAAACTCCTTGTCCACATCACTTCTGATTTGAGACACCCTCTGAGAAGAGACATATTTATGTCAATTACTTTATAAATGACATCAATTTAAAGACAACACTTAAGTCCCCCAACAGAAACACAAATAACTTACAATAATAAACTGTCAGTAAAAATACAATAGTCTGCAGTTAGCAAAACAAACGTCTACTGTGAACGCTACAAATATTTGCTGGGAGTGATGCCAGTGTCCTATTAGAAAAGTAGAAATCCACATCAAGTGAAATGCAGGGTATGAAAAAATAAAAAAATTATGATTTGTTGGCTAACCAGTTTATGCAAAGCTTTCTACTGACATTTTGAACATTTTGTAATGTTGAACATTAGGACACTACTCCTATTTATTTGTATTTATACAGTAGAATGGGTCCAAAATAAGAATGTTTACAGTATTAACATTAACCCAACAAGGTTTTTGACAAGAACACAATTGTTGTATTGCTCCTTAGCTAGTTATCCAACAATGGGGGAAACAATAAAAAGACATAAAAGAGCCCATGTCGAAAAAATAAAATATGTGACCCAATCAAGGAAAGAAGGGACATAAAACAATTAGAGTGGGAAGCCCCACTTCAGAGACATTTCAGGGCCACCTTTATTTACAAATCTCTCACAGCGCCAGGCTATTTTCAGTGGCAAGATTGGAATAAAAAGGCTTTGACCAAAGCCCACACTGACCAAAGCCCCACCAGACTAGAAACAAAAGAGATTTTCTCAAA
Source organism: Biomphalaria sudanica (assembly GCA_036873155.1). Classification (NCBI taxonomy): domain Eukaryota; kingdom Metazoa; phylum Mollusca; class Gastropoda; family Planorbidae; genus Biomphalaria; species Biomphalaria sudanica. Next base: position 89,712 of record JAZGLO010002851.1, read on the forward strand.
GAGAAATAAACAGAATTCCGCCGGAGGTGCCTAGAACAAAAATGTACTGATCAGTTTGCATCAACTTGATCAGAACAGTAAAAGTAAGAAGTTTCATTTAAATGAACTTGAATTCAAAATGAACATTCTTCTCTTCTATGAACTGTTTGAACAGAAAGTATTATCATCATTCAAACATTCACTGATAAGTTAAGTTCATTTTGAGCTTGAAATTATTTCACTGTTTTTGGATTTTGAGACGATATAAAAACGCCCTAACATAAATACTTATGCCTTCTATCAGGCATATTAAATGCTTCCTAACAGAAATACAAAAAAGCTGCTAATAATAGTCATGACTCTTGCGCAAATCAGTCATGACTCCAGAACTAAATATATTATGAAAGTAAAGATAAAGAAATGAACAAGAAGAATTTTTTCGTTTAATTTCATTCTTTAAATCATTCTTATATAAAACAATATAACAGATAAATTAGTTGATAATTCCAAACTAGCCATTTGAAGCTCTAGTCTACTTTCAACATTAGTCTCTCTCACTAATTGTATCCATAAAGTGAGGTAGCCCAATCCTGTTAACTCAACAAAAGGATGAACTAATGAAAACTTTTGGCTACTCACAGCTTTCACTGGCTTTAATTCTTGAATCTTGAGTATTCTCTCCTTGTCCTGAAACTCTGGTCCTGAGATACCAGGAGGAGGCTCACAGTACAAAAGCTTGCCCTGAAATTGATAGTGTAAAATGTATTCGAAACTTAAACACATTTCTAGTATTATAATCCTACTAGCAATGGAATTGAGATGCTTCAGAAAGACTGCATCACAAAAGAAGAGATTAGAAACAGGATTAATACAGCAATTGGATGACCTGCTAGCCACTGTATGAAAAACGCAAACTTAAACTCTATGGCCACTCTAAAAGGTCTTCAGTACCAGAGAAAAGAAGAAGAGGCAGACAGAGATGGGAAGACATAAAAAATGGACAGGCTTGTTATTGAATGAAATTCTTTCCAAGGCACAAGGCAGAGAGGAATGGAGAAAGATGGTCAACAGATCTTGTGTGGGGCCCCAAAAGTTTAACAGATTAAGGGATGGGTGAAGGTGAATCCTCTTAAAAGATTATTTCATATTTTAGGTTCAGTATTAAGACAATACCTATACATTAAATGCAATAGAGAGCCTAGGAAATTACAGAAGTTTTCATTATAAATTAGAGCCATTGGTTTGTTTTCCCTCAAATATCAACTCCAATTAATAAATGGCTCATGCTGCCAACTATTATGATTTTTTAAAACTGAAGCTCTAAAAGAAAAAATATGGAAGTCTGTAGCATCAAAATATTGCTAATAATTTAGCATCAGTTGAGGTAAATAGCTGACAACAAATATAAATGTTTAGAGATAGACTACCTTCTAGCATTTAAAAACATCAGGGCAGTTATACATCATTTGAGGTAAATAGCTGACAGCAAATATAAATGTTTAAAGATAGACTACCTTCTAGCATTTAAAACATCAGGGCAGTTATACATCAGTTGAGGTAAATAGCTGACAACAAATATAAATGTTTAGAGATAGACTACCTTCTAGCATTTAACTCTTTCTCTCCTAACTGACGATACCAGCGTTGATTCCACCAGAATGTGGTAAATAATTACGGAGAGAAAGAGTTAAAACATCATGGCAGTTATTCTTTTTTTCTTTCAAAGCCAATTAACCTAAAGCTTAACACTATTTCTTTTTTTTTGTAATGTCTGTGATTTTATGGAGCAATATTTGGTTCAATCTTTGATGTTATTATTGTAGGAACTCAAAGTGGTTATCATGAGATGGACACACCGAGCAAAACTATGAAAGTAAAAAACATCACCACTGACCTTTACATAATCTTTCAGTATATATCTCGCTGACCTTGGGCAGTCCGGGGTTCCTCTGGCTGTCATGTAACCATGCATGGCTGAAATTTAAAAAACACAATGAGTATGTTAACACCTAAAATTATCCTAATAAATAGACCTTTTAATGTTTTGTGGTACACCTTACGACATCAGTGTCAGAATTCAGAAATTCATTTGGAATTTTACTAACTACCTTATTATTTAGTAGCCAGATACCTTGCACTTAGTACCCATAAGTTTAATGAAGGAGGCGAGGTGGTTGAGTGGTAAAGCGCTTGGTTTCCAAACCGGGGTCCCACGTTCAAATTTTTGGATATTTAGGGCGCCTCTGAGTCCACCCAGCTCTAATGGGTACCTGACATTAGTTGGGGAACAGTAAAGGTTGTTGGTCATTTTGCTGGCCACGTGACACCTTCGTTTACCATGTGCCTGATTACCTTTACATCTGCTCTATAGACTGCATGGTCTGAAAGTGGAACTTTACTTTTTACTTTCCTAAGTTTAATGAACATTTATTACAAAACAAGTGAATTTAGATTCATGTACTGCATTTTGTTGTTGACTAAATGTATTAATACCAATATAATTTTGAACCTAAGAAACTAGATGCTATACTTTAAGCCTTTTTCCCTGATAAATAATTTTCTAATTTTATGAACAGCCTTTCTCTAATACCTTATTTATCATTTTGAAAATCAATAGCAATAGTCAAATTGGCCCCAAAACCCGCCTATAGAACAAAAACTATATGGAGAACTGCCTGATCTGGAAACCACTGCGCTGTTCATCTCATATATATGATTACTGATCTGAACTCTGCGTCATGTAAATTGAGAACGAAGAAGAAGATGTCAAATAATAATAGTAATATTTTGATTTATACATCTTTTTTAAGAAACATAATGTATGCTGTCAAACTTTCCACAGAAATGATTGACATAAAGTAATACTGCTGAGCCCTTCTGATCTGCACTGTCCTCACATTTGGAAACACTAAATTATCTTTTTTCTTGGTCTTGTGTAGGAAGAGAAAACAATAAGACCTCCCTTTGACTAGTTTAAATTAACATGATTATTTTTAATCACACCCAACTCAGGCTACTGGTTTTCACAAAAACAGCAATCAGTTTTCACACAAAACAATCGAAGAAAGGCAACATGATAATGTGTGGACAAAATTAAACTTACCGCCATAGGCACTTAGAAATTCTTCTGGCGTAGGCTTTCTGTCTGGGTTGACATCATCGGATGATGGTATGGGGATCATCAGACTGTATGTAGATTCTAGCACCGAGCGGGGGATTTGATCACAGATGTGATGGCCAGTTAAGGGGAAACAATCAATAATTTGATCAATTAAACACTTCCTTTATCCAGGCTCTAAATTGACATGCAAAACAGGCTAACAAGAGATATTGAATGAGTGTGACATGGATTATTAGGACCCCCCCCCCGCCCTGAGTCTACTCAAGTCTAATGAGATAGGGGAATGGTGATTGGTTGTTGTGCTGACCATTGGTCACCCTCATTAACCATCAGCCAAAACACATGACCTTTACATCATCTGCCCTATAAATTGCAAGGTCTGAACCAGGAGTACTTTACTTTTCACTGCTTGAGGCAATTTGCAAAGCAGATTTTATAAAAGGATCCTTACTTTAAGGTTACAAATAACAAGATTAACATGCATATAGATTTAAACTAGAATAGCTCGTATGTTAAGAGATCTTCTGTTTCTCCAATGCCTAACTTGCACAAAAGGATATGAGACTGACTGGGGATACATGATCCCTGAGCTCATCAATGGGCAGGATTCCGTTGATGACCAAATGTGCTCTGGTTGCCACAAAGGATGGGAAGACAAGGCCGGGACAATCACACAGGACTAGGTGCTCATCTAAGAAAAGTGTCTGAAACAAAGACATTTAAGAAAGTCAATCATGTTTGATGGATAATTTGTCAGTCCAGTGTTTCCCAAACATTTTTTCTAAATGGAATACTTCGCACATTCCAAAATATTTAGCAGAACACTATTTATTTTTTTAGGTTTGAAAATGAAGTAAAAAAAAAAAAAAAGCTTGTTTAGAAATATTGTGGTAGTGGTACTTTAAAAAAAAAAAAAAAAACTTGACCAAAAATCAATTAAATGTTGGTCTTTTATTGCATCTTAGTTTAAAATTAATCACATTCTAGATCGGTTCAAAGTTCATAGTGATACATAATTTATTTTACTAATAACTAAGAACTAATAAATATCTTTTTTTTTCTGCATTTACTTAGAGATAAATTCACGTGTAGGCCTACTAACTGATAATTTCAGTACTTCGTTGGAACACCTAGTCAGGCCTCATGCAACCTAGGAACACAGTTTGGGAAACACTGGTCTAGTCCAGACTTTTGTTATCTTATCTTATCTTATAAAATACAGACGTTACTTCAAAAAAAAGAGGGTCTATTGTTAAGCAATAGTGTACTATAGCTAGTGAGATAGAATGAAAAACCTAGAACTTAATACTTAAATGTTTAATAAATTTCTTATATTAAACAAACCTCAACTAATCAATTAATTACTTAGTAATATCAGTAAAAGAGAAAATCAAGACAACTTTCACACCATGTTAAAGTTTTCTGTTTATTTAGTGGGTCTCTATTAGACAAAAAATTAAGTCACAGTTTAGTGGAAAATAAATCTAGTTTAACAACAAAATTTTTTGCTCTTACCTGCAAATGTTTGGTTTTCCCGGGTGTAGCAGAGACACCCAACTGTTTTTTGTCTAGTATCACATTGATGGTTGAACTCTTGCCTACATTAGGATATCCCACCATTCCAATGGTGGAAACTTCTTTGCCTTGAGACGCAGGCTGCGCTAGTTTACGAAATATGTCCAGAAGCTCCTGCGCCGTCACAATGTCTGCCTTGTTGACCAATGGTGAGTCCGTGGTAGAGGCACTAGATGTGACTTCATCACAGTTATTGGTTACTGTTTGTTTAGATTTTTGTTGACAGCTATTAACTGAAGACATAGTAAGTTCACCGCTATGACCAGAGTTCACATTTTCTTGTAAAGAAAGGTCATTGAGTCTATTATCTACCAGCTCATTAGAGCCCAGTCTATCATCCTGGGCAGCAGAAACATTAACACTCTGAACATTTGAGTCTTTGTCTAGTGACTCAGTATCATCATCATCATCATCATCATCATACCCCTCTGAGTCATCTTCTTCGTCACTCTCCTCCTCAAGAACATCATCATTGTCCTCATCAGAATCCTCATAATCCCTCTTGCTTGAGGCTGCTGATTTTTGAGGCAACTCCTGTAAATAATAACATTTTTAAAAATAAAATCGAGTTAGTTTAAATTTCTTAATTGATATTTAATGATGTTCTTTGATAATTAGGATTGAATGATAGTTATAAATTATATATCGTTTGATTCCATTCAGAAGATTAAGGACGAGTGCAGAGTTTCACCCAGATACTAGAATATGTACACAAATTAGAGGTTCTGAGACATGGCACTAGATCATCACTGTAATATAACATGTTGCTTTAAATCAAAATAATTTGAGTAACTATCTCTTCTATTCCTAGGGATTACCTTCCAACCCAATCCCTAAAACTTACTTTCATTCATATTTTATTGCAGTACATCTTCGAGAAGGAATCTGCACTTTTAAAAAAAAATCCCTCCTAAAAATATTGATGAAGAGGGTAGAAGAATGGGACTAAAATATTCGTTTTTGAAATATCTACCAACCTTCTGTATCTCTTTCTCCACTTTAGCTGAAAAGAAGACAGCAGTGATACCTTCTTTATTGAAATAGTCGACCCACTGATTCCTGAAAAGTGATTTAAAAAAATGAAAAACTAAACTAAATAGGAACTCTGAAAACTAATGTTACAACAGCAATCTTTTTTTTTTTCAGGACTAATCAATTTTGATTCAAGATAAGTAAATGTCAAAAGAGAACAATAATTGTTGATGAATTGACCTAAAAACAATAATTGTTGATGAATTGACCTAAAAACAATAATTGTTGATGAATTGACCTAAAAACAATAATTTGAAATCTAGCTTTGGCCACAAAAAAAAATAACCATTCGCATGAAAAAAAACCAAAAGGAAGCAGCAAGATGACCTACTGTGTTTACACTCTATTTCATTATTGCTCTCTGTCTCATGGACTGCTGGGTCTTCACAAAAAATTATTCTAATCTATGGACTGCTGAGTCTTCAAGTAAAATTATTCTAACACGAGTCATGGAAGGTTTTAAGTCTTTTAGAATATTTCCGGATTTCTTTAAGTTTCATACATAATGCCATAAAGTGTATAACATTTTAAAGTTATAATGAGTTCCTAAATAAATGTATATAAAATAATATAATAATTTTTCAAGCTAACATTCTTAAATAATGATAATGTAGTCTAATGAGTTCTAACAAGAAACCATCTTTACTTTAAGTTACTGAAATTAATTTTGAAAGAGAATTTCAATTTTCAAAATATATATAAAAAAATACTACACTCAACTTAGAAAGAGTTTGAAAGTTACAGGTACAAAACTGAGCTGTGTCTTTAGAATTATTGCTATTCCAAGAGTTTTTAAAATTATTTTTTTTAGACATTTCATTATTCAAAAACAACTTTTAAAAGGGGCTCAATTTTCTTCTAAATGATCCAAATAAGATAGTTTCAACTATTGTGAAATAATAAATTCCTAAAATCTACAAAGCTACTACAAGTAAACAAATCACTGACCTTTGAGCTTCATTCAGAAAGTCTGCTTTATTAATCAGCAATAAAACTGTTTTCTTTGAGTCTACTTCCTTGACATATCTGTCAAGATCCTCACAGCGAAACAGCAATGGGTTTCTAGCATCTACAATCTGGACTATGACATCACTGTCAAAATGTAAATATTAGTATTTTTCTTTGTATTAGAGACTTGTCCTACTTTTCTAACCTAGCCGCAAAGGTTCATGTATTTTTACAAGATATAAATGCAAAATAATTATGTTTCTTTTCTAGTCACTGATAAAATGCATTCTATATCAATCTTTCTAAAGTTAATATAACAATGCTATTTTATAATCCTTTTTCATAGAATAATCAAATGAAAGTATCATAATTTGAATATAATATATAAGTGTTTTATATCAATAATATTGTCTGACAAACCTTCGTTCTATAACTCTCCATAACTGTCGCCAAAAGTCCAGGTTCTTTTCATATGGAGTCAGTTGTATATGTTCATAGTCTTCTAACCTGAAATATAATAAATATAAAACAATTGCTACTAGTTTATTTTGTAAAACTACAGAAAACAACACACAAAATAAAAAGTGAAAAGGTTGAAAAACTGACACAATCATTGTTTACTATTCAACCAAAACATCTGAGATCTTAAACATCTATAACAACTGGGTAGTCCTGATATGAGGACAAGACCAAAAGAGAGCGGCAGCTTAATAAAAAAAAAAAAAAAGCAATATAAAATTTGGTAGAAGAAACCAAAAAATTTAATACAACCTTCTGATCTTTTTAGCTTTAACAATAGCCATACAAGTCTCCAAATTTTTTTTGTCGTATGGACTAGTGCAGGGGAAAACATTGGTCTTTTAGCATTACAAGATACTGGGGGCGCGGTGGTCGAGAGGTTAAGCGATTGGCTTCCGAACCTGAGGTTCTTTGTTCGAATCCCGGTGAAGACTGGGATTTTGAATTCCGGGATTTTTAGGGCGCCCCTGAGTCCACCCAACTCTAATGGGTACCTTGACTTTAGTTGGGGAAAGTAAAGGCGGTTGGTTGTTGTGCTGGCCACATTAACACCCTGCTTGTTAACCGTTGGCCAAAGAAACAGGTGACAACATCATCTGCCCCAATAGATCGTAAGGTCTGAAAGGGGAAACTTTACTTTTTTTTTATTACAAGATACTGAAACTCCTGTAAACATTTCCCTAACTTTCAATACCTCTAAAAAACATTGGGCCAGAAATACATTATCACTTAAAAGTGTTAACTCCCAACCCATCTGTTAGAATTCAAAAGCATCTCAAAAAGTTTGGTTGAAAAAAGAAAAAATTTCCCCTAAATTGTAAATAATAATTGCAATTATACAGTTGTATTTATAAGTTTTACATACACCTATTTGATTAGTATCAAAATTGTACATGGCATTGAATTTAGACTTTTTAGTAAAAAATTTAGTGATAGTTCTATATTAGATCTTAAATCATATGATCTTAAGGATTGGTTCACAAAAAGTATGTGAACATTATCCTGAGGTCTACAACAAATATAAATGAACAAAAGCTTTACATTTTCAGCTGTCTCCTCCAGTCTGTAAAAGAATCTCTCTCCATAAGGATCAGTTGCTCCTTGGTAGTGCTGGAATCCCACTTTGGTCTATGGATTATAAAAATTTAACAAAACAATGTACTGAGAAAGTAATGAAAACATTTTTAATGTAATGGGAAAAAAACAACTTATTTTCAATGCTAATTTAAACTTAGAAAACTGATTTGACAAGACCAATGTAGCCAACACTAAAATAATGAATACCTCCGAGGTATCTGTAACAGTGATCTGTGAGTGTCTTGGGCTTCTGATATTTTCTTTAGGTCATCAGCTGTTAGTCTGACACCCTGCCCAGTATTGGTTACTATTTGGACATTCTGTCGCTCTGGAAAAAGAAAGGATCATTAACAAACATTAAGAAATAATTTAGTTACTTCTTCATCTTGACCAAATTTAATTATTGATATAAATATTAGTTGAAAACAAAAATTGACAATTTGAAAGCTGAAAGTGTGATCTTAAATTGGCAAACATTTTAAAGATAAGAAATTTTGAAAAAAAATTATTTTTTTTTTGCAAAAGCAATATTTTTGTTAATACTAATCACCAGCATTTAATTCTTGACCTTTTTAAATACAATAAATGTTACAATTATTAGAGCAAATAAAAAAGTTTTTTTTATCAATTGTATAAATGGAGCATTCATTATTCAAAAAGTGTTTGTTTTTTTTTTGTTTTTTTTTTTATGAAATTTTTCAGATAGATACTTTGAAATGAGATGGAATGGGGAGGGGGATTGTTCCCATAAGAAAGAGGCAAAGGACTTTTTAGAATGTGGAATTTCTGATGTTTTCAAGAAGAACAAAAAAAAACACTAGATGAAGAGAAAGGAGTATAAGATAGTTTCTTCACATGATTCTATTTACACTAAATGATTTGAGAGTTGTTATGAAAGTTAGCACGGTAAGTTCAAAATTTGGCAGAGGATGGAGAAATAAAATGGCTTTGAAATGAGAAAATGACCTAGGGGCATGCAAAGGACAGAATCTCATCTTTTTTTTTAAAGCACATTCTGTATTTTATAAGAAGATACGAAAAAGTAAAGTCTGTATTAACAACAAATTTCAGATTTAATTTGGAATTAACACTGTGCTGTTTACTCCCCTGCTTTTTTTTTTCAAAAACACAAAAAAAAGGGATGATTGATGAACTTTTAGTATGTTTCTACCAAACCAAACATGAAAAAAAAAAAAGATTGAAGATGTCAGTTACATGTTTGAAATTTTTTTTACCCCCCCCCCCCCCCTCCTGTCCTTCCTATCACCTAGCCATCTTTGCTTTACACAGAAAAATATTTTACAGTTCTCATATGAAGTATTTAACTAACTTAATGGAGCTCCTCCTCTGTAATTAGATGTCTGAGGTTCAAAATTTACATCTTAAAGCTCATTACAGTTGGGACATTAGTAGTTTGGGTTTTATTCACTTCTGCTTGATTTGCATTAGCTTTGAGCCTATTTACCATTTCTCCCTTTACCCCAAAGTTCAAAACTCTCAAATTAAGAACTTAAGTCCTAATATGAAATTATATGCAACTGTCCTATTGTACAGTATATAACAGACCGTAAGTTTTCTTATTCTTCTAGCCAGCTTTATTGCTGCTGAGCTGTGAGCTCTTTTGCAGACTGTGCCAAGGAAAAATAGTGTGCTGTTCTCTTCAGTTTCATAAGGGTGGGCACAGTGTCTACAAAGGGGTAGGTGTGTGAGATGTATTTCCTTAAGATGGTAATTTAACAGAGGTGTGTGTCCTGTTCTTAGTTGAAAGATTGTAGATTGCTCTTTGTGGGGGGAGGAAGTAAATACTGTCCAGTTTGTTTGGCATGGTCATTTTCTGCCTGCCAGAGTTTCCTGATGCCCATTGGTTGAGCCACTCCTCTTTGTGATTGTCGACTAACATGGACCTAAGGGTGAGGTAGTTAACAGCCTACACTAAATGACAGACCATAAAATATAACACTGTGCTAATAGAAAGTACTCAGCAGAACTAAAAAAAAAGCTAATGTGTTAATAAGGGCAGTAAATGTGTGAAGTATTTACCAGCAGTAAAGTCTTTCCCAGCCATTTCAGCTGTTGTAAGGAAGTCTTCCAAATTATTCTGCTCTGTGACAGACTGAAAGTTGATTCGGTTATATGTGATACCATCCTCTAGTTCTGTAGTGTGTAACTGAAATCAGAGATTTTTTTAAATTCTCAATAATTATACAAATTTGAGCAACATCAGGCAATCTTACTTATTTTTATTTTAACTTAAGAACAGATTACATTAAAAGACATTTATTTATTTTGCAAGGACAAAACTCTTACAAATGAATCCTTTCCAACAGATCTATGTCCAAGTTTTTTATTTCTGTCTTTTACCAGAACACTTTGACTCATCATGTTCACTTGGCGCTTCCGTTTCCCCATGGTCTTGAGTGTTAATCAATCAAAACAGCTGAGGGGATCTAGTGTTTAGTTGTTATTTTCAACACAGTTATTTTGGTGTTCAACTGATGACAGAAATATTTGACATTTATTTATTTAGTATCTCAAAACTTATTTAATAATTATGTTAAAGTACATAAAATTATATGGAATCTATAACAATTTTTAGCTTATTAAAATTTTTAGTTTATTAGATATGGAAATACAGAGTAAGGATTAACTTTTTGCTAATTTGTAGAGAAAAATATATTCTCACTATTTGTCTAAAATAAGAATTCATAATAAGATATATTATTATATTTCTAGATCTGGATCTTTAAACATAGCTTTCTCTAGGCTTAAGTCAAAGTCGAATACAAATAACTTAAATTTTATTAAACAACCCAATAAATAGTACTCCAAATTAGATCTCTTTTCTCTACTGATCTGTCTACTGTCTATTTTATTTTCTATTTGACTAGTCTTTAGACGCAGTCTAGTAAATCTAGATCAATGAGTCTCAGATTATGATTAGAAGATAGTTTTTAACTTTCCATTGCTCACTGACAGTCAATGAGTTATCACAATCATGTCAATAGATCTCCAATAGGTCAAAGTATAGTAAAAAAAATATATATCAACCTAAATCTAGACTATAATATCATTATGATTTATACACTACTATAGTACTATACTACTGTAGTCTATAGTGGACTAACTAGACACTATAGACATTATATTTTATAGTAAAAAAGAAATACTTTAGGACTGCAGGGGATGGGTCCTACTGGACTCCTATGGCTCAAGACGAAAGTAAGACAAGATGATGATCAAGATCTAAGTCAGTAGTGTAGTTAGATATAGATTTAGTGACAATAAAGTTTCTAAACTATAGATCTTCTTATCTTATATATATATATTAGTAGATTATTAATATTACAGATGTTAGTTTAAAAAAAAAGATAATATACATGTCCAACGCATTTCATACATGTATGATTTTATGAATCTAGATATCTATCTAATCATGCATATTTTATTAGATCTATAATATTATTATAATAATTATAAGGCTTGTCTTTGAGTCTGGAGATTAATGAGGAATGCAGTGTATGTAAGAATACTGCATTTTATTATATTAGACCTATTATTAATCAAGTTAAATTCTGCCAGTCTGCTAAGGCCTAAGACTTAGCCTAAGTCGTGTTCCTTATATAATATATTATTATAATATATATACAGTGTATTTTAGTTACAGAGTTACAGGCGTTACTTCAAAAAAGGGAATCAATAATATTAATAATAATAATTTATTTTAATTACATTCTTAGATTCTACACACATCATGTTAATCTAGTCATGTGTATTATTGGTGTCGTTAGTCAATGACCAACAGACAGAAACTTGAGAAACTAAAATCTAAAAACTTGTTGAACTCTGATTCAGTGATTGTGATTGAATGATTCAGTTCAGACTCAGAACAGAGCAGTCAGACTAGAGTCTCTGACTCGACTCGAGTGAGAGTAGACTGACTAGATTTAAGATTATTTAATGGCACTAGGGAAGAATTTGTACGAATTTGTTCTAGCGTATGGAATAAGAATCGTGCCTTTATGATTCTATATAGTTAATATAGAGTCTATCTATTTAGATTTAGAATAACCCAGATGTATTCTAGATCTAGAATCTAGATAGATTTAGATCTAGGGAATCAGTTTTGCTTACAATACATGTGCTTCTTTGTTGACAAATATAACTACGGAGCAGGATTATTAAAAGAAATTAGCCAATCTAATTATTTTTTTTACATACTAAATCTAAATCTTGTTATAGACTCTATGGTTTGTTGTTTTGCGAGACTAGATTTAAATTATCTTAGACTTAGATATATAGATCTAGGTATTTTTAAGATTGAAAATAGATTTTTTTAATTAATTTTAACATCTTTTTAAAATCTGACGATGCAAGATCAACTACATCCAATATTTTTTTAATGACTTTGAGCAAAAAGTGCAAACTGGCATTATACACTAGCAGAAAATAGACAAAATCACTCAGCTATATAATGTGAAAGGGTGAAAGTGTCACAGCCTGAGGTGAATACAGATACCCAATCTATGAAAGTAAGTCGTGTATCAAGGATTGGCCTTTTTAGTCACTCAAGAAGTTGCAAATGGAAAAGATTGTCTCTCGATATGTAAAATGCCACAGATTGCCACAGATGTAGTGTAATCATACTGCACTGCATGGCGCGTAGGGGTTTCATATAACCTGGTCCCATGACTAATGACCGATATATCGGTGACCTGCCCTACAATTCAATTTTGTAAAAAAAAATGGTTAAAAATTAAAAAGTTTCCTTAAAATATCCTGAACGTCATTTGAAACTTGCTATTAATATCAAAACATTAACCCGTGTTTTCAGCTAGAGTCGTTGTAAGGAACTGCTTTCATCAGGTTCATTGTAATGTGGTGACGGTGTGTTGGTGGTGATGTTCGGGGCCCATTCTGTCGTTTTTTTTTTTCCTTCTATGATAATTAAACCGTTAATAGTATTACCTTTTTTCTGTTGTTTTTTTTTAAGTAAGCATTTCAGTTTTCTATTAGCAGAAATGTAGATTTTGGCTTAAAATTAGATATTAAACAAGCCAAAGAAAAGGTCCTGTTTTGTTACTTAGGGAGACGTATAAGATGTTCACTTTTCTTATCTTATCTTATATAATACAGACGTTACTTCAAAAAAGAAGATGATATCGTCCTACGCGTCATGCATTTAGTCATGCATATTAACCAATGACTTAAATTCTGCCAGGTCACTGGTTTTTCTGGCTAGCTCAGGCAGCCCATTCCATGCTCTAATAGTGATAGGAAAGAAAGAGCATTTTTACAAATTTGTCCTATATAAGATAATATAAGCATATGGAACGAGGAATGTGCCTTTATCTTTGTGTCTTTCTGAGTATTTTATTAAATTTTGTATTTGAAGATTATGGTTCAGTGTTTTATGTATAATTGCTACTTTACTTTTGAGTCTTCTATCCTGAAGGCTTTTCTAAATTTAGTGATTTTACTAAAGGTGTTACTCTAGACAAATGTGAATATTCGTTTGTTATGAATCTCACTGCTCTATTTTGTGTCTGTTCCAGTTTCTTTATGGTTTCTATAGGCCTTCTAATGACTTAGCTTCAGTAACAAGCTTGCCAAACATACAAACAACATGAACGAATGAGAACGGTGGATGATGCAAACAAAGAGCACATTGAAGTTGACAATTACTGACTGAAAGTAATTCATCGCATAGTGAATGTAAGTTTTAACTTTAGAATGCAACATACTTTCATCTAGTGGTCATCGCAAAGAGTATCGTTTAGGTGACACACGTATCAACGAAAATGTCTTAGCAGTACATACATTCTTAAGAAAACAAAAACACGAGCCTTAAACCTCGACCCTTAGATTCAAAACGAGATAATAGACCTGTTGAACAATGCAATTTTATCAAAATCTGTGCCATTTTTCTGTCTTCGCAGCACTCAAAGAGAATGTTTGGTGAACTTTGATAACGAAATACCCAAAGAAATTGCAATTAGAGAGTCATTTGTAGGTTTTCATATTTGTGAGAACCAGAAGTCTGCAGTATTGACTGAATTAATACTCTTAAGTAATAAAATATCACCATCTTCTTTTAAATTATTTACGATGCCAATATGAACGGACAGTACAGTAGCCTTCAGGTATTGTTTCAACAAAAGCAGCCGCTTGCTTATGTTCCCTAAGCTGTGTTCAACAAAACTTAAAAATGGCCTTAAATGATTCTGTCAGCTGTGATCATGAACTTGCATTGGAATGTCTGTAAGTGAATGTACCGATACATACAAACTACTTGATTTCTTTGTCACACAGAATATTTGTCATATGTATTCTTGAACCCGGGCCCACGGGTACCTTTCTAAGCCACTGGTCACAGCATCAATGTGACGAAAGTCAAGGTGTAGTGAACTAGTGTAGTGAACTAGTTTAGTTAGAGAGTAAAAATATATATAGTGTGTATTGTTTTTTAGCGACGGTAAAAGTAGTGACGTAGTCAGACATGCGAATGACGTAGTCAGACAGGCGAATGACGTAGCAGAATAGGCGTAAATAGGAGAACCAGATGGCGATTGTTTAGAGATGGTTGAATAGTGTTAGAGAAGGATAAGTAGACAAGACAGACATCCCAGTTGTGAATAAATGCATTATTTAAAGTAGTAGAAAGTCTTGATCAAGTTTATATTGTTAACTGTAATGTTCTTTGGTTAGTCTGAACTAGTTGATGAAATAGTGTTGGATTTAAAAAGCACACACGATACTAGCCAGAACAAAGGGACAGAACTTTGTTGGTGACAAAGTATTTTATTCGGACTTATCATGGCTGAATTTAAGTAAGACTTTATAACACTTTAATACATTACGCAGTTTAAAAAAAAAAAAACTCTGCTCCTTAGCCAACGCACTACACCAGCGTAGGATAGTGGCGACATAGGAGTAAACCATGAAGGAAAGTGAAGTCATAGGCGTCGACAGTGAACCTTGAAGGAAAATGAAGTCATAGGCGTCGACAGTGAACTTTAAAGGAAAGTGAAGTCATAGGCTTTGACAGTGAACCCTGATCTGAAGACAAAAAAGTTATCTATGTTTGTAATGTCCACATATTATTGTGTCAATGAACTGCCATCATCTTTTCAGTTAACTTTTCGTTGAGTTACACAATTTATATTAATTTGACAATATAAACCTATTTTTTAATGAAAAAAAAACTAACTATTATTCCATATTTTACTTTTTTTTTTTAAGTTTCAGAAGTATTAATGGTTCGATTCTTTATCTTATTGCGACTACACCAGTTCAGCCTAGATATAAACAATCTCATCTTCAAAACAAAACAAAAAATAATAATTATGTCCTACGCATTTCATGTGTCAATCTAGTCATACATATTAATCAATGACTTAAACTCTGTTATGTCGTTGGTTTTCCTGGCTGATTCAGGCAACCCATTTCATTCTCTAATGGCACTAGGGAAGAAGGAGCAATTGTTCGAATTTGTTCTAGCATATACGGTATAAGAAATGTGCCTATATCCTTGTGTATTTTGTATTTGTTCTAGTTTCCTGATATTTTATTGAGTTATTATATATAGCCTATATTGTTACAAGTCTTTTTGGTGATGCGGATAGGGGTAAGTGTGTGTGTATGTGTAGCCAGTTGACACAAATTACACAGGACGCTAGATGATAATAAAAATGCATTCGAATATAACAGGATTAAAATTCAAAAAGCTTAACTAAGGTACAAATCATTAATGTGTACATGAGTCCATTCTCTTATTTCGTAATCAAATACAAGGCATCTTATCTTATCTTACATAATACAGACGTTACTTCAAAAAAAGAAGATGATTACGCCCTACGCGTCATGCATTTAGTCATGCATGTTAACCAATGACTTAAATTCTGCCAAGTCACTGGCTTTCCTGGCTAGCTCAGGCAACCCATTCCATGCTCTAATAGCACTAGGGAAGAAGGAGTATTTGTAGAAATTTGTCCAAGCATATAGGACGAGGAATGTGCCTTTATCTTTGTGTCTTTCAGAGTATTTTATTCAATTTTGTTTTTGTATTACCTGCCCAAAGTGATGTATATCTCATTGACCTCAAATTTATTTTTACCAACGTAGACCCCTCGCAGGTCATCGTAGACCACTGCATGGGGATCTACGTAGACCACTTCGGGAATCACTGGTCTACGACTACGGCACTCATCATCTCTCAGTACTAATTGTGACCAACGTTCACGTTAAATTAAAAAGTAATTGTAATTGAATTGTTTTTTTAGTTTTAAATGTGTATGTTATAACTACAGTGACATGCTGTTTATAGTATTACTCAAGCTCTCCTTCCCCACCCCTTTTTGTGAAAACGTCATATATGGATGATCCCTTAGTAAGGCAAACACACACTCGCTGGCTATTTGTCAAGCATGCTAACGTGGCATAGAGCTTGAAGGACACTCCAGCAACACATTCGAGAAGTTGTTACTGCTATCTCCTATTACCAAGACGCTATACCGGTATAGCACCGTGTTGGCCAACAGGTAGCCAAAGGGAGCGAATTGTATACCGCGGAAGTCAAAGCGTTAATAAGACAGTACGAATCAGCATAAAAAGGGAAAGAAAAGAAAGGACATCAGTTAGTCAAAGTTAAATACAGGTAATTTCAGGAAACGTAAGATGCTTATGTTTGCAATTGAGTAGGGCCTAACTACCAGCCATTATTAAAATATTATATTGCCTACAGAGATTCCTAATTAACTGTCTTACAAGTACAGCATGGATTAGCCTAGAGCCAACTCTGCGGTCTCTAACACACACATTGTGATAGTAAGTGTATGTGTTTTGAGTGGCTGGTAGTGCAGTGTGTGTGCCTGTGTATGAAATGACCAGTGGACCTTGAGTGTACATGGTTGAGTGAACAGCAGTGTGTCAGGACTGTGTGTAAAAGGAAGTTAGTTGAGAGAAAAAGTGGCTGGAGTAAAGAGCATAGAGACTAATAAAATCATCGTGTTTATTGAAGCTCATGTTGTTTTAGTCTATTACACGGTGTCCACACAGTGGCGTAGCATCCATGGCGCGAAGGGGTTCAATGAACCCGGGCCCACGACCATTAGAGGCCCATAGTCTGTGGCATATTAACCAAGGTGCGAAGGAATTCATTAGCTTGGGCCGATGACTAACGACCATATCGGGGCCCACATGAAGCCTAGGCGCCCCTAGGGGATGACAACAAAGGAGGGGAAAAAATGAACTTTTGTAAAAGCTAATTTAGAAAATAACTCCTTCAATATTCTAAATATTATACCCAACTTTATATTAATTTCATACCATTAACCCGTGTTTTCAGCTCGAGTCTGTGTACCAGCGGCTTGGACGTCTTTAATGAAAGGACAAGCTTTCACCGAGTTTATTGTAATGGCGGCTAGCTCTACTCACACTGTGCGTTGGTGGGTAACATAGATTCTTACTCTGTACGTTCATAACAACGGTTGATAGGTTTTCACTTTTGTGATAACCAGAAGTATGCAAAATTGGTTTGACAAATACCCCAAGTAATGAAAAATCAACACATCCCATTGAATAAAATGCAAGGTTAAGATGGCGCTTCTAATAGGAGTGGACAGTGCGATCAGGCATTGCTTCAACAAAGCAGCCGCTAGCGCACTATGTTCAGTGTGTTAATAATGACAACCTAAACTTAATCTTGAATTATTCCGTCAGCTGTGCTCAATAACTTGCAGCTTTCTATGGCTTAGTAAAAAAAAAAAATTATGCATGTGTTTTATGCTCACGGCGTCTCAAGATGAGTGCTCCTGAAATCATATAAGTAGAGTAAAGGAAAAAAAATATGTGCCTTACAATGTGGTCATGAAGAAATGATGCAGTAACAGCAATGAGATTCAGATTAGATGTACTAAAGATGCTATATTCCCTGGAGAAAAAAGAACTCCTGGAAGCTGTACACTTAGTGGAAAATTAGAAAACATTTCGATAAGGGTTACTATTATTCTGCATACTGTCAAGTACAAAATGTAAGCGCAATCATTGTGTCAAAAATGTTGGAAAATGAGCAGCAAGATCTACATAAAGCAATGCGTCAACTCGAGAAGAACTGTAATAAAGTAAGTTATTTGAGAAATGACTTGGAGTGTGTAAAAATGAGGCTTCTGAAGTAGCTCGATCTTGGAATGTTGATCCAATCCTCCACCCCACCCCCATCCATTTCTGAAAGTTAAAAGACTGTTTGATGATCCTACTTCTGAATACAGTGAAGAGATAATTCAAGATGCAGAGAAACTTTCGAAATCAAAGTTTTACACGACATTGGGCATACACAATAAACTGTCAACATATTTCAGTGGTTAATGCTCAGTTCAAGTGCAAACTGCAAAGAGTTATATAATGCCACCATGTTCCTAGTCTCATCTACAAGATTGTGGTTTGTATCAATGTTTAACAGTTTGACACACAGAAGTGTACAAGAAATGAAACGTTTGTATTAGTCGTTTTATACTATTAGAAGTTGTACAAATATTGCGTTTGAAGTAACTATTACTTCTACGGAGTCATCACTGAATCAAACGTAATGACTTTATTACCTGCCTGGTCATGCGGTTTGCGCGCTGGACTGTCGTTCGGATTTATCGACGGTCGAGGGTTCAAACCCTGCCCGCTCCCATCCCCCGTCGTCCTGCGGGAGGTTTGGACTAGGAAGTAAACTATCTTCAACTCTGAAGGAACATCCGAATTATGTAAAACATTTTTTACAAACCTAGGAAATGTAGCCTACCCTGTACATACAATTAAACTACTCGATATTTTATGTCACACACTAAATTTGGCTTATTGGTAAGAGGGGGGGGGCACCAACATATTCTTGAACCCGGGCCCTCGGGTACCTTGCTAAGCCACTGTGTCTACATAAGCGGTTATAGCTACAAGAGCCCAAACAGATTGTACAACTATACCGGTGTAGCTTAATGTATAGCTTAAACTTGAACAAGCTTCTTTTTAAACTGAATATACATTTTTATTAATAAATGCACACAGCTTTCAAATTAAATACAGACGTATGTAGAAACAAAAATAAAATAATAAGTTAAATAACTTAAAACACACATCTTTCCGACACTCGTATCTCGCTTGTTCTCCTTTTTACGTTCAATAATACCAGTTTTTCACATGCAAGTTGCAGTAGACTTAAGCTTAATTATAAGATTCAACGAAAAAAAAAAGGGGGGGGGGCTCGCTTGGTTGAGCAAAAGATATTTCTAATAGTATAGGGACATAAAAGAGCATTAAGTAATGAACCGATTGAAATGGATGACTTTAAATAAAGGAGTTAGCCGCCTACAAATACACATTATTTTTGTCAAGTCCAGTGGAAATAATATCTTGACCTCAGTTATTTAAACAAGTCAATAATTAGAATAATAATCTAGATCTGGATCTATGTGTTTTGTTTGACCCTTCCCCCCCCCCCCCCTTTCACTCCACACGTCGTGTCAGTGTCGTCTGCTGTTTTGAAAAACAGCTCCACCGGTTTACAATATGTTTCTGTGATTGTGTTGGTTGTGCTTTTTTGTTTTTAGATCTAGATCTAGTCGTCATAGTATCTGTTTTAGAATCCATAACTAAATTATATCAAGATTCTAGAATAGATAGATCTACTAAGAAATAGAAATTGTGTCGAATTTGTAAATTTAAAGAAAAATGATCATGAAGGCAATAAAGAAAACAGTTTTCTTACTGCTGCAACTGATGGTAATTTTATGCCACGTACTCTTGTTAAATGGCGAGAGAATATTGGGAGAAGAAAATGCAGAGTTTGATTTCGATGGCCTCCCTGGAGCTCAGCATGAGTTTAAAGTATACATACCAGGAAGCACAGAGGACTGTTTCTTTCAACCAGTGGCGAAGGGGGCTAAAATGCACGTAAACTTTGAGGTAATCAATTTATGCAGCCATATGATGTGCCTCACACTCAACTTAACTCACTCTCACTAAGACTCTAGTCAGTCTAGTTTCTCCTGTGTCAAGTCAGAGTCATTCACACTCACAGTATGTGTGTGTATGTGATACAGTCAGTCACAGTATGAGTAGTAGTAGAGTAGATCTGCCGATCTAACTACCAGATCTACTATACTCAACTAGTTTAGTTCAGATCAACACTTAGTGAAGTGTGATTTAGATGCGCCCTAAAGTTAAAGTAAAAGGCTAAAGTTAAAGTAAGTTTAGTAACTTTAGTTAGCAGAAACTTCAGACAGCTGCAGAGAGAATACATAAACAATGTATGTAGGCTTAATACTGTAGTATCTAAGGATAACAATAAAAACCTATGGTCATACATTAAGTCTAAGAAAATGGAAACAACAGTAGTACCAAAAGGTGAAGATAACTTAACACATAATGATAATGAAACTAAAGCTAACATCCTAAATAAATAATTTGCATCAGCATTCTCAGCCCCAGGAGACAAAGACATATATTAGTATTACTTGATATGAACCAAGTAGACAACATAGGAGATATAGAAGAACAAGAAAAGGGGATCCAAATACTATTAGTGAACATTAAACCAAATAAAACATTTGGACCTGATGGTATTCCTGCTAGATTACTCAAAGAACTAAGCAATGAGCTCGCACCAGTGTTCAAAATACTTTTTCAGGCATCTCTTAGCCAGGTTTTTTTTTTTAAAAAAAGAGAAAAATCTGACCCAGGAAACTACAGACCATTATCACTAACCAGCATCACATGTAAAATCCTAGAACACATAATATGTAGCAACATCATAAACCACTTAGACAAATATAATGTCCTTACCTCATACCAACACATGGCTTTAGGAAATATAGATCATGTGAAACACAACTAATAGGACTAATTGATGGTTTTTCAAAAGTTTTAGATAATGGTGAGCAAATAGATGCTATCTTATTAGATTTTTCAAAGGCTTTTGACAAAGTTCACCACCATAGTTTGCTTAAAAAATTAGGCCTAAAATATTTTGGCATTGATGGTTCATTGCATCAGTAGGTTAAGGATTTTCTGATATGGAGAGAACAAACTGTAATAATAAATGGCTCTAAATCAACACTTATAACAGTAAACTCAGGTGTACCTCAAGGAACAGTCTTGGGTCCACTACTATTTTAATTTACATAAATGATTTATCAAATTGCATTAGATCAGGAACAAAAGTCAGATTAATTGCAGACTATTGCATAATATATAGAACAATAAAAACAACACAAGATACAGAAGTTTTACAAAGAGAATTAGATTAATTAGTTTAACATCTTATCTTATAAATTACAGAGTAACAGACATTCCCAAAGATGATGATTTAGTTGTTTAATTAGATCAAGAAATCATCTAGATAGATCTAGGAACTAGATGCATATCTATGTCCCCTATCCATTTTCATGACTCATGGAATTTCAATCTAATCCAGCGTTTCTCAAACTGGGATGCAGGGTGTAATGCCCTGACATCTGGGGAGGGGGGTGAAGGACTGTCAATTTACATTTCAAAGAAAAAACAAAACATGTATTTCATTGTAAGGATAAATGTATATTATATTTCATTGTAAGGATAAATGTGGGTTTGAATATTAACCAAGTAAAATGATAATATTTCAAAAATTTAATTTAGTTTAAGTGAGAAATTTTGTTTCATCTTCTCCTTCATGGATGTCTTTTTGTCAGCGTAAGATTATCTTATAATGATCATGTTCATTACAGGCACATGTGTGCTAAATCTACCTCTAATGTCCCTTGCATAATTGTAATAGCCAGTGTTGTCTCCTTCTTTGTTAGACTTATTTGACATGTGTATTAGACAGACTTTTGTCTTTTTATCAATAGAAAATTTTTGACCTGTACTTTTCTATCTATAATAAAAAAGTGCATTGCAGACACTAGGTGGATGAATTTCAGAAGCTCAGGACTCACAAAAATGCATGGCTTACATTGCTCCCCCAGTCCCCCTTGCTGGCTGAAGGGGGAATCTGCTGCCTCTCCTATACTATGTCAAGAGAATTTATCTCTATCTTTTCAAAACACTTTTAGTTAAAATAATTAGAAAAGAAAAACTGGACAATTTTGTTAGTTTCTCTGTAATTTCTTGTTCATCGAGGTAGACCATATCTCATCCCATTTCCATTAAAACATTTCTGGCACAATTTAGTCCAACTACTAAAATTCTAAGAGGTAGGGAGTCTAAAAATTTTATACTTTTGCTGAGTGTTCCCATCTGGTTTCATTTGACTTGTCCAGATTTAAAAGCGCTCTGCGCCTTCATGTGGTCTTTAATAAGTTATTGCATTACAGTGGTATTTTTTAAACATAGTCACACTCATTCAGTTGAATCAATTATATATTTAGATAGTTGGATCAGTGAGAAAACAGAATAAACAATATTTTGATGTATGTGTATTAATTCCATGGTTTCTTTCCTTTTGTTAGGTCCTGAAAGGAGGGTCTGATAACAAAGTTGATTTTTACATCAGAGATTGGGAATGGAGAGTTATACATCATATTTCCTACCAAAGTAATGGAGTCTACAGTCTGGATGATGCACAAGCTGGTAAATTGGACTAGTGACATTCCACCCTTGTAGTTTTAAATAAGCTAGGGTTGTTTTAAAGTTTGTATCAATTTGTATGGCAATGTATGAGCATTTTATTCTGCTATAGGATGCTCATTGAAAACACATTTGAAATTGTTGGGAAGAGTTGAGCCCTTGAAACTCTAGGCCAGCAAAATGAACAAGAGCTTGTGGCCTGCCTAAACAATAGAGTTCTGTTTGGGGCAGATTCAAGTAGGTGTCAATGTATCACACCACTATTTTTGGTGCCTCTGAAACCCTGGACATGTAGGGCCAGAGATGAGTACCCTAGGGTCTTCCCTTTTTCTTCTTCCCTATACCAGGCTAATCATGAAAGACTCACCATTTTTGAAATGGTCCTTTGAGTTGTTGATATCATTGTAGGGGCTTGCAGCTTCTTGGGCACCTTGACGGAAGTCTTTTGCTACCCTTATGACTAATTTTTTCCTCTTACAATTATTTCCACCTAAGCGCCACGCTGAGGCAGGGTAGCTAGCATGGGCTCATCTAACTATTCTAACACAAACAAATCCATAGCTTAATTTGTTTTATATGCTAACTTGTTGAAATTGTTTCTTTATATCAGAATTTTAAGATAAAGTGCATAGCACCAAATTTAATCGCTCAATATCATGCATGATAATTAGACTTTATATTGAATGCTAGTTGTACTGATTGAATAATATTAAGTAAAAAAAAAACTGCACAAAACTTAGTTTTAAAAATATCACAGAAACATAATTAGAAAAGGGTATCATTTTTACATAAAGAAAAGTAAAGTTTCCCCTTTCAGACCTTGTGGTCTATGGGGCAGATGATGTTAAGGTCATCTGTTTCTTTGGTCAACAGTTAACGATCAGGGTGTTATGTGGCCAGCACAATGACCAACTGCCTTTACTTTCCCCAACTAAAGTCAGGTACCCATTAGAGTTGGTTGGACTCATGGGTGCCCTAAAAAACCCGAAATTCAAAATCCCAGTCTCCACCAAGGTTTGAACCTGGGACCCCAGGTTTGGAAGCCAAGCGCTTAACCACTCGACCACCTTGCCCCCTATCATTTTTACATAGTTATAAGTTTATTTGTAAGTTTACTCACAAAATGTCAGTTTAATTTGGATGAGTCTATAAGCAAACTTTAATCTAGAAATCATCATTTTTAGCTTTCTGTGCTGCTAACATGTTGTTTTTTATATGTTCCAAAGTGTTACACATGGGTGAAACATTAAGATAACTTGTAAGATAACACTGAGTTATTGTTCCATATTTTTTTCCCCTAAAAATATACAAAATAGATTATCAAGTAGAAATTAAATAAACACATTAAATCAAGTTGTTTTCAAAAAAGTGAATGGATGAAGCTCAAATGTAATTCTGAAAAACACTAATCATTGATAGAATAGAAAGTCGTTAAATCTTTCTGTTCCATCCTGCTAAGAGAGGAGTTGACAAAATTGTCAATATTTATGTTATTATGGGTGACTTTTGTCCTTGAAGATTTAAAAGGTTGGTGAGAATCAGGGAATTCTTTAAGAAATTGCAGCTTAATTTAAGTGATACTCATTGCTTAACTAATTAGTTTATTGAACCAGTGTTAATATGATACCAGTATATTATCATTCTACTTGGAGATAGCAAAAGAATATCTGCTTAAAAATGTTTGAGATCATTTGACTGTTGAATGTTTTTGATTTTATAACGTAGAATCTAGACTTTTGCTGTGATAGCTAAATATTTTTATAAATGGACATCATCAGTATTATATTTTGTACGTGAAGTTTCTAATAACCGGTGTGTATTATTACAAAAATTTACTATAATTTAAAGTTGTTGACAAATCAGATTTTTTTTTTGTTGCTTTATATATAATTATATCAACCTTTTTTATTTCTAAAATATTACAGGAAATTCTTATATGAGTTTTGTCTGTAGAAAACAAAATAATTTATACAGTAACTTTTTGTGAATGTTATATTTTTATACTATTTCTCTCTCACTAGGTACTTATGCTATCTGTATTGACAATGCTTTCAATAGATTTGGCCATAAGCTTGTATACATCTTCATCGTGACCTTTGTTATGCAAGAGTGGGTTCAGTTCCAGCAAGAACTAGATGAGGTGAACATAATAACTGCCAACTTTTCTGTAAGTAGACCACTTAACTTTTTCAAAGTCTGGTTAACCGATTAGTAGGTTTAAAAAATAGTGTTTGTTTCTTCTTAATACCGGTACCAAGAAATAAATTCCTTTCAGGAGTAGTCTGGCTGATGTTTGACTGAAAATTTCTTTCCCTAAGGCGATTCTCATATTTTGAACAGTAATGCCACTTACAGAATACAAGAGGGTCTGATTTAGAAATGCCATCATACAAGAGTTATAATTTCTTTTTCTGTATTATCTTATTTACTATTATCAAATATCTTAATCAGCAAAGATTTCATACAATGTAAACAAAATAGTGGAGGGGTAGTGCTCAGCTTAGTAATGTGAATGGACTTTGGGAAGTATTGAACCTTGGTTAAAAAATTAATTGATTAGTGTGGAATAACCTTTATGTAACAAAACAACAACTAACTAGTAAAGATATTATATACTGAACAAAACACATTGCAATTATCTATTCTTACTAGACTTCTTTACAAAGTGTACAAGAATCAGTTTCAGCTGTGACTGAGTTTCAATCTTCTGCCAGGTAAATAATGTAGCATGTCTGCATGTTGTAACAATAACAGTTAAGGGAGTCGATTTTATAACTGAATTTAAAAAAAAAAGGCAAATTTTATGCAGTGTTACACCTTGGCTACTAAAGCAGCTAAACTTTGGGTCGGTCAAAGCTTTATTTGCTTTGACGCTACTTACAAGAATTTATTAAACTTTTAAAAAAATTCTGTCATCTGAAGTGGTGGATCTAAAAAAACATTGAAATTTGATCAAATAATTGAAATATCTAAGCTTATCTAGATTTGCATTAATGTCATGGATAATTCTACTTGTAAAAACATTTCAAGAAGGGTAATTTTTGGGACCACTGACAAGTTGTTACATCCATACTTTAATCAAAGACCTGTCATTGAATAGAAAGCCTCTAACGATTAGGGATTTCCCAGTTTTTGTTTGCATTGAGAGGAACCAGGAGGGATTGACTACTCTTCCACTTCTATCTTGACAAGATAGTTGAGAGAGAGGAAGTATGTCAGGACATGGAGGATGAAGGAAAGAAGGGAGGGCAAATGGTGGTGGGAGGGATGGGTGGAGTCTGAAGAGCGTCCAGTACTTAGTTAATTTAGCATTTCTCTCCAATAGGCTTGCATAGAACTGGTCCCTTCTTGTATAATTTAAAATATACCAACATATATATTATATATACACAAAACATGTATATTATATATACACACACACACACATATATATATTCTTATTATTAATGATATTATCATTATTATTTTGTTCAGGTTCAATGTAATAAGAGATTACTACTTATTAAATGACATCAACAAATATGTTCAGATGTGGTCTGTGGCCCAGTGTGTGTTGATTGTTGTAGCATCTCTTACACAGGTGAGTTTCTTTCTCATTTCTGTTTTCTATATAGTGGTCTTATTTCTGTTTTCTATACAGTGGTCTCATTTCTGTTTTCTATACAGTGGTTTCATTTCTATTTTCTATACAGTGGTTTCATTTCTATTTTCTATACAGTGGTCCCATTTCTGTTCTGTTTCTTTTCTTAGTGAATGCATAGTTTATCGAAGCTTTCATTTGTCATTAGAAGAATTATCAGTGTGCCCTTTGCCAAGTTTAAGAGGGAATGTTTTTTGGTAGTTATGATACAGTATTGCTTATCTGGACTACAAGATGTAGACTTTAATAAAAAAAAAAGATAATGATAATATAATTGTGAAGGTAGTTTACTGGATCACCATGGTAAAGAGTCTAGAAGAGCAGTATTGTGCAAGCCCAATAGAACACAAGAGAGAGTGACCCTTTTTCTAGAAGACATGTCTCTTTTAGTCATGGATGGCTTTGGTTCATCTCTTAGCAAAAAAATGAGATGAAAGCTTTGGCATCAGCTATGATTGTTATGTTGTTACTCATCAGTTTTCCCCTCTCCATTCATTTGATTTGAGTCAGAGGAATAACAATAGTTGATACTGTTTATTAGCGGCATAAAAGGCTCTGCTAGAGTGTATCTTTGTGGGTTACAAGTCGCCTAATGGGTCACTTGCTCCTGATTTTTTTCCTCAATGTTGACTTTTTCCTAGGTTGTTGGCCAGTCAAGGCTAACGAGCCCCACAGAAACTTTATGGGTTTAGTTTAACGCATCATTTGCTTACTTTTATCTCCTGTGAGGGATAACAGGTCTCCAAATCCAATATCTCAGCCACACTTGAAGGCCAGGAGTTGGACTGCTTGTAACAGGTCTCCGAATCCAATATCTAAGCCACACTTGAAGGCCAGGAGTTGGACTGCTTGTAACAGGTTCTGTAAGGTTATTACTGCCAGAAGTGGGCATGGATATTAGCACTCCTATACCTGAAAAATGCTTCCAATAACATGCATCTCAAATAGAAAACATAATATCTTTATTATACTCTAAGATAATTGTTATACTTAAGTTGGAGAAAGTAAGGTTTTGTTGAGAAAAATTATTGGTTACTAAGAGTTGAGAATATTGTTGTAATGTCAGTGTTATTGCTAAAATAAGTCGTTAATGTTTTCCTACAATGTTGACTTCTTGTTTCCTCACTATGCAATACTCTCTATTGATATGTTCTTATTTGATTTCCTACAGGTTTTTTCACTGCGTCGCTTATTTAAAACCTCTGCCGTGACACCCACAACTTCCAAGCCCAGAGCATAACAGACTAAATGACAGAATGATATAAGACTAAGTTTCTTTCACTGACTCTAGACTAATACTCATCCCAATCAAAACATTTGTGTACTTTGATAGTTAAGCTTATCACAAACATAGATGAATCTTATGATAAAAGTAGAATAGAGTAAATTCCCTAATATATATTTATGGATAACACTAATTTGTCTAAAACATCCATGGTGAAATCATACCTAAAAATATTTCTATTAAATCTTACCCACTATAATGCAGCCTACTTGTTTGTATACTGCTTCAACTTACAGCAAAAATGTTTGACAAGAATTTTACAAGAATTTTGTTTTGTTGGTCTTATCAACAGTTTGTTGATCCTATACTTGTTGTATATAGCAAATCCTAATGAGATAATACATCAAATTTTGAAAATTATGTTGTTTTTTTTTTAGTATTTGTCTATGAAGAAAGATTTGTTTTTGAAATAATTCTTTTATTGAAAGTTCATTTATTGTTATTTAAATTATTTTTTTTCAGATTATAATGTACTATAATTATTTTTCACCTAAAGATCTGGCATACAACACAGAGTACAAAATTAAATGAGTGAATTTCATTGTAGTTGGTAATTGGTGAAGGGGTTAGTCAGGACATAATGAAGAATTACCAACTTGATATTAATCTATGAAATGCTTGTACCAATTTCACTAAATTGACATTTTCTTTAGGTTTAAACTTAACAGAACTAGACACTTTTTTTTGTGGCTTAATAAGCTAAGATTATTTATTTAATTCAGTTCAATGTTGGCTGCCTGGTCATGTGGTATGCGTGGGACTGTTTCATACCCTGCCCGCTGCCATCTCCGTTGTCCTACGGGAGGTTTGGTCTAGAATGTACATTCTCTTCAACTCTCAAGTAACATCCAAAACATGTCAAACAATTTACATTTGTGAATGTTGACAGTTCCCTTTCACCCACTAATAGCATTTTAATTGCTCCATTAGATTGTGGTGGGGAAAAAAATTCACAATTTTTTATTAAGGGCTAATTTGACATGGTGCCCTGAATGACAGTAGTTAGTTTTAGTCTATACTCTTTGATTATGTACAAGGTTGTGGGTTCAATGTACACTTTATATAATCCAATAATATTTTAATTTTCTTTACTTTGTTACCATGTTTATTTAGCATGTCAACAAGTGAAATGGAATCTATGAATGTATTTTACACATTGTTTTTATTTTGCCAATCTCTGGTCATTCCATTTTGTTTTTTTGGTTTACATTTTGAATTTACAAAACAATATCATAACATTGCCACATGTTCCTGTAGATTTTTGTTTTTGTTATTAATTTATTGATCTATTTTAGGATGATTCAGTGTTATAAGCTTTACTTATTGTCAATTTGCAGTTCAATACCAGTCAAAATGATATATTTTTTTACAGTTTAACAAAATGACATTGTAAGCTACATACCCTTATAAGAAATTGTTTGAAGCCGTGACTATTGTATTATTCTTTGAAATACGCTTGACAAGTCTTAGTGTGGTATTGAAGCAGACATTTTTAGCTGAATGTGTTTCTGGAATAGTTATAGGGTATTTGTGTTGATGATGTTCCAGGATGAGACAGTGGACAATATCTTAATTTTGCGATTTAACAACTTGGATAGATACAACATTGAAACTAGATTCACTTCTTTGTTTTCCCAAGCTATACAAACAAAAAAAAAACAAAGCCTTGCATGTCAAACTTACAATATTGAAATCAAACTATTTGTTAATTTGGCCAGAGGCCAAAATCAAAACTGTTACCATTGGCACCAACCATTGTTTCTCTTTTGGTAACTGTGACCTTAGTAGGCAATCAAAAAATCAACTTACATTCTTTAGGCAAAACTTGTGTGTTTCTAGCCAACATTTTTATTTATACAACTGTTGTGATTCTAAGTTTTAAGCAAAACTGAAAGACATTTCTCTAATTTTGAGCTGACTTCCAAGAGTTTATTTATTTATACAAATGTTTCAACTAGTTTTTATTAAATATTTAAATCTTCAGTATCTTTATTTTGTTGTTTTGTGTCAATGAAAGAAAACAAACAACTGTACCTGTTGATTTCAAATAGTCAATTGACTTTTAATACCAATGCCTTTGAAAAATAACAAAGTTTTAAGCTGAAAAAATAACAAGATCACAATTGGTTTCACAGACTATTTAGTTTGTAGTGCCTGCAAACATTTTCAGACCAAATTGTAAGGACTTCACAAATCTAGTTAATTAAAAATAAAGAATTTGAACAAAATCACAAGAAGAAAAAGCTCATTTAAAAAAAAACTATAACTTTATGCTATTAATCAATCTACTCTTTCTTTAAATCTTGGACAACAAATGTTTGAACATTCACCCACTTAAAAATATTTCATAGTATCAATAATCAGTCAGAACAAAAATTAAAAAAAAGTATATTTATAATAAAAAAATAAAAAAAAAGAAAGTTCCCCTTTCAGACCTTGCGATCTATGACCAATGGTTAACGAGCTGGGTGCCATATGGCCAGCACAACGACCAACCGCTTTTACTTACCCTCAACTAACCTCAGGTACCCAAAATCCCAGTTTTCACAGAGATTTGAACCCAGGTACATAAGCCAAGTGCTTAAGCCACCGCGTTCAGATATTTTTAAATTGAAAATTGCTGCCACTGTTGAGTTTAAAGATTATTGGATACACAGGAAAACTTGTGGTCATAATGCTTACACAGAAGAATTAAATGTTCACATTTTTATTTTGAATGATAAAAATCTTATTTCATTCTCAACAGAGCTTAATATACTGCTATCTAGATAAACTGCAATCAGACCAACTTATTGATTTAAAACTTGAATGTCATTAGTCTATATAAGTGATCTGAAATGTCTTTAATGTATTGTGGAGAGGATAGATGTGATCCAAATAATTTGACTACAAAACTTGAATAGCAAATATAGAGAATGAAAAAGAGTAACACATTTAACCAGTAGAAATGGACATTATTCCAATTGGCATGAAACATAAGTAACAGCAAAACTTCTTCACAGATGTGATGATAGTTTACAGAATGTTACTGGGGGTTGTTAAATGTTATACTGAGTTTGAAATGTGTTGCATTAAATATAGGATCATTTTAAATGTGAAATAAAATATAAAAATAAATAACATTTTTTTCTTAGAAAAAAGTTACACATAAACCCAAGAAAATTAAAATAACACACTAAATCATAATGTTGACATTCATAATAGTCCCAACCATTTCTTTAAAAAAAGTTCTTTTTTAAAAATTGGCATTAAAAAAAAAGCAACATATTTTATAGAAAGTAAAAACCCTAGTTTCATTTTGAAATACAGCATCTTCCTTTCAGACCTAGCTATCTGTAAGGCAGATGATGCAAAGGTAATCTTTCTATGGATGATGGTTAATGAGGTTGACCGACCACCAGCTAATGTCAGAGTGGGGGGGGGGGGGGGGGATTCAAAATGCCAGTCTTCACTAGATTATAACCCGAGACCCCTTGGTTTGGAAGCCTAGCGTTGTACCACGCAACCCCCAATCTATATCAGGAGAGTAAAATTAAATCCAATGACAATCTGGCATGTTTTCTTATCCAATTGTTGATAGCCAGAAATGAACGAGACTTTGTCACTAATTTGAAGTGCCATTACAACATGCAAGAGAAAGGGAGTGAGTCTTATGGAGTATTCACTTTGATGCAGACTCAACTGTACCAAGAATTCATTGCCAGCTTGAATGTGGGCTATAGAAATAGAGATTGCACTCAAAAAAAAAACAACACACACACAGAAAAAAAAAATCAAGGATTAATAAAGATCAAATAGTTAAATGTTTAGTTGTTTTGTTTTTAATAGAGTGCAGGCCATCTCATAGTCTATAGCCCTACAGTTAATAATAACTTAATGTCCAGAGTCAATCAAAGAATTTAAGATTCAAAACGTGGAAACTTGTTCTAAGCCAAACATTTCAACAATGCTATACCATTCTGAAGGAGATGTGACACTATACATAATTCAGTCTCCTCCCTATCCCCCCTCCTGTGCTGTAATATACTTATTTATATTTTTTTAAATTTTATTCCTGACCCTACCCCTCCCATTAAAAGATTCTAAGCTTTATACTAACAATGATTGAAACTTCTATCTGTCGATAATCAAAAGCAATAAGACATCCAAATGCAATAGAATTGTGTAAATTGTCCTTTTGACTAGTTACTGATCCAAATGCAACTGATGAATGTTAATTAATTTGCTTTGGTTACAAAATATTTAACAATAACATCTCAACAGATACCATGCTATAGTAACTCATAGAGTCCAGTCAAATATATATATATATATATATGACATGTAAGTTAATAACAAATAGTTAAAGCCAAATAAAAAGATGCATCACAATGTCAATAAACAAGGAAGAGTAACAAAGTAGCCCTAAGAATACATTCTAAAAAGAAAACTGCTGGCTATTACAATAACCTGAAATGTCCAGTTTGGTCCACAGTAAGCCTATTATCAAAGGCATAGACCAATGTAAAAAAAAAAAAAAAATAGGACCAGTTAGTCCTGCAATCAACTAAGTGTATGACCAACCAGCTAGAAACTTAAACAAATTATGGACCAGATAGTCCTGAATTTTAAAAAATCACAGGACCAGATCGTCCAGTATTTTTATTTCCTTAAGTTTCCTAATTTTAATATATTTTGTTCAGGGCTAAGATGATAAAACAACTAAAATAGCATCATAAGTGTAAATAGACTTTTGATTAAAAAAAAAAAAAAAAGCCAAATACTGGACCCAATACCAGAGCAAATAGCTTCACACAAACTGATTTTTTTTTAACCAGTACTTCTGATGGGGTCCAGACCAGTACTTCTGATGGGGTCCAGACCAGTACTTCTGATGGGCTCAGTCTAGACCAGTACTTCTGATGGGCTAAGCCCAGACCAGTACTTCTGATGGGCTAAGTCCAGACACCAGTAATGTGTATCCACAAAACAGAATAACATTTTTGAAAAGTCAAATGACAAACTTCAATATTAAGTTTTACATTCATGCGAATGTTGAATGCAAGAACAGTCTATGTATTTGTTTACTTCAAAATGTCAGTTTATTTCTTGAGTGCCGTGAACTCTTCATGTAAAATGACCTTCTAAAGGGAGAATACAGTTTTTGGCTTTCTCCATGACATACACAAAAAATAGGGGGGGGGCACATCACTTAATTAATGGGACTTGTTAACACAGGTAATATTCATAAAACTCATAATTATCTTCTCTTTTGAACTAGCGTCAGTAATCTATAAGATACGATAATAACTTGCTAGGAAGAGAACAGCTCATGAAAACTAAGGCAGCATTTAGATGGTTTCACACAAAAAAAAAAGGCCCATCAGTCTTACTCATGAAACTCAAGACACGAACACAAAGTAGATGTCTGTAGAGTATATTTTTAGAGGACTAGTGCATGGCTGCTGTGTGTAAAATGTTTTATTTTAACGGACATTATAAATACATTCAAATAAAACATTTCCATTATGAGAGCCATTTGAAGGAATGTCTGTAATTCATACCATAAGACGACTTTCAATAGAAGGGAAGAAAATCATGCCAATCTGATTATCCCTCCTGTTGATCAGTATATGACCCACAATGCTACAACAAGCAAGGGTTATGTAATGTAACTAGAATGTTAAAGTGATAATTGCTATACAACTCCAGCACCCAGTGTTCCATTTGGATTGGGATCTAACAATCAGAAACAGGTTTTGATTGTAAAAACCCAAGATTGAGCTGGAATTTGATCCACATTCTATGTTGACAAGCATAATCAAATACTAATTCAATTACTAGGGCTTGCTATTGTATGTTCTAAATATTTTGCTGTTCAGAAAGAATCGAATTGTTCACTATGACAATACTTGGTTAAAAGTTTCACGTGATAACATCATCACCTGAAAAACTGAAGAACAAAATAGTTCAATGAAAACCAGCCAGTGTTAAATAACAGTCATCACTATCTTATTTATTCTATCTCTGATCAAGTGATCTTTGGCTTCAGCCTATTGACTCTGTTCTTACCAGCACTTCCTGAAGTCAACAATAAATAATGCTCTTCAAAGAAAAATAAAGTGCAGCCAGTTCATTCAATAATAAGACTCCTAGACATCCAGCCGAAGTCAAGACCTGCCACTGTGAGCATATCGCCAGGATTTTTCTCCCAGCTCGCCCAGGTGCCGCAGAGAGCTGGAGCGTGACTTGAGGAACAGTAGTCCAATGACAGAGCAGACAAGACAGAGAACGTAGTAGCCATCCAATGACGTGACGCAGGTGTTTCCGGCATTCAGACATTCCTGATGAAAAAGAGTTGAACATGTTTTCAATCTCAAAATAATATGGCCAATAATTATTTGACATAAATTTATTCGCTCATTGTATCAAGGATGGCTCATTATGTTGTCAGCACATTTTCTATTAAAGTGAAAGAAAGAGACTTTTTTTTTTTAATTTTTGCATTTTGAAAATGTTACTAAAGAGGTGCTGTGGCTGAGTGGTAAAGCACTTGGCTTTCAAACTGTGGGTCCTGGTGAAGACTGGGATTTTTAATTTTGAAATGTTTAGGGTGCCTCTGAATACACAGAGTTCTAATGGTACCTGACATAAGTCGAGGAAAAGTAAAGGCCAATGATTATTTTGCTAGCCAACACCAGGGAGCAAATTTTTTATGAGAGAATACAATATAATGAAAATATTGGACTGGGTCAACCAGCACTAGTGAAGTACTAAACGAGCTAACCTCTAGACCATACAGATATAAAAAAAACATCTTTCTGATTTATCCATTTCATGTGTGCAATTACCACCCCATTAGTCAATGGTCACATGCCCCACACCCCCCAGCTTAGCCCCTTTCAACTCACCACACCCGACTTCAATATATTCTCTCATAAAAAATTTGGTCCATAGTGCTGCCGTTATACATGTAATATGTATGCATTCCTCAATTTGTTAACTACACATTCAAGCTAAATTTTCCTGTCACTGACATAACCAATTACTAAATCTTCCTGTCACAGACATTGCCATGTAAAAATCTTCCTGTCACAGACATTGTCATGTGCTAAATTTTCCTGTCACTGACACTGTCAAGTACTAAATCTTCCTGTCACAGATATTGTCAAGATCTAAATCCTCTTGTCACAATTTTACTTTGTCACACATTATATCTACCTTTTTCATGTCTTCACTGTTGCAACTCAATCCTGAAGAGCATGTCTTCCAAGTGACATGGTCAACAACCCAAAGTGTTAAAGTACTGGGCCAGTTACCACCTGCACGAGTAGACAAAGTACTATGACCAATCCCATTGAAAATAGTCATTATTTTAAAACCTTGTAGGTATGGTCTATAGTAAACATGTTTTCAGAAATATATATTTCAATTTAAATTCCTGACATTCAACAGACATTACCTAAATTGGCAACTGTGTTCAGCAGTGTCATGTAGGTCCCCCCAATAACTGGGTCACTAATTTTCGCATGGAAGGCCATCTGGGCAACAAACATAGAATATACAGCAACCTGGAAATAGACATACAGGCATTGAATAGATCACACAAGAATGGCATTGAGCTTAGTACAATAATTAGACAGGTGTCAAATTTAAGGAGATGGGGGGGGGGGGGGGGGGGGGTAGAGAAGGAATCAAAAGAGAAGAACTCAGCTTTTAATATTATTGTCATTTTTCTATTTTATGCCCTTTCTTCTTATCTTAAATGAATGATGATCTTATCTTCTTATCTTATAAAATACAGACGTTACTTCAAAAATAGAAGATTATTACTTCCTAGGCGTCATGCATGTTAACCAATGACTGCAAGTTATTGTTTTTTCTGGCTGATTCAGGCAACCCCTTCCATGCTCTAATAGCACTACGGAAGTAGGAGAATGTATACTTTTCCCTCTTTAACTTTGCCACAGGAAATGCCATTGAACAAATGTACATTGCTGTGAACTCCCAACACGAAGAGCTCATCAACAAACAAAAGTTTATCAAAGATGGTAACAACACAACAAAATATTGAGAAAGGAACAAACATTGAGCAGAATAAAGAAAAATAGAATACACTTAGCCCTTCAACAAAACCAAGCAACATCAATGATTTCTCAAATTAAAAAATACAAAACTTTGCATATCATAGAAGATTGCTACATTTCTAGGCCCCCAACAATAACACCAGCCTAAGGACAGTAACTCCACTATTAAAAAAAAAACACCCCTTCCCACCAGTTTTACTTTTTAACACACTCTCTAAACTCTAATTCTAATCAAAACAAAGACATAAAATTCTTTCTATTGTAACTCTTACTTCCTTATCTTCTTATCTTATAAAAACAGATGTTTTTTTAAAAAGATTATTACGTCCTACCCATAGTCCTACGTCAATCTAGTCATGCATGTTAATCAATGACTTTAACTCTGCAAAGTCATTGGAAATTTCATCCTATGCATAGTCCTAGGTTAATCTAGTCATGCATGTTAATTGTTACGTATCTAGGTGTTGTTTTTTTTCTTTCTTTGACCTGTTGCGGTCGAGAGACGGGTAGGTTGTCTGCCCCTTGTGTAATAAGTTTTTTTTTATTCGTCAAGCCACACAGACAGTGACCGGTCCTTGACCTGTGTGTGTACCTCTGGTTGAAAGGAGGGTGTTTTTTTTTTTTTTCTGTCTCTTTGAAGAGCGTTCTAGATCTGGGAAATTGATGACGTATTTGGTTCGAGAAATTCCTAGATTTGTCTTGAGATCGACGCGCGGTAGATTATATAAAGACCGCCCGCGTGACGTTGACAGACAGACATACGGAGACAGCCGTGGGACAGAATAGCGGAGACATTGCGCTACCCGTGCGTGGTATACCACTTGATCGTGTAAGTTTTTTTTTTTATTCAAGGCCTTGCTTGTATTTGTAATTATATTTTCAAACTCTTGTATTGTAATATTTTTACATGCCATTTTTTTGTAAAAGGGTTTTGGTCAACACATCAATTCTGTATTGAGTAAATGTTTATTTTTCTTTCTTGTAACTTTATATTTGATTAAACATTAAGTTGATAGTTTACCTTCCGATTTCTTGTGTCATTTTTTTTTTTTTTGTTATTCATTGTAAGTCTTTGATTAAATTCAGACTTAAGATAAGTGACACAACTCCTTTTCTATTGTCACGTTCCCCTAGGCAAGCCATTTAAAAGTAGAATTCAATTCGTAATACGTGACAAAAGAAATTTGGGGGCTCGTCCGGGATATTTTTCTGAACTTATTTTCGTCTTACTTGAGTAATTTTCTAAAGGCGAAGTTGACTTTAACAAAATTTTTTTTTGTTCAAAGAGTCGGAAGTAAAGTATCAATAGTATTGACCAAACTCTTAAGGTTTTTTGTTGTACTGATTTTGTACTGTATATTTACATTGTATACATTTTTTTTGCTTGTAATAGTTGCTAGTTAGTCATGGATATTCAGGTTTTTCTTGCAAATCCCTCTGTGAAAGAACTTGATGCTTTTACTAGGAAGGAACTGGTCCTTATTTCAAAACATTTAGGGTTAAAAATAAAATCAAATGCCCTTAAACAAGAAATAAGAGATAACATTGTAATCCATTATGTAGACGAGGAAGTATTTTCTGAAGACCTTTTAGAAACCCTTAGACCCGATGAGGGTAAATCAGATTTAGAACTTCAGATAAAATTAAAACAAATGGAAATAGAAGCCCAGAAGGAAATGGCTAGAGAGCAGAGAGAAATTAAACAAAAAGAATTAGAGCTTGCAGCGGCTCAGAAAGAAATGGAAATGAAATTACAAATAGAGTTAAAGAAATTAGAGTTAGCTGCTAATGTAAGACCAGATTCTTCCCTTGCCAGTCATACTGCTGAAGCAACAAAATTTTTGAAAAATAATTCCACGCTTTAATGAAGCCACAATTGACAATTATTTTCCACAATTTGAACTTGCTGTGAAAAATTTTAATGTACCTGAAACTTTGTGGCCCACTTTGCTGCAAACAGTTTTGACTGGTAGAGCTGCAGAGGTATTTTGTTCTTTGACCATTGAACAACAAAAAGATTATAATGTTGTTAAGGCCTTAATTCTTAAGGCATATGAACTTGTTCCGGAAGCTTACCGAAAGCAGTTCAGGGATTGTCGCAAATCGGATGGCCAAACCCATGTAGAATTCCTGCGGGAAAAGGAGCGACGCTTTGAGAAATGGCTCACTTCCAGGGAAATCGGCACCGACTTTGCAAAATTCAAGAACCTAATGCTGATGGAAGAGTTCAAGAGTTGTGTGCGGCTGGACGTCCGTACGCATATAGCTGATCGTGGCGAGGAAGATGTGCACAAGGCTGCAGTGTTGGCAGACGATTATATAATATCACATCAATTTGCCAAGTATACGACGGATGTCAAGCCAAAACAAGTCAAACAGGTTGAGTCCATTGCTAGCAACTCCATCAAGAACAGCAGTACAAATGACAGAAAACCTACTACAAGTAAAGCTACTTGTTCCTACTGCAAACGAGAAGGCCATAAAATTGACGATTGCTGGAAATTGAAGAAGAGAAACGAAAAAGCTCCTTCAAAAGTCAGCGCTTGCACAGTACAGTGGTCGTCGAGGTTTACTCCCTCATCCTCAAGTCATATCAAGAATACCTCGACACCACCTGTTTCAAATGTATTGACTGTACAAGACTCTCCGAAAATGTCTCCACGGTGTTCAAATGACTCAACAGTGAGTTCTTCAAAATCATCTTTACGATGTTCCAATGACTCAAACAAGAGTTTTTCAAATACATCAAGCCGATGTTCCAATGACTCAAACAAGAGTTTTTCAAATACATCAAGCCGATGTTCCAATGACTCAAACAAGAGTTTTTCAAATACATTAAGCCGATGTTCCAATGACTCAAATAAGAGTTTTTCAAATACATCACATCGATGTTCCAATGACTCTATCCAGAGTTCCCATAATACATCACCCCGATGTTCCCATGACTCTATCCAGAGTTCCCATAATACATCACCCCGATGTTCCCATGACTCTATCCAGAGTTCCCATAATACATCACCCCGATGTTCCAATGACTCTATCCAGAGTTCCCATAATACATCATTCCGATGTTCCCATGACTCCATCAAGAGTTCCCATAAGACATCACCCCGATGTTCCAATGACTCCATCAAGAGTTCTCCAAATACATCCACAAGATGTTCTACTGACTCAAGAAAGAGTTTCTCCACTGCGTCTCCTAGAGATGTCAATGACTCCAGCGAGAGTTCGACCCAAGTCCAGTCTGCATCAACCAAAATTGATGTTTTATTAGAGGATTTTAAGCCTTTCATTTCGGAAGGATTTGTATCACTACCCGGTAATTCTACAAGTCTACGACCTATCACCATTTTGAGAGACACAGGTGCCTCACAATCGCTACTTTTAGAGGGTATCTTGCCCTTGTCAAAATCATCATCGACTGGGAAGAGCATCCTGTTACGAGGCGTAGAGCTTGGATGTATAGATGTGCCTCTACATCTAATCGACATAAAGTCAAATCTCATTACTGGACCGGTTGTTGTAGGTGTCCGACCAACATTACCATTGGAAGGCATCTCGTTGCTGTTAGGCAATGACTTAGCAGGTGGAAAGGTGATAGCCGAACCCATCGTCACTCAAACACCCGACTTATCTGCCACACCCGAGGAAGACCTAGAGTTATATCCAGCGTGTGCAGTAACAAGGGCAATGAGGTTGAAAGCATCTCAAGAAGAGAACGTCATCAAAGCCAACAGTAACCAAGATGATGTGGACTTGAGCACCACATTCTTTGCTTCTCTTGAAGAAGAACCAACGCCAAATTCTGAAAAGCCGGCATCAACTCGAAAACAGTTGATTGAGGACCAAAAGAAGGATCCAGAGCTCGCCAAACTCCGAGAAACCGCAATGACATCACAAGAGGCAGAGCTAGCATCAACGTGCTACTACATCCAAGATGATATGCTCTTCAGGAAATGGAAACCTCCTGACGCATCCAACGAAGAAGAATGGAGAATATGCCATCAAATCGTGTTACCAGAAAGATACCGAGCGTACATCATGAATCTGGCTCATGACACACCAATGTCAGGTCATCTCGGCATCCACAAGACATACCACAAGATTATGTCACACTTCTTCTGGCCACGTTTGAAGAAAGATGTCATCCAGTACTGCCGATCCTGTCATGCCTGTCAGATGGTTGGCAAGCCAAATCAAAAGATCCCTGTTGCTCCTCTGAAGCCGATTCCAGCCTTTGAAGAACCTTTCAGCAGAGTACTTATTGACTGTGTTGGTCCTCTCCCAAGGACAAAAGCTGGCAACCAATACCTGTTGACCATTATGTGTGCTTCAACTCGTTTTCCTGAGGCTATTCCTCTAAGGAACATAAAAGCATCAAACATTGTGAAGGCCTTAATCAAGTTCTTTACTCTATTTGGTCTACCAAAGTCCATCCAATCGGACCAAGGAACGAATTTCACGGCCAATCTTTTCAAGCAAGTCATGACTCAGTTGGGCGTCAAACACTGCATGTCGAGTGCGTATCATGCCGAGTCGCAAGGCGCTCTTGAACGATTCCATCAGACTCTCAAGAACATGATCCGAACCTATTGCTTTGAGCACGAAAAAGACTGGGACGAAGGAATCCACATGCTGCTGTTTGCAACCCGTGAATCCGTCCAGGAATCGTTGGGATTCAGCCCTTTTGACTTAGTCTTTGGCCATTCGGTGCGCGGTCCCTTGAAATGTATAAAAGAGACTTTGTTGTCACCAACAGCCACTGAAGGACTTTTAGACTATGTAAGTAAGTTTAAAACTAGACTTTATGATGCTTGTGTTCTGGCCAAAAATAATTTACAAAACACCCAATCCAGCATGAAACGCTGGTATGATAGAAAGGCCCGTGTTAGAGAATTTTCTCCCGGGGATAAGGTGCTTGTATTTTTGCCCATACCAGGTCAACCCTTGCAAGCCAGATATTTTGGTCCCTATGAAATTGAGACCAAAAGTAGTGACCTCAATTACACAATCAAAACTCCTGACCGTAGGAAAAAGACTCAGCTATGTCATATAAACATGCTGAAGCCTTATGTATCTAGGCCAGATCACTCAGAGAAGAGTAATTGTGTTTTAAATACAGTCAAAAGTTGTTCAAATAGCCATGTTTCTCCTATTGATGATGATATTGTAAAGGAGAAATTTGGACAATACAAAATACCTAATTCTTTTGTATTACAGAATTTGGATGTAAAACTGTCTCATCTGTCTTCGACAGAAAGGCCAGTTATCATGAAACTCATTAATGAATTTAATGACATTTTTTCTGATGTACCAAAACAGACTAATGTTATAATGCATGATGTAGATGTTGGCGAGGCTACTCCAGTCAAGCAGCATCCTTACAGGGTCAACCCTGAAAAACTTGCCATACTTAGGTCAGAAATCAAGTATATGCTTGAAAATGACCTCATTGAACCAAGTTCCAGTAGCTGGAGCTCCCCATGTGTCTTGATACATAAACAGGACAAGACTTATCGTTTTTGTACAGACTACCGTAAGGTAAATGCTGTAACAAAGACCGATTCGTTTCCTATCCCTAGGATAGACGATCTCATAGATCGTATTGGTGACGCTAAGTACATCACCAAAATAGACCTACTTTCAGGTTATTGGCAGGTTCCCCTGACTGATAGGGCAAAGGAAATCTCCGCCTTTGTCACCCCTGATGGTCTGTACCAATACAAAGTGATGCCATTTGGCATGAAGAATGCTCCTGCCACTTTCCAGAGAATGATAAATGCCCTGCTTGCTGACATGGAGAATTGCCACGCATACATAGACGATGTAGTAATTTTTAGCCAAGATTTTTCTAGCCATTGTAAACAACTGCATTGTCTTTTTACTAAACTGTTACATGCAAAAATTACTGTAAACCTGAGTAAGAGTGATTTTTGCCAGGCTTCCATCCAATACTTAGGCCATATTGTAGGACAAGGCCAGGTGAAACCTGTAATGGCCAAAGTAGAAGCTAT
This sequence comes from Biomphalaria sudanica, assembly GCA_036873155.1. Lineage (NCBI taxonomy): Eukaryota > Metazoa > Mollusca > Gastropoda > Planorbidae > Biomphalaria > Biomphalaria sudanica. Next base: position 131,551 of record JAZGLO010002851.1, read on the forward strand.
CCAAGCTTTCCCTATCCCTGCTGATCGGAAACAACTCCGAAGATTTTTGGGAATGTCTGGATATTATAGAAAATTTTGCGAAAATTTTTCTGTCATTGCCAGTCCTTTAACAAACCTCCTGAGAAAGAACGTCCGATTTACTTGGACGGATGAATGTCAGAAAGCCTTTAACCAGATCAAGCAGATATTATCTAGCTCTCCCATTTTGATGGCTCCTGACTTCAGAAAACCTTTTAGGTTAGCTATTGACGCCAGTGACACAGGTGTTGGGTCAGTCCTTTACCAAGAAGATAATTTCCAAGTAGAGCACCCTATTTGTTTCTTTTCCAAGAAATTTAATAGACATCAAAGAAATTATTCTACTGTGGAAAAAGAATGTCTTGGGTTGATTCTTTCTATACAACACTTTGATTTTTATATCAGTGGGTCCAGATGGCCACTGGTTGTATTTACTGACCACAATCCCCTTACATTTATCCACAAAATGTCTGGCAAGAACCAACGACTTCTCAGGTGGAGTTTATTTTTACAAGAGTACAACCTAGATCTTAAACACATAAAAGGCAGCGAAAATGTTATCGCCGATGCCTTATCTAGAGTGTAAAAAGTATTTTGATGTATATTTTTTTTTATATATATCATGATAAATACATTCTGTAATGTAAATATTTTTTGTAGTTCTAAAAAGATTTCCATTTCGTGGAAATGTGAACTTTTTATTTTTAGGAGGGAGGTGTTACGTATCTAGGCGTTGTTTTTTTTCTTTCTTTGACCTGTTGCGGTCGAGAGACGGGTAGGTTGTCTGCCCCTTGTGTAATAAGTTTTTTTTTATTCGTCAAGCCACACAGACAGTGACCGGTCCTTGACCTGTGTGTGTACCTCTGGTTGAAAGGAGGGTGTTGTTTTTTTTTTTCTGTCTCTTTGAAGAGCGTTCTAGATCTGGGAAATTGATGACGTATTTGGTTCGAGAAATTCCTAGATTTGTCTTGAGATCGACGCGCGGTAGATTATATAAAGACCGCCCGCGTGACGTTGACAGACAGACATACGGAGACAGCCGTGGGACAGAATAGCGGAGACATTGCGCTACCCGTGCGTGGTATACCACTTGATCGTGTAAGTTTTTTTTTTTATTCAAGGCCTTGCTTGTATTTGTAATTATATTTTCAAACTCTTGTATTGTAATATTTTTACATGCCATTTTTTTGTAAAAGGGTTTTGGTCAACACATCAATTCTGTATTGAGTAAATGTTTATTTTTCTTTCTTGTAACTTTATATTTGATTAAACATTAAGTTGATAGTTTACCTTCCGATTTCTTGTGTCATTTTTTTTTTTTTGTTATTCATTGTAAGTCTTTGATTAAATTCAGACTTAAGATAAGTGACACAACTCCTTTTCTATTGTCACGTTCCCCTAGGCAAGCCATTTAAAAGTAGAATTCAATTTGTAATACGTGACATAATCAATGACTTGAACTCTGCCAAATGATTGGTTTTCCTGGCTGACTCATCTCTGTCTAACTATGCAACTACTACAATCATCACATATATGAAACATCTTTAAGGATTGATATAGCAAAATGCACTTGCATCTTACATAAGCGAGCTCATAAAAAACTCATAACTCATATTCATACTATGCATTCTTTATGATATGGAACAGTAAGCTTTATATCAAATACCTGATGCAGGGCATAGAATGATAAGATGACCACATAGAAATACCAAGGGAACTCTCCTGGCGAAGTCTGAACATGACTAGCCCAGTAGACCACAACACAGTACAGAAATCCAATCATAAGTCTGAAACATTAGAAAAACAATGGAAATAAAAAATTAGTAAGAAATTATAATCATAAACTTTTGGACCCCTAGATGACGTGATAACTACTGTCAAAAATGCAAACTTAACTCAATGGCCATATCACTAGGTCCTTAAGGTTGCAAAGACTTCCCTTCAGGGAACAGAAGCAGGAAAAAGAAGAGGCAGAGAGCCAAAAGCAATGGGAAGACAGCATCAAATAAAGGAATGAAGAGCCTGTCATTAAAAGAAATTATATCCAAGGCCTAAGGGACAGAGGGATGGAAAAAGATGGTCAATAAATCTTGTGTGGTGCCCAGACTAAGGAATAGATGAGGTGAAGGTGAATCATAAAGAAAGTAATAGTAATAACGGTAATGCCTTCGATTCTGAAGATTAAATGAGCAACTGGATTTGCATAGTCATATGAAACACTGCACTCACCCTAACGTAATGGTATGACAGGGGATGGAAGCGGGCAGGGTATGAACCCAGGACCATAGAGAAATCCAAACCACAGTCCAGCGCACATACCACACAACCAGCTATGTCAAGATCTTAGTAAAACAAAAAACCAGATTGTTTTATTCTGATACATTAAAGCTATTTAGACCATGTGAAAATTTGATCTGTCAAATAGATAAAAGTAAAGAAAGTAAGAAAAAAAAAAACACTTTCAAATTGTTGAATTAAATTAATTTGACTAAACTATGCATCCATTCAAAATAGAATATTATCTCATTTTAAAAGGAATTGATCACTCAGAATTTTTCAACAATAATTTCTTTTATTATCCTTGAAAAAAATTTTTCTTACAATAGATCAGTGTTTCCCAAACTGTGTTCCGCGGAGCCCTAGTGTTCCACAAGGTCAGAATAAGTGTTACACAAACTACTGGAATAACTAACCATTAGGCCACAAAGTGAATTAATCTCTCTAAAACAAATAAGCAAATGGTTCCGCTAAATACTCAGAATGTGCGAGGAAAAAGTTTGGGAAACTTTGCAAATAGAGCATTACACATTACAAAACATTATAACAATAAGCAACAAAATATCTTTTCATACCACCAGATGCTTTTTAATACAAGTCTTTGTGACAATAAATGGAGATTCTTATGACCAAACACTTTCTCAAACAAGGAGTTTAAACAAAAGGGAAATAATTCTCAATATTACACTAGGAATTCTGATTGGACATGAGAACAGATGCAGTGACCAAGGCTGCTTTGAGATATACACCACAGAATAGAAGAAAGGAAGACCAGAAGAAACATAAAAAGAAACATTTAGGTAAAATAAATCTGCTATGGTAAAACAAATAATATACACAAGAATAATGTTCCATTCACCTGTACGGATAAGCTTTGAGCCAGATATTCATTGGCTTTGGGCCAGAGGTGTATTTACTGATGACCAAAGGAAGAACTATCTGCAGGGGCACTATGGGAACAGCAAACAAAGCCAGTGTCTCTTTGGGCAAGCCAGCTTCGATCAGTTTCAGCCCAGTTAAACTATCAGCAGCAGCAAAGGCAACCTGTGAAAGCAAATTATTAGGATGACACAAATTGAAAGAATATTGAAAATTATTTGCCATTTTTTTGAGACACATGTTCAAAATTAAATACTAGCGATGGAGAGCAGGAGACAATAATTTAATTTTTAAGTAACAGAATAAATAAAAAAAGTTGAAGCCATCTAAAGATAAAAGCCCAAATGTTGGCTGCACTTAGTTGTAGGATGAGTCGAGGTATATTCTATGGTTAGAATAGTGTTTCCCCCAAACCAGATCACCCTCTCAGTGATGGGCCCAAAGAAATTTTGGAGGCAGATTCTTTTTCTACTGCATTTTGCTTTGAAACTTACAGCATGCAGGATCAAAGGTTTGGAACTCAACTCTCCATTGAGCTCAGACACACCACAATCCCCTCCGTTCAAGAAGAACATTGAGACTTACCAATTCAAAACTTATTAGATTAGTTTGCCTTTTGTTTTAGGTTTGTTATGCTCTCAAGGCACAGTGAGACTACTTTCTTTGTTAACAGCCTTCTACAAGTTTAATTATTTATATGAGAGGCTCTGCACAAAATGCTTCAAAGAAGAAAAATGCTTGTTTAACAAAACTAAAGATGAAAGGCTAAACTCAAAGTAATACCTTGGAGGTGAGCAGGATGATGGTGTAAGTGATGACTGGCTTCAGACAGATTACTTTCACCAATGTCTTGTACGTCTCGGCAATGCTCTGATCCTGGTCACTGCCAATGTCTTTAGTTTCTTTCTTGAGTATGCCAACTAGGGTGGTGGTGACGAAGAATGTGATGCCCCAAAACCAAAGAAAACCTGCAAGGGGAGTGATACACATTAGAATAAAGCATTTAATTGGACTGAGTTTAATAATGGGACTATGTTAAGTTTATAACAGCACCATTCAAATCTCAATGAAAGCCTTGCAGTCAATTATTTAACAGTCTAACTGAGGTTAATGGATACCTAATGTACAGAGTATTTAGGCTAACAAAAAATGCAATGATCATTTTGTTTTTATAGTTTTTAACAATTTAACATTAGAAGGTGTCACTGTCTTTTTTTTTTAACCATGTTCCTCCCCCTAAATACATCTACTCATTGAAACAATGAAATTTACTAAAATTATCCATGAAAGTGCAGCACAAGAATATATAAGAATCTGTTACAATGTTTTGTTATGCTAGGACAAATCTGTACAAATTCTCCTTCTTCCCTAGTGCTATTAGAGCATGCAATGGGTTGCCTTAATCAGCCAGGAAAACTAAGCCATTGATTAACATACATGACTAGATTGACCTGGGAACTCGTGTAAGACATACTCTTGTTCTTTTTTGAAGTAATGTCTGTATTTTATAGATTAGATAAGATACCTATCAGTTCAAAGAAAGAATCGAACCAGATAAACAAACATGAACAGACACATAGTATTATTGCATGTTACTTAAAAAAAAAAAAACAAATACAAAAAATCACCTGATAGAGTGACTATGCCCTCTGTCTGTGGCTGACTTCTCAGATATTTGTTGCAGAAGTCTGCTGACTCCAAGGCGAGGAAAATGACATTGCCTAGGAAATATCCAGCAGTTTGTCCCACTGAGTTACAAGTACTGGCCCAGCCCACATTAGGTCTGTGTAGAAATAGTCACATCAAATAGTAGGTTATAATCAAACAAAGGTAGACAGCTTTAAGATTAACCCTCAAAACTAAATATTTTTTTTGTCTCATCCTTGGCTTAAATGTTTAGACTAAAACAGGAAGATATCAATAATTCTAGAGCACCTCCCTTACAAGCAACATGCTAAAAAGAGCAATACAAACATGAATCTAAAGAAAATATATTGTGACCAGAAGTGCATTATGGGATCATGTTAGAGCATGGAATGGGTTGCCTGAATCGGCCAGGAAAACCAATGACTTAGCAGAGTTTAAAGTCTCTAATTAACATGGACAACTAGATTAACACATCGGATCATCTTCTCTTTTTAAAGGAACATCTAGACAGTACTACTGAATCACTGTTCCAAAAACCATTTTGTCTTCATTCACTAAATTAAACAGACTAAATCTTTATTCCATTCATTAAACTAGATCAAATCACTGTTCCTAGAACAAATTTGTTTTACACATCATTAAATTAGATCAAATCACTGTTCCTAAAACTATTTATCTTGCATTCTCTAAAGTAACAGGATATAAATCACTATTCCTAAAACTTTTGGGTACTGGAATTGTCCTGCAACCACTGCACTAACATAAGAAATGACATGCATCAGATTTAAACAAAAAAAAAGTAAAAAGCTTTCACAGTGATTCTCAAAACGTTCAACTTGACAGGAGTAAAATTATTCTATATAACTCTAGGTAAACCACTGGGTTATCAGAGAACAAGGGAATTGTTTTCCAATAAAATAAATCAAAAGTTACACAATAAGAATTAACAGACACATAGTTCATTACTTTGATAACATGCTAAGAGCCCAGCCGTCCACTGCAATGTCCTGTGTCGCAGCCAAAAAGTTCAGGAAGACAAATATCACCGTCAGACCAAGAATATTTACATTGTCTTGGTGATCACTGTCGCCTAGGAGAAATTTGGCCTGAGTCGACAGTATCAACATGAACACACCTGTGGGTCCAGACAAAAGTAAAGTGTTACAGAAGTACTCCATTAAAAAAATAATAGCTTTTTATAAAGAATGTTTCTTCAATTATAATTAGAGTATAGAGATTGTTTGTTTGATATCTACTAATGAAATGGATAATTAATTTTTTTTATAATATAGAAAACAATAACCTGTCGATGAACTGACCCATAAGATACTGTATCGGTATCAGCCAAGTCTTTCGCCGCCCAAACCATTGCACGTAGAGTGAGTCTACTAGAGGAGCCCAAAGCAGTTTGATACTGAAAGGCCAGTAGACTAAACTAAACAGGGCCTGGTCTGTGTAAGTAACCTATACAACAGATAACAAAAGTTCAATATCTTAGATCACAAGTCACATGTTCTCAATCTAAATATTTATAAATATTTACTCCTGTATCAGGGTTGAGATGCAAAATGAATATAACATTATGATGCTACCAACTATATTATCAATACTTATGTTGATAGCCGAGGCAACCACATTTCAACCATATAGATTCCAAATAATTGTGGAGTTAGCTAAAGCATGGCAGCTAACATACCAATCAACAAAATTACAGATTGAACATCAAAAGATTTTTTTAAATAATTATTTTTTACTGGAGATGTGTAGTTTACAGCATGAAGAGACCATATCAAACATTTACCAGGACCAGGACCAAGAATTTCCTATAGGGAAAAGTACAATTAGAAAAAAGAAAACTGGATGTTAAGACAAACCAAGGAATGGATAAGATTTTCACTGAGAACCGAAACTGAGGTTAAAATTAAAGTTGACAGACATATTATGCTCAGTTCTAGATAAAATGACAGCCTAAAGTTTTAAAAAGAATTGGCTTATTTGAATTATAGTGCAAAAATTCCGATTGAATTTCATACCTATCAAACTGCTTGAATAAAAGGAAAAAAATTTAAAATTATAAAAATATTAAAATTTAGAAAATTATTACTGTAACAATTCTTTTCCCTGGCTTTTTAATTCAGTAACAAAATGGAACATTTTTTCAATCCTAAAAAAATACTTTAAAAAAAAATATCAGGTGCTAACAAGTTTCAATGTATATTGTCTGACTCACTAAGTAAAAAGACAGGCATCATGACGGTCCCTAGAAATACTAGACTGTAACTAATTACCTACTCACTTTTCTACTTTGTAGTAACATTGGGATGCTGCCAGCAAGTCCTAGAGGGATCCCCTGAAGGAGATATAGAAACATTAGTAGCATGATGTTGCTTAGATCCTTGCTGATTGCCCCATGCTCCGGTGAGGTGTCTGGTGCTGAAGACGTCATAGGGATGTGAGGAAAGCTGTAATTAGCATCAAAATCTGTGTACTCCGAACTCTGAACCCTTTTACGAGCCCTAGAATAAAGTGAGCAAGTCAACCAGTGATACATTTACTAATAAATAACAGACTATATCATACTGCTCTCAATGGCCTGTTGAACTAGTCACCAGTCCATCATAGTATTATATACCAATAAAATGCAATTATAGACCAATTCAGAAAAACTAAAAAACAATCAACTAAGTTCATTTATAAATTCCATCAAATAATTCATCAACTAAATGTTCTGTAAGACTGATACAAAAGAAATCCTACCCTGAGGAGTTTGCCTCTTGGGACTTTTCATCATCTTTATTCCTCATTCCACTTGAATTTGCAGTGACAGAGCCAGTCTCTTGGAGTTTAAATATCACAGTTTTTTCTTTGATTCAGCTTATTAATAGGTCTTAACTATGCAGCTCTATGTGATCTGAATCAGAAATAATATTATTTTAACAAATGAATAACAACTTTTTTTCTCCACTAAGCCAATTGTTGGTTGTGGATGATTTCTCAAAGGGCAAGACCCATGTCTCAGAAGTTTGGAGAAGTTACTGGTGTGCGTCAAAAGCTGACATGTATATAAAGTAATGATGTTTTTATGTAATGGGTGCCCACCAATCTCGGCCTGGTCAATAATGAGCGAGACTACTTTTTAGCAATTTAAGCCATATATTTGCTTTCTGGCACCTGTACCTCTCCTAATGAAAGTGTTTGAGCTCTAGTCTGCTAGAAGGAATCAGCTAGACACTCTGGTGCAATAGCTTGGACAAGTCAGATAAGGGCAAGAGTTATGGCAGCAGATGCAAAGACCAGACTGTAAGATGCATGGTGGTTATTAAAGCAAGAAGTTAACAGGCCATGCTAGCCCAATGCAGAGTCAGTCAATGCCTGTTAGCATGTTCTTCAGGGAAAACTATGACACACAGTGCCACCATTGCAGAGAAAACAAAGAAACAATCTAATAGACAACATTTTGTCACAATGTTTCGTTTTGCACAACATGGGGCAAAGAGTTGAGAGTTCAGAAGAAAAACTGGTCCATGTTCAGTAGATGGCTTATTTCTTGTACAGGGATGAGGTGACCCTAAAACACATTCACATTGCCTAATTTGCTGGTGTTTTAAGAAAATTAGTCTCAGCACCATACTTTCAATACACCTCACAAAAAGGGGTTTCAGGCACAGTTCTACATTTTTTTTTACTACTTAGAGACTTAGTACTAGTCCTAATTTATGCTACCTCTCTAGACTTAGAGTCTTAGACTAGACTAATTCTAATAATAATCAATTATAATCTAGTCTAGATCTGTACATATCTGTAAGCACGTTTATGCATAGGGTTACTCGGTTAGGGTTTACTGGGCGTTAGGGTTTGGAAAAAAATCGCCCCCCCCCAACTCTAAAGTTCTGGATCCGCTAGTCGGCTAGATCTAGTAACCTAGTTGATAAAAGGATCTTATAATAATAATATACTTAATTAACTCACTCACTTAGTCGACTTAGTCTTTAGAGAACTAATTCAAGTAATTGAAAATTAGGTTGCGATTACTTACTAACAGATCTAGTAATCTAGATATGAAATAGAATTTAGATCTAGCCTTATATCCTAAATGAAAAAAGACAAATTGAAAACAACATATTGTATCACGATTGCATCGTAGTCATGATGAGTTTACAATATAGATCTAGAATATTATCAATATAGACTAGAACTAGTACTAGATATAGATAAACTCTATTGATAACGTGTCATGTAACTATTTACTAAAAAGTTTACTTCTTGTACATAAAAAGATACGAAAAGGTATATTTCAATTCACTAACCTATACAAATAGACATATAGTAATTTCGTTGTAACAAAACATCACTGGCCTAAATAAACAATATTCAAATGCACACTTTTTTTTCCCTGAGATCCAATCTCAAGTCAACCAGAGAGCTTACATTATTCGAGGTGACAATTGTGCAGTGTACCAAAGAAACAGAGTGCTAATCAACCCGAACAGAGAAACAGAAGAAGATATATTCCCCGATACTGATGACAACTTACAGGATAGTAGAACTCATAATCAACACATTCGCCACTCATCAACTCATCATTCCCTGCGACCAAGGGATCAGTTGAAGAAACCGACAAGATTCAATGACTATGTGTCTTAATGAACTATTGAATGTTGATTTTTAAATGTGATATGTTTCATATTCATTGAAGCGTATATCTTCTGTGGCATTTTACGTCTCGAGAGACGATCTTTTCCCTTTGCAACTTCTTGTGTGACTAAAGAGGCCAATCCTTGATACACAGCTGCGATCGCAGGTTGGGCATATATAATCACCAGGCGCCGTTGCATTTTCACCCTTCTTTCTGCTTCTGTTGTGTATGGCATCTGCAATCTTTGACCCTTCCTTTATGCTCTCTCTCCATGAGGATCTGTCCAGTGCCACCTCTTCCCAGTTGCCAGTGTCGATTTTGAAGAGCTTCATGTCGCGTTTGCATACATCCGTATAACGTAAAAGTGGGCGACCAGCGGCTCTCCTGCCTTCTATCAGATCGCCATACAGGATGTCCTGTGGAAGTCGACCTTCTGGCATTCTACGAACGTGGCCAAGCCAGCCAAGGCGTCTGCTGCTGATAACAGAGCGGATGTCCTGGCACCCTGCTCTTTGTAGCACTTCCTCATTGGTTATCTTATCTTGCCACCTTATTTTAAAGATCCGCCTTAGGCATCGGAGGTGGAAAACATTCAGCTTTTTTTCCTGCCATGTGTAGGTTGACCATGTTTCACTTCCGTACAGCAAGGTGCTCAACACACAGGTCCGGTAGACTAGGGCTTTAGTACTGTTAGTCAACAATATGTTGTCCCAGACTCTTTTCTGCAGCCGTGACATGGTGGCCATTGCCTTGGCTATCCTGTTGTTTATGTCTTTATCCAGTAGAGTGTTGTTGTATATGATGGAGCCAAGGTAACAAAAGTGATCAACAATTTCTAGTGGTTGGCCATTAATGCTTACTTGAGGTGCAGTGTTTGTGTTTTGGACAAGTATCTTAGTCTTGCTTTGACTGATGTTTAAGCCGAACTTCTGGCAAGCAGCAGATAATTTGTCAACCAGGCACTGTAGCTGAATATCAGAATCAGCCACAATAGCTGCATCATCAGCATATAGGAGTTCCCTGACGAGTAGCTTCCTAACCTTGGTTTTTGCCCGCAGCCTTGAAACATTAAATAGTTTTCCAGAGGATCTTGTATGGAGAAACACACCTTCGTTTATGTCGTTGTACGCATAATGCAGTAGACAGGAGAAGAATATGCCAAACAGAGTAGGTGCGAGCACACCTGCTTGACACCACTGCAAACCTCAAAAGGTGCTGATTGGGCTCCATTGAATTTGACAGTGCATTTAGTTTCCTCGTGAAAACACTCAATGAACTGCAGTATTTTCCTCAGGAGTTTGAAAAGGCCACTTCTGCTGACCATGTCAAAAGCTTTAGTCAGATCAACAAAAACGATGTAAAGGGGTCTGTCTCTCTCTCTGAATTTCTCCTGCAGTAGTCGTAGAGAAGATATCATGTCTACAGTGGATCTACCACTCCTGAATCCACACTGAGACTCTGGGTAGACTCTAGAAGCTATCACTTGCAGCCTGGATAGTGCCACTCTAGCAAAGATCTTGCCCACTATACTGAGGAGAGAGATACCCCTGTAATTGTTGCAGTCACTCCGATCCCCTTTGTTCTTGTATATTGTGACTATAGTTGCGTCACGCATGTCCTGTGGGACATGACCTGTTTCCCAACAGCGGCAGAGGAGAATATAGAGTTCAGGGAGCAGGAGTGATTCGTTGACTTTCACTACTTCCACTGGGATACCATCACTCCCAGGAGATTTTCTATTTTTTATGCAGTTAATTGCTTTTTTAAGGTCACTGAGGCTCGGAAGATCATCTAGGCATTCCAGTACTGGAAGATCTGGTAGAGAAGCCAGGGCGACATCGTCTACTGTGTTCTGTGTGGCATAGACTTCGAGGTAGTGTTCTGTCCAACGTTCTAGCTGCTTGGTTTGATCTGTAATTTTTTCTCCTGATTTGGATAGAAGGGGGGCAGGCTTAGACACTGTTGGACCCAGGGCCGCTTTAATGCCATCAAATAGAGCTTTGCTATTTCCTGAGTGGAGACTGTCTTGGATTCTGTTGCAGGTATCCCTCCAAAAGTTGTTAGCACATTTTCTAGCCATTTGTTTCGCCTCTTTATTAGCAATTTTGAAGGCCTCCAAAGATCTTGGACTTGGCTTTGTCTTGAGAGCGAGTTGTGCAGATCGCTTTTTCTCGATGCAAGGTTCCATTTGTGCTAGATTCGCCTCAAACCAGTCTACATTTTTGTGTTTTTGAGGCCCAAAGGCGGTGATTGCCGAACTGTAGATTACATCTCTTAATTTCTCCCATCTGATAGAGATGTCTTCTTCATTACTTAACGAGGGGATTGAACTGTTCAGGAGCTCGCCAAAGAGTGCACACTTCTCTGGGTCACCTACATGGTTGACGTTAATTCGCCTAGTTCTGGGTTGAGTGGAAGTATAAGCCTTCTTGAGAAGTAGTTTGATTTTGCTTAGCACTAGTGAATGGTCTGAGTTGCAGTCCGCACTATGGTATGAACGGGTGTGGATGACACTTTTCAGATCCATCCTTCGGGTGATGCAGAGGTCAAGCTGGTGCCACCTTTTTGAGCGTGGGTGCTGCCAAGAGACTTTATGGCGTTCCTTGCCAGAGAAGAATGTATTTGTTACACACAGTTCATGAGAGCTACAAAACTCGAGTAGCCTTTGGCCATTGTCATTGATTTTGCCAACACCATGAGGTCCCAAGCATTGTGGCCATGCATCATTTCCATCGCCAACACGGGCATTAAAGTCTCCATTTATATAGAGGTGCTCGGATTTTGGAATACTTTTAATTACGTCCTCTAGAGCTTGATAGAATCTGTCTTTGTCCTCTTCCGGTGCAGCAAGGGTTGGTGAGTAAGCACAGATTATATTAACTTTGCCTTGCGGTGATGCAAATTTCATGTGTGATACTATTTCATTGCCAATGGGAAACATCGCGATGCAGGGGACGAGACTGTTTCTTATTGCGAAGCCGACGCCATGTATTCTAGGGCTTTGTTCTGGTTTTCCTTGCCAGTAGAATGTATAGTTGCTTTCTGTAAGAGATCCGCTGTCTGCCAGTCTGGTTTCTTGCAGGCAGGCCACATCAATGTTTAGTCTGCTGAGTTCTCTGTCGATGATAGCTGTTTGACGCATGTCTGTGACTAGTTCAGGGTCAGTATTGAAGCCAGGACACATTGTCCGTATGTTCCAGCTTGCTAAACGCATTAATGTTGAGGGTTTTCTTTTGATTGTATTTGCAGGTGCGGGTGAGCAGCTTGCTTTTTGATTTTGTCTTAGCACCAAGCACCCAGTGGTGCGGCAAGCTGTGGCGGGATAGCACTTTACTGTCCGAGGGCTGCTCGGCTTAAGGCAGGCAGTAGCTATCCAGTGAGGCTAAAAAGCCCCTCCTACCGTCAAGAGTGGTCCCTGGCGTTCCAGCTTACGCCAATCAGCTAGGAACTTATCACCGGTAACTACCACTCTCCGTGTTTTTCCAAAGACATTACTGTCAGAGATGGAGTGACCTCTCCATTGCTGGGGGAAAGCCTGGGCGGTAAATCTGCGAGTGCTGGGCTGCCCACACGTCAGCACCCGCCTCTCTTCCATACTGACCGGGTCCAAAGGGATGGCAAGCCATCACAATTTGGGGACAGGTGGCTGCAGGAGTTTGCCAGAGAGCAGTAGTCTTACTACTGTCCCCCCGCCTACGGGGCTCCAGGACCGGATTTTCTGTTAGGGTTTACTCCCTTAGCCTTAGACCTTACAGGGACACACACACAAGGCAGTGCGGCTATTGACCTATAGCTAGGGGTTTGGTTTGTGGGCAACAGGGCGTGTCCGCACGCCGACGGGCCATGCCTGCCTCACATCTTGGGGCCAAACCTCCTCCGAGACCCTTGCAGTTTAGCCTGAGGCTTCGCAGCCTCAGTTTCCATCTGCCACCACGAGGAGGTACTGCATAGGACTTGCTGTGGAGAGGCTATGTACTGGCAAGAGAGACTTACAAAACTGCTTCCCTTTCACAGATGCTAGCCAGCGGTGGCAACAAGTCAAGCTACCACACTAGGCGCTTCACACAGCCATTTGACATTTGCATCGCTTTTGCATTTGCATAGCGTATATCTTATATCTTATATAATACAGACGTTACTTCAAAAAAGAAGATGATTACGTCCTACGCATCATGCATTTAATCATGCATATTAACCAATGACTTAATTTATGTATGTTATGTTTTGTTGTTTATGTTGTTGTCGTTTTGTTTTATTTTTTTATGATACTCCCCGAAATGTTTTATTTTAATTATTTTTTTTTGTGAAGAAAAGGGGATGTTGATATGGTGCGCAAAGGTGCACGCGTTCAATATAATAAAGTATCGTTCTCCGCCATGACACTAATGGTTGTTGTTTGTTTATTGCTGACTGTGAACCTAGATCTTAATTAACAACACGTTTCGGATGTTCCTTCAGAGTTGAAGATATTTTATCTATCCTAGTTCAAACCTCCCGCAGAACGACGGGGGGGTGGGAGCGGGCAGGGTTCGAACCCTGGACCGTCGATAAATCCGAACGACAGTCCAGCGCGCAAACCGCACGACCAGGCAGCCAATGGTAAACACTCTTTTGAGGAATAAGAAATCTGACCAGTTGTTTCCAGGGCTCAAGGACATATTTACAACTCCTAATTGCGTAAATTTTCATAAAAAAACAACAACACAAACCATACCGTTATCAACAATGATTTTATCAACAGCTTGAATTTCGCAATGTAAATTATTTTTAAAAAGTGTATTTTTCTTCTAACTTTTTAAATTGAAAGTAAAGGATAGTGTCACGTATTACGAATTGAATTCTACTTTTAAATGGCTTGCCTAGGGGAACGTGACAATAGAATAGCAGTTGTGTCACTTATAATAAGTCTGAATTTAATCAAAGACTTACAATGAATAACAAAAAAAAAATGACACAAGAAATCGGAAGGTAAACTATCAACTTAATGTTTAATCAAATATAAAGTTACAAGAAAGTAAAAATAAACATTTACTCAATACACTAATACAGAATTGATGTGTTGACCAAAACCCTTTTACAAAAATGACATGTAAAAATATTACAATACAAGAGTTTGAAAATGTAATTACAAATACAAGCAAGCAAGGCCTTACATAAAAAAAAATTAACTTACACGATCAAGTGGTTAACCACGCACGGGTCACGCAATGTCTCCGCTATTCTGTCTCACGGCTGTCTCCGTATGTCTGTCCGTCAACGTTACGCGAGCGGTCTTATATAATCTACCGCGCGTCGATCTCTCGTAATTTCTAGAAAGTCATCAACACCCAGATCTAGAACGCTCTTCAAAGAGACAGAAAAAAAAACACCCTCCTTTCAACCAGAGGTACACACACAGGTCAAGGACCGGTCACTGTCTGTGTGGCTTGACGAATAAAAAAAAAAAAACTTATTACACAAGGGGCAGACAACCTCCCCGTCTCTCGACCGCAACAGGTCAAAGAAAGAAAAAAACAATGCCTAGATACGTAACACCTCCCTCCTAAAAATAAAAAGTTTACATTTCCACGAAATGGAAATCTTTTTAGAACTACAAAAAAAATATTTACATTACAGAATGTATTTATCATGATATATATAAAAAAATATACATCAAAATACTTTTTACCCTCTAGATAAGGCATCGGCGATAACATTTTCGCTGCCTTTTATGTGTTTAAGTTCTAGGTTGTACTCTTGTAAAAATAAACTCCACCTGAGAAGTCGTTGGTTCTTGCCAGACATTTTGTGGATAAATGTAAGGGGATTGTGGTCAGTAAATACAACCAGTGGCCATCTGGACCCACTGATATAAAAATCAAAGTGTTGTATAGAAAGAATCAACCCAAGACATTCTTTTTCCATAGTAGAATAATTTCTTTGATGTCTATTAAATTTCTTGGAAAAGAAACAAATAGGATGCTCTACTTGGAAATTATCTTCTTGGTAAAGGACTGACCCAACACCTGTGTCACTGGCGTCAATAGCTAACCTAAAAGGTTTTCCGAAGTCAGGAGCCATCAAAATGGGAGAGCTAGATAATATCTGCTTGATCTGGTTAAAGGCTTTCTGACATTCATCCGTCCAAGTAAATCGGACGTTCTTTCTCAGGAGGTTTGTTAAAGGACTGGCAATGACAGCAAAATTTTCGCAAAATTTTCTATAATATCCAGACATTCCCAAAAATCTTCGGAGTTGTTTCCGATCAGCAGGGATAGGGAAAGCTTGGATAGCTTCTACTTTGGCCATTACAGGTTTCACCTGGCCTTGTCCTACAATATGGCCTAAGTATTGGATGGAAGCCTGGCAAAAATCACTCTTACTCAGGTTTACAGTAATTTTTGCATGTAAAAGTTTAGTAAAAAGACAATGCAGTTGTTTACAATGGCTAGAAAAATCTTGGCTAAAAATTACTACATCATCTATGTATGCGTGGCAATTCTCCATGTCAGCAAGCAGGGCATTTATCATTCTCTGGAAAGTGGCAGGAGCATTCTTTATGCCAAATGGCATCACTTTGTATTGGTACAGACCATCAGGGGTGACAAAGGCGGAGATTTCCTTTGCCCTATCAGTCAGGGGAACCTGCCAATAACCTGAAAGTAGGTCTATTTTGGTGATGTACTTAGCGTCACCAATACGATCTATGAGATCGTCTATCCTAGGGATAGGAAACGAATCGGTCTTTGTTACAGCATTTACCTTACGGTAGTCTGTACAAAAACGATAAGTCTTGTCCTGTTTAGGTATCAAGACACATGGGGAGCTCCAGCTACTGGAACTTGGTTCAATGAGGTCATTTTCAAGCATATACTTGATTTCTGACCTAAGTATGGCAAGTTTTTCAGGGTTAACCCTGTAAGGATGCTGCTTGACTGGAGTAGCCTCGCCAACATCTACATCATGCATTATAACATTAGTCTGTTTTGGTACATCACAAAAAATGTCATTAAATTCACTAATGAGTTTCATGATAACTGGCCTTTCTGTCGAAGACAGATGAGACAGTTTTACATCCAAATTCTGTAATACAACAGAATTAGGTATTTTGTATTGTCCAAATTTCTCCTTTACAATATCATCATCAATAGGAGAAACATGGCTATTTGAACAACTTTTGACTGTATTTAAAACACAATTACTCTTCTCTGAGTGATCTGGCCGAGATACATAAGGCTTCAGCATGTTTATATGACATAACTGAGTCTTTTTCCTACGGTCAGGGGTTTTGATTGTGTAATTGAGGTCACTAATTTTGGTCTCAATTTCATAGGGACCAAAATATCTGGCTTGCAAGGGTTGACCTGGTATGGGCAAAAATACAAGCACCTTATCCCCGGGAGAAAATTCTCTAACACGGGCCTTTCTATCATACCAGCGTTTCATGCTGGATTGGGTGTTTTGTAAGTTATTTTTGGCCAGAACACAAGCATCATAAAGTCTAGTTTTAAACTTAATTACATAGTCTAAAAGTCCTTCAGTGGCTGTTGGTGACAACAAAGTCTCTTTTATACATTTCAAGGGACCGCGCACCGAATGGCCAAAGACTAAGTCAAAAGGGCTGAATCCCAACGATTCCTGGACGGATTCACGGGTTGCAAACAGCAGCATGTGGATTCCTTCGTCCCAGTCTTTTTCGTGCTCAAAGCAATAGGTTCGGATCATGTTCTTGAGAGTCTGATGGAATCGCTCAAGAGCGCCTTGCGACTCGGCATGATACGCACTCGACATGCAGTGTTTGATGCCCAACTGAGTCATGACTTGCTTGAAAAGATTGGCCGTGAAATTCGTTCCTTGGTCCGATTGGATGGATTTTGGTAGACCAAATAGAGTAAAGAACTTGATTAAGGCCTTTACAATGTTCGATGCTTTTATGTTCCTTAGAGGAATAGCTTCAGGAAAACGAGTTGAAGCACACATAAGGGTCAACAGGTATTGGTTGCCAGCTTTTGTCCTTGGGAGAGGACCAACACAGTCAATAAGTACTCTGCTGAAAGGTTCTTCAAAGGCTGGAATCGGCTTCAGAGGAGCAACAGGGATCTTTTGATTTGGCTTGCCAACCATCTGACAGGCATGACATGATCGGCAGTACTGGATGACATCTTTCTTCAAACATGGCCAGAAGAAGTGTGTCATAATCTTGTGGTATGTCTTGTGGATGCCGAGATGACCTGACATTGGTGTGTCATGAGCCAGATTCATGATGTACGCTCGGTATCTTTCTGGTAACACGATTTGATGGCATATTCTCCATTCTTCTTCGTTGGATGCGCCTGGAGGTTTCCATTTCCTGAAGAGCATATCATCTTGGATGTAGTAGCACGTTGATGCTAGCTCTGCCTCTTGTGATGTCATTGCGGTTTCTCTGAGTTTGGCGAGCTCTGGATCCTTCTTTTGGTCCTCAATCAACTGTTTTCGAGTTGATGCCGGCTTTTCAGAATTTGGCGTTGGTTCTTCTTCAAGAGAAGCAAAGAATGTGGTGCTCAAGTCCACATCATCTTGGTTACTGTTGGCCTTGACGACGTTCTCTTCTTGAGATGCTTTCAACCTCATTGCCCTTGTTACTGCACACGCTGGATATAACTCTAGGTCTTCCTCGGGTGTGGCAGATAAGTCGGGTGTTTGAGTGACGATGGGTTCGGCTATCACCTTTCCACCTGCTAAGTCATTGCCTAACAGCAACGAGATGCCTTCCAATGGTAATGTTGGTCGGACACCTACAACAACCGGTCCAGTAATGAGATTTGACTTTATGTCAATTAGATGTAGAGGCACATCTATACATCCAAGCTCTACGCCTCGTAACAGGATGCTCTTCCCAGTCGATGATGATTTTGACAAGGGCAAGATACCCTCTAAAAGTAACGATTGTGAGGCACCTGTGTCTCTCAAAATGGTGATAGGTCGTAGACTTGTAGAATCACCGGGTAGTGATACGAATCCTTCCGAAATGAAAGGCTTAAAATCCTCTAATAAAACATTAATTTTGGTTGATGCAGACTGGACTTGGGTCGAACTCTCGCTGGAGTCATTGACATCTCTAGGAGACGCAGTGGAGAAACTCTTTCTTGAGTCAGTAGAACATCTTGTGGATGTATTTGGAGAACTCTTGATGGAGTCATTGGAACATCGGGGTGATGTCTTATGGGAACTCTTGATAGAGTCATGGGAACATCGGAATGATGTATTATGGGAACTCTGGATAGAGTCATTGGAACATCGGGGTGATGTATTATGGGAACTCTGGATAGAGTCATGGGAACATCGGGGTGATGTATTATGGGAACTCTGGATAGAGTCATGGGAACATCGGGGTGATGTATTATGGGAACTCTGGATAGAGTCAATGGAACATCGATGTGATGTATTTGAAAAACTCTTATTTGAGTCATTGGAACATCGGCTTGATGTATTTGAAAAAACTCTTGTTTGAGTCATTGGAACATCGGCTTGATGTATTTGAAAAACTCTTGTTTGAGTCATTGGAACATCGGCTTGATGTATTTGAAAAACTCTTGTTTGAGTCATTGGAACATCGGCTTGATGTATTTGAAAAACTCTTGTTTGAGTCATTGGAACATCGTAAAGATGAATTTGAAGAACTCACTGTTGAGTCATTTGAACACCGTGGAGACATTTTCGGAGAGTCTTGTACAGTCAATACATTTGAAACAGGTGATGTCGAGGTATTCTTGATATGACTTGAGGATGAGGGAGTAAACCTCGACGACCACTGTACTGTGCAAGCGCTGACTTTTGAAGGAGCTTTTTCGTTTCTCTGCCTCAATTTCCAACAATCGTCAACTTTATGGCCTTCTCGTTTGCAGTAGGAACAAGTAGCTTTACTTGTAGTAGGTTTTCTGTCATTTGTACTGCTGTTCTTGATGGAGTTGCTAGCAGTGGACTCAGGCTGTTTGACTTGTTTTGGCTTGACATCCGTCGTATACTTGGCAAATTGATGTGATATTATATAATCGTCTGCCAACACTGCAGCCTTGTGCACATCTTCCTCGCCACGATCAGCTATATGCGTACGGACGTCCAGCCGCACACAACTCTTGAACTCTTCCATCAGCATTAGGTTCTTGAATTTGGCAAAGTCGGTGCCGATTTCCCTGGAAGTGAGCCATTTCTCAAAGCGTCGCTCCTTTTCCCGCAGGAATTCTACATGGGTTTGGCCATCCGATTTGCGACAATCCCTGAACTGCTTTCGGTAAGCTTCCGGAACAAGTTCATATGCCTTAAGAATTAAGGCCTTAACAACATTATAATCTTTTTGTTGTTCAATGGTCAAAGAACAAAATACCTCTGCAGCTCTACCAGTCAAAACTGTTTGCAGCAAAGTGGGCCACAAAGTTTCAGGTACATTAAAATTTTTCACAGAAAGTTCAAATTGTGGAAAATAATTGTCAATTGTGGCTTCATTAAAGCGTGGAATTATTTTCAAAAATTTTGTTGCTTCAGCAGTATGACTGGCAGGGGAAGAATCTGGTCTTACATTAGCCGCTAACTCTAATTTTTTTAACTCTATTTGTAATTTCATTTCTATTTCTTTCTGCTCTCTAGCCGCTGCAAGCTCTAATTCTTTTTGTTTAATTTCCTTCTGGG
Source organism: Biomphalaria sudanica (assembly GCA_036873155.1). Taxonomy (NCBI): domain Eukaryota; kingdom Metazoa; phylum Mollusca; class Gastropoda; family Planorbidae; genus Biomphalaria; species Biomphalaria sudanica. The sequence goes on from JAZGLO010002851.1 coordinate 151,655, forward strand.
CTTCTATTTCCATTTGTTTTAATTTTATCTGAAGTTCTAAATCTGATTTACCCTCATCGGGTCTAAGGGTTTCTAAAAGGTCTTCAGAAAACACTTCCTCGTCTACATAATGGATTACAATGTTATCTCTGATTTCTTGTTTAAGGGCATTTGATTTTATTTTTAACCCTAAATGTTTAGAAATAAGGACCAGTTCCTTCCTAGTAAAAGCATCAAGCTCTTCCACAGAGGGATTTGCAAGAAAAACCTGAATATCCATGACTAACTAGCAAACTATCAAGCAAAAATATGTATACAATGTAAATATACAGTACAAAATCAGTACAACAAAAAAAACCTTAAGAGAGTTTGGTCAATACTATTGATACTTTACTTCCGACTCTTTGACACAAAAAAATTTTTTGTTAAAGTCAACTTCGCCTTTACAAAATTACTAAAGTAAGACGAAAATAGGTTCAGAAAAATATCCCGGACGAGCCCCCAAACTTCTTTTGTCACGTATTACGAATTGAATTCTACTTTTAAATGGCTTGCCTAGGGGAACGTGACAATAGAATAGCAGTTGTGTCACTTATAATAAGTCTGAATTTAATCAAAGACTTACAATGAATAACAAAAAAAAAATGACACAAGAAATCGGAAGGTAAACTATCAACTTAATGTTTAATCAAATATAAAGTTACAAGAAAGTAAAAATAAACATTTACTCAATACACTAATACAGAATTGATGTGTTGACCAAAACCCTTTTACAAAAATGACATGTAAAAATATTACAATACAAGAGTTTGAAAATGTAATTACAAATACAAGCAAGCAAGGCCTTACATAAAAAAAAATTAACTTACACGATCAAGTGGTTAACCACGCACGGGTCACGCAATGTCTCCGCTATTCTGTCTCACGGCTGTCTCCGTATGTCTGTCCGTCAACGTTACGCGAGCGGTCTTATATAATCTACCGCGCGTCGATCTCTCGTAATTTCTAGAAAGTCATCAACACCCAGATCTAGAACGCTCTTCAAAGAGACAGAAAAAAAAACACCCTCCTTTCAACCAGAGGTACACACACAGGTCAAGGACCGGTCACTGTCTGTGTGGCTTGACGAATAAAAAAAAAAAAACTTATTACACAAGGGGCAGACAACCTCCCCGTCTCTCGACCGCAACAGGTCAAAGAAAGAAAAAAACAATGCCTAGATACGTAACAATAGTCTTAAATAATTGATTGTATTGTTATGAAAAATGTTCACCAATTAAGATGAGTTCTTTTCTTTTCTGCAGAGACACACAGACCATGGAGACATGCCCTTAATTTTTTTTTTTTACTCACTCCGTTCTGCCCAAAATGTAGGTCATGTTTCAGAAGTCCCCAAACGGAACACGCTCAGCTCAACAAATCAATGTGAATGGCCACAGGGCAGCATTGTGTCCAACGATGCGTCTCTGTCTAAAGAGATATAGTCATCTAGACAACTGTTTGGCTAAGGCCAACAGCGCTTTTGGTCGCATAAATTCCACTTCAAATTAGAGTAGGGCGAAATAAGTCTTATGTCATTATTGAATCCTCATATGGATGAAATTGTTACTAAATCAAACAAAGCATTAGGGTTTATTAAAAGACATAAGTACCGGTCAAACAAGAACAGACAACTGTATTTCTTTTTAAACTAAGACCAATATATACATTCTCTGTTTTGGATCTTTCAACTCAAAAAAAAAAAATTTAATAAATGAAAACAGACACAAAATAAATCTGCGTTAGATTTATTACAAATAATATTTATATATGACTCGAGAAGCACTATATTAGGAGAATCTTTACATAAGAGATACTTCAGAACAGAAGACTAAAAAGTGAAGTAGCTAATACTAGCAATAATACAAGACAACATTAAGAAACTGGAACAGACACAAAACAGAGCAGTGAGATTCATAACAAACTAATATTCCCATTTGACTAGAGTAACACCTTTAGTAAAATCACTATCACTAAATTTAGAAAGCCTTCATTACAGAAGACTCAAAAGTAAAGTAGCAATACACATAAAACACTGAACCATAATTTTCAAATACAAAAACAAAATTTAATAAAAGATTCTGAAATACACAAAGATAAAAGCACATTCCTCGTTCCATATGCTAGGATAAATTTGTACAAATACTCCTTCTTCCCTAGTGCTATTAGAGCATGGAATGGGTTGCCTGAGCTAGCCAGGAAAACCAGTGACTTGGCAGAATTTAAGTCATTGGTTAATATGCAAGACTAAATGCATGACGCGTAGGACGTAATCATCTTTTTTTGAAGTAACGTCTGTATTATATAAGATAAGATAAGAATAATGCATACAACTCCAAAATTTAATTTACAAATACCAAAACAACTTAACACAATACTCTAAGAGATAAAGTGTGATTGCTTATTCGATTTGAAGGATAAATTCCCACAAGTGCTCCTTCTTCGGATTAGAGCTGGATGGACTAAAGATCCCGAAATTAAATATATTATCCCACTCTTCTCTAGGATTCGAAGCAGGGATCCTCCGGTTCAGAAGCCAAGCCTTTACCTTTCAGCCACCGTGCCTCCTAGTGCTTAATTATGTGCTTTTTATTATTTTAAAAATTATTTCTATGACAATTGTTCAGTCTTAGCTGGCCTCCTTCAGTCGTAGAACGACTACAGTTCATCTCGTAGAGCTCTTGTTCATGTGACTGCGGAGCCCTGTTTTGGAGAGACAGAGACACTCCCGTTGAGATATATCGCAGGTTAAGGTGACTTACGCTTTGGTGGTAGAGAAGCCAGACAACTTTCCTATGGCATGCTTTTTTTCACTGTCCATACTGTCAGTGCATTATGCTTTGGAACTAAATTTACTAGAAGCCTACAATTTCTGACTTAAATGTGTTGACAACGCCTTGGTTACAGTTGCGATCTTTTCTTGACATGAATGTCATTGTTACACCCATAAATCACAGTCATAACTTCCACACAAAAACAACTTCGCAGCAGCTATATAGTTGCATCAACAGCTCTGTATCACTCACTAAAAGTGCTGCATTAACTCCTTCTCTCCGTAATTATTTTTCATTTTGCTCATTTGTAGTTCACTTCCCTGCTATGATTAAACTTCAATAACTTTGTAATAAAAAATTATTTTATTAGGTATAGAATTAAATGGAATGCATGCTATTATATATATATATATATATATATATATATATATATATATATATATATATATATATATATATATATATATATATATCACAAATTAACGTTTATAAAACCAAAAAATAATTTAAATTGGTCAAATCAACGATGGTATCGTCGATCAGGAGAGAAAGAGTTAAGTCATATTAGCAGGGCTGATTAGCGTAGTGAGAATATCTTATCATCTGGCCAAGAGATTATCGTAATCAACTAGTAGCAACTGGACAACGGACAAATATCAGACAATAACAGAATCACTCACAGTAAAAAAAATAAAAAAAAAGAAATACGTTGCGCATAACACTTGGCATGCCCAACCTAATTCGACCTGTGGGCCATTTTAATTTCTGACACTCGTGTCGCGGGCCGAAAAAAGTACAAAAAAGCGAAAAGGAATTGACCTGTATTTGAAACTATTGGATTAGAAACCCGTGGATCTAATACTTACATTAAGGAATCGGATATCTGAAGTGATTTCACGCGTCAGAAAATGGCTTAATTTCTGTACTTAAAAGAAAAGCAACATTGTAGCTAGCCTTACCACCGACTCATTTTCTTGTCGCTTTTTTTTATAGTAAATATTCCCATCTATCCTCCAATCTGTAGGCGTAGTTTAACAATCTATTTATTCGCGGCTCAAACCAAGAATGACGTCATATTTGTTTCATAAGGACGTTTTTATGTTGTTGTTTTTTTAAACAGCTACACTGTCTTTACAAATCAAATATGTTGGCTTATTATCATGCTCCAGAAAAAAAAGTAAAGATCCGTTCTCTTTTTCTGGTAGTTCTCATTTCATAAACAACCAATTAAAGAACAATTGAGTAGTTCTTATTTCATAAACAACCAATTAAAGAACAATTGAGGGCCCTAACGTAGGTAAAGATACATAAGTAAACCTTTTATTTTTAGATGGGAGGGGGTGTCTACTCTTTGTACCGACATTTAGGTGGGCCGGATGGAACCACGTTGCTGACCGGATCTGGCCTGCGGGCCGTATTTTGGGCAGCACTTATTAGCGTGATTCAACGCTATTGGGAATCGACTTTCTGCTCCACCGTCATCGTGACGATGAGATTTCTTATTTATTTATTGTTACATAAAGTGAACTCTTGGATTGTTACGGACTACATAAACTATGGTCTACATTCGGAGGTTCTGTTCTCTTTTCAGGCTGTGTTTACATTGCTTCGGGGTCCTCCCCCCCCCCCCCCAATATTTTATGTTTTCGTTTCTGGTTATATAACAGCGCCTCATTGCTACTCCCCCAACCCTATTTAAAATCTACAAGTAAGGGCCTACATGCGATAACCATCCCTTTCCAAGCCCCTTTCCCAAGCAGGTAGCGCACGAGACATATTTATTGACGCAGTCATTGAACTGGTTTAAATAGACCTTGTTAAATAAGTGAACCGTGTCTGTGTGTGTTGTAAGACTTGTGTGTGTAGTTTATTACATAGTATGTCAGTGTTTAGATGTGTTACAATGTGTCAGCATACAATATACAACTGTTCTACACATTAAGGATATGCTGTACTCGCTTGAAGACCACAGTAAGTTAAGAATACATAGGTTTTACTTTTAAAACACGACGCGTAGGACGTAATCATCTTCTTTTTTGGAGGAACGTCTGTATCATATAAGATAAGAAGATAAGACACTAAAAATTATTCAAGCAGGTCCTAGTCTAGTGATTGCAGTATTTCCCGTAGTCTACTCGATAAGTGATGGTACAGTTACTTATAGTAGGTTTGTTTGTTTGTTTTACATATTTCGGATGTTCCTTCAGAGTTAAAGATAGTTTACTTCCTAGTCCAAACCTCCCGCAGAATGACGGGGGATGGGAGCGGGCAGGGTTTGAAACCTCGACCGTCGATAAATCCGAAAGACAGTCCAGACCGCACGACCAGACAGCCAGCTTGGTCTATTACAATGATCACACGATCTTAAGTGATAGTAAATCATTGCAATAGACCTACTACTAACTGTACTATTACCTACGAAGTTACGAAACATATTATTACAATGGTTACCATGATCAGCCGTTCTCAAGTGATTGTACAGTTACTAGTAGGTCAATGATCACACGTCCTCAAGTGATAGTACAGTGACTAGTAGGTCAATGATCACACGTCCTCAAACTACGGAACACCTGGTTTGTAAAATGTTTGACATGTTTTGGATGTTCCTCCAGGATGGCTGCCTGGTCGTGTGGTTTGCGCGCTGGACTGTCGTTCAGATTTATCGATGGTCGAGGGTTCAAACCCTGCCCGCTCCCATCCCCCGTCGTCCGGCGGGAGGTTTGGACTAGGAAGTAATTATCTTCAACTCTGAAGGAACATCCGAAACATGTAAAACAAACATACTTGAAGATAATCTACCTCGTGGTACAAACCTCCCGCAGGACGATGCGAGACGGCAGCGGGCAGGGTATGAACCAAGGACCATCGAGACTACTTAACGAGAGTCTAGTGCGCATACCGCACGACCAGGCAATCATTGTTAAATGATATGAATCAATATGATAAGCGTGTTATTTATGCTTCCATCTCAGAAATCAACATCTACTTTTGTTTTGTTTTGTTTTTTCAAGTTCTTACAGAAAGCGTCAACTTTGTAACGAAAATTAGTACGCGTATGAACAAACATACTCCTTCTTCCCAGGCGATATAAGAGCATTGAATGGATTGCCTGAGTCAGCCAGGAAAACCATTGACTTGGCAGAGTTTAAGTCATTGATTAGCATGCAAGACTAGATCGACCTAGGAATACGCGTAGGATGTAATCATATTCTTTTTTTTTTTGAAGTAACGTCTGTATCTTATAAGATAAGATATGCATTATTTTCAAACTATATTTAATTGTCACTTCTAGTGAAGCTACTGATAAAAATCATGGTTTGTGTGTCTATATAATGTAAGCAGGTGTTTGTTTATAACACCAATATCTGTTATTTCCTTGTTTTGTTTTAATGTTTCGTATGTTCCTTCAGATTTGAGGATTATTACATCTTAGCCCAAACCTCCCGCAGGACAACGGGCTACGGGCAGGTTTCGGACTAGCACCATCGAGACGACAGGTTAGAGCACATACCACACGACCAGGCTTTGGGATAGCTTTTTTTCTTAATTTTTGTGTTTTGGTGTTTGCTTGTTTTTTAGCTGAACCAATGTGCTTACTTTTTTTTTTTTATATCAAACAAAATTGATTAATTGGATTTTTGTTATATTGATCAATGTTTTCTTAGGGACAATGTATAACTGTGCAAAGTTTCAACTTGATCCGAGAATTGGAAGTCGGAGAAACAACGTGTTCAACATTTGTACCAGACAGACAGACAGACAGACAGGGTTAATACATTTTTTAAAGATCTTATCTTGATAGACAAAAAGCACAATTGGGACTTTGCGTATTTAAACTTTGTTGTAAAACATGAATAAGATCAAGTCACATGATCTAGCCTCTTTCTAAAATGTTTTACATGTTTCGGATGTTCCTTCAGAGTTGAAGATAATTACTTCCTAGTCCAAACCTCCCGCAGGACGACGGGGGGTGGGAGCGGGCAGGGTTTGAACCCTGGACCGTCGATAAATCCGAACGACAGTCCAGCGCACAAACCGCACGACCAGGCAGCCTCTTTCCCAGTCAGTTACAAAATCTCGTTTGGTGTCATGATCATAGACATAAATAAATATAGACTGGCCGATAAAAGAGTTTTATGAAACGAACATTTGTGACTTGCAATTTTGTGTACTTTATTATACCGCATTTATGAGCAGTGTAGTTTTGTTTAATCTCTAAGACTGAAGATCATGCAACTTTACAGAATTCGGAAATCCGACAACAAAAGATATACATGTTTTCAATTTACATGAAGTTATTTCCTTTATTTATTTATGTCTATGGTCATGATATTTGCATTTCATGACGTCATATTCCAATTTGAAACGACTTAAATAAAACTCTCAAAAGAAAAGAACAAACAATAATAAATCAACATGTCGAAAACAAACTGTAGGAATGCGATAGACCAGTGTTTCCCAAACTGTGATCTGCGGAACCCTAGTGTTCCGCGAGGCCTGAATATTCCACGAACTACTGGAATAATTAATTAGTAGGCCTCGGCGTGAATTAATCTCTATAAAAAATTAAGCAAAGTGTCCCGCTAAATACTCAGAATGTGCGAAGTGTTCCGTTAAGGAAAAAGTTTGGGAAGCACTGCGATAGACACTGCTTCATAAAATTGGAGCTCGCTATCTCTGTTCTCAACTACTCTTCGACACAAAGAAGCACCACTTTAAACAATTTACAAATTTAACAAATAAACAAAGACGTCTCGACGAAACGATTTAGTGACGAATTGGTACAAATCTATTGACAACTAGCTGAATGTTTCAGTTTCAAGACGTGATCCCTTTAGCCCTATAATATCTGTTTGTAAATATTTTCCACTTTCCAATGGAATTATTCATTTTGCTCATGTGTATTTCATTATCCTGTTATGATGAAACTTTAATAACTGTTCTGTTTGTTATCAGAAAATGTTAGATTTGGAATAGAATTAAATCGGATTGCATGCTCTTGTTACACACATTAAATTATAGTTTATAAAACCAAAATAAATTTATTTCATGGGGTCAAATCAACGTTGGTATCGTCAATTAGGAAAGAAAGAGTTAAACACACACTAATAGCTAGTATAATGATTGCACTCTTAAAGATTCCGCGTGGTCGAACTTCGCTTGGCTTAGCTACCTAGAAGGGGGCTCGAGGTTCGACACCCGACTCGGGCAGAGTTGTGTTTACTGAGCGCCTAAAGAAAGGAGCACGGAAAACCAACTCCTAGATACCCCCTCCCCCACCCCACTGCTCCACAAATGAGATTGGACCAAAGCGCTCTGAACATGCTATAAGCATGAAAGTAGCGCTATATAAAGGCTATAAATATATAAGATTGGAGGCGCGGTGGTGGCTGAGTGGTAAAGCTTGGCTTCCGAACCAAGGGGTTCCGGGTTCAAATCTAGGTGACGTCTGGATTTTTTTTTATTTGCAGGACGCTCCTAAATCCATCCAACTTTAATGGGTTCCTGACAGTAGTTGGTGAAAGTAAAGGCGGTTAGTAGTTGTGCTGGCCACATGACACCCTCGTTACCATTGGCCAAAAAAAAACATGCGACCATTACATCATTCAAAGGTCATCATAGACAATGTCACAAACTTACGTTTTACTAAAATCCTCCTTTATCATCTAAGCCAATCTAAGGCAATAGATCATTAACTAATAACTTATTTCTCCTTAATTGTTACTACTGAAAACTTCATATAGATTCAATGGTATCTCTACATTGGCTATTAAACAGTTGAGACACTAGTCTAAAGTTTAAGAACGCCGGTGGAACAATTAAGGACTTTAAAAAAAATTGAAGATCTAAAGTTAAAACTTTTCGCTAAGAAGAAAGGTGCTGGACAGCTCCATGTTTGATGGTCATACAAGCGTGAACATTATCCACCATTCGTTACAGCAGGCCTCACCATTGACCTGCAACTTGAGGGCAGTGGAGACCAATAACTTGTTACCACATCGAACAGACCTGTCACGTTTAAAAGCTTCAATGCTCAGGCCTTTCACAGTAATTGGTCTCGGTATATATCAATATCACGTGTGACATCGTTAGAAGCTTGACTTTCTTATAGTACAGATTTGAATGAATATATGCTGCAATCAATTCGTTGGCAATACGATCATACCTATAAAGCAATGATTAAGCATTTTTTAAAAATCTATTCTAGACAAAAGTTCACTATTCATATTCAAGGTAGGCTTACAAACAAGGAGTCCTCCACGAAATGTACACTGACCTTTGACCCAAACATAAAGATAGAAGTAGAAAAAAAGAGATTAAGTCAACCTTTATATATCATGGTTGCTTCCCTTTTTTAAAATTTATAATGCTTTGAATCGACAACATGGTTTCTTCTTCATAGCGCATTCTCAAGCGTATATGAATACGCAGATGGCGAAAAGAAAAATCTTAATCGACCACCGGCGGACAATAGTTATGCTTGCCCTGGATGTGGCAAAATATGTAGGTCAAAGCTGGGGCTGCGTATCCACGGGGAATACTGCATTCCTCATTAATCTTCGGACTCGAAGACAAGCCTTATTATTATTATTATGTTAGAAATGAACGAGTGGTCATTCTCTGGCGCTGCCAGCAGGGCCGGTCTTAGGCCACTGCAACCTATGCGGCCGCAGTGGGCCCCGCACTTTCATTGGCCCCGCGCGAATTGTAGGTGTAAATTATTAAATTAAACCATTTTAACTTATTATTAAAGGGTTCCTAGAATTCTCCTGAAATTGCAAAATATACAAAAAAGAGATGAAAATCTCCATAAATAATAAAAATCTTCTGAAAAGTCATGCAAATCTCCTAGCCGATAGTAAATCTAAAAGGCAGATCTGAATGTTTATCGGGTTTTTGTTAGAAAATGTACTGTAGATGGCTCGTAAAGTTAATTTGACAGTGATTTTGTACTTAGTAAAGTATGAATAAATGCAAAGATGAATTAATTTTCTAATACTAACTCTTAATGTTCACGTATTATCCCTAACCAGACTGGGCCCCGCAATCTGTAGGACCGCCCTGGCTGCCAGGGTCGAGTTTCGCTAAAGAGAAACAAAATTCATCGTAGTCATTATCAGTTTCCACTGGGGAATTTTCTGGTGATGTGGCAGGTTTGCAGCAGTACCGCCATCTGACAGGCAACGAGAATGTTCCTATGAAGATTTCATTTTGTGGTTGAGTTGTTAATTTATTTGTTTTGTAAGTTTAGGACATTTTTTTTTTCAGAAATGAAAATTATTGCTGCATTGTCTAAACATCCTACGAGACAACAGGGGAAAAAAGTGGAAAAAAATTCGAACTCGGTACCATATTGATGTCAGTCCAAAGTGCATATCCCACGACCAGGCCGACATTTGTGCTTCTCATCTGATTTTGACGTGTTTGATATTTTTCTATGTCAGTGTCTTTCCCCCCTTTTCCTGTTTGGGGCTGTTAGCGAGATTCAATAAGGTATTAAAGTTAACACACAACCAAGAGTAGGTCAGTCAAACAGCTTGAACCTGGGAACCTCACATCGCTTTGGTCAACTGACGTCACGACATAACTATGACACTGACACGGACGCTAATGGCGCAATTAAAACTCGTCGTGTGCTGCCTGCATCTTAAGTGGCCAATTAATAAATAAATTCATACTTATGTTAATCAAAACAAAAGACACAAGCCTATTTATACACCTTATCAAGCATCATATACCAGTGGGGCCTCTTAACCGAAAGATAAACACAACATTTATTTAATGTTCTATTCTTATCTCTTAAAACTTCCAGCCAATCAAACGGAAGTATAAATCACGTGGTACCGCTCAACGAAATTCTAATTGGGACTAAAACAGTAGGAACGATAACTCTTTGAAAAAAACTGTCATCAAATCAAAGATACTGAGTTAGTCGTTACGTTTCTGAAAGCATAATAATTATACGATTATCTTCTGATAAGATGGAACGTCTGTGTTTTATAAGATATGATATCATACAAAGTATTTTTTTCAGAACCTTGTGTTTTAGAGGCGAAATTTCGTGTACTTCATATTTTGGGGTTTTTAATTCGCCAACATTAAAGGCTGGCAAAATTAATAAGTCCAATTTTTTTTAAAGCAATTTGTAGAGCTTTCAAGTAGGCCCCGTGACATATTTAAGATGCTTAATGAAAGGCTCTTGCCGAAGACAGACGCAAATTTTTTTTTTAGCTTTTTAAAATTAATGCAACTTTTTTTTCTCTACTTTTTTGTTTGAAATCTTAATTTTAGGGATTATATTAAGTTTGCATGTTCTCCTATAAATTAGACTTTAGGTTATATCTCAATTTATATATTATTTGTGTGTTATTTTTCAGGTTTCCGAGGATTAAAAGAAAATGCTGCTCTAAAATCGAGGGCGTGGTTCTGTTAGTAGATGGTAAGCAAAGGTCAGTTTGTACAATCATCATCACCGATGAAAGGTCCACGAGAAAACAGAAAAGTGGACAAGACGAGAGACAGTTGTTGCAAGCTAATTAAGACAACTAAAGTGCAGTTTCTGTACGGCCGGAGTTCAAATCTTTTACTGTACAGCGTGCTATCATAAAGGATTTTGTTGGTGTTTTCAAAAGTCAGTTTTAAAATCAAGTCATCTCCTCTGAGATTTGGTATTCAGACTCGGTTCAGCTTCGTTACACATTGGTCATTCTTTGAATACTTATTGATACAATGGCTAGCGAAAGAACTCAGCTGTTGGTAAGTGGTAATAGCTACCGTCGTCCAAGCCTTCGGGGCAATGGTCAGGTGGATAGCAGCGAGGACTACCAAGGGGAGATAATAAAAGACGAAGGTAATACTTATAGAACCTGAAGTAGAATATTATCTTTGTAGATTAAACTCATCTAGTGAACTAACCATCATCTAGTGAACTAACCATCATCTAGTGAACTAACCATCATCTAGTGAACTAACCATCATCTAGTGAACTAACCATCATCTAGTGAACTAACCATCATCTAGTGAACTAATCATCATCTAGTGAACTAACCATCATCTAGTGAACTAACCATCATCTAGTGAACTAACCATCATCTAGTGAACTAACCGTCATTTCGTGAACTAACCGTCATTTCGTGAACTAATAATAATCTAGTAAACTAACCATCATTTAGTGAACTAATAATAATCTAGTAAACTAACCGTCATTTAGTGAACTAACAATCATCCAATAAACTAACCATCATTTAGTGAACTAATAATAATCTAGTAAACTAACCGTCATTTAGTGAACTAACAATCATCCAATAAACTAACCATCATTTCGTGAACTAATAATAATCTAGTAAACTAACCATCATTTAGTGAACTAATAATAATCTAGTAAACTAACCATCATTTAGTGAACTAACAATCATCCAATAAACTAACCATCATTTAGTGAACTAACCATCATCTAGGGAACTAACTATTTCATACCATCGTATTGTACTAAATGAAATCGACCATCACCCTCTACAAGAGTTTTCACTATCGCATTTACTTTAATATTAATAGTAAAATAAAGTTGTGAAATTTAGCGCATATATAAAGGCAATATGCCGCCACTTTTAATATAGGCCATGTTTATCCTATAAAAATATACATACATTAATCTATCAAAGGCTGGCAAAATAAGTCCTAGTTTTCAAAGCAAAGTGTAGAACTCTCAAGAAGGCCCCGTGACATATTTTAGAGGCTTAAAATAAAGTTCTTGCCAAAGAAGATGAAAAAAAAACAACAACTTGACATTAGATTTGACAAAACATTGCAGGTCACAACTGGATTTGCGTATTCATGTGAAACACCGCAATCTTCATTAATCTTCGGGGTTGAAGACATTATCATTGAGGTGTAGACATCAATTAATTGAAATCTGGCGTTGTTAAAATAGCAAATTTCCAAGAAAGGCTAGGGTATCAGCTTATTTAAATCCGGCCCTGTTCACTGCTTAGAAGTAATGTTAAATCTTTAATGACAAAGCAGAATTTAAAAAAAATAAAAAATTTCATAGATACTCCTGCGCCGATCTGGGCATTGAAATCGTTCACCAGCAATGTCTGCTGCTTTTTCTTAACTGCAGTCGACCCACTTAACTGCTGTTCACTGTCCTGAGGTTCTAATGTGTGGCGCCAAGTTGTACAAGGACTTTCTTATTTGCGTTTACCTAGTGCCTCCCTCCATGAAATTTCATCATCATCCGAAAAAAACATACAAAAGAAGAAAGAATTTCCGTAAGCACTATTTCCGGTATTGAAATCCAACAAAATGCATATTCATGAGGTATCTACAGTGCATTATCCTGCTATTGAATTTACTTAGATACTCCTGCGCCGTTCTTGGCATAGAAATCCCGGAGGATATTCCAGCTACCAGTCGCCTCAGCGTGGCCCCCCGGTGGAAACGTCCAGTGGTGGAACTGGATAGGCAAAGAACGAGTAGCGAACCAGGCCTTCTAGCAGGTCTCCCTGGGTGAGCTTTTGTTGTTTTTTTATCTGCAACCCTGTCCACAAGTCCGTCACACCGTTCCACAAAGGGGGTCGTCATCAGTGTCCCGTTAGCTGGAGTGGTGACCCTCGCACGGGACAGTGGCGACCCTGGCACGGGACAGTGGCGGTAACAGTATAGGAATATGAGACAAGTTCCCCGCAGTCAGCACTGTTCTTGACCACTTGTAGCGAGTGGGGCCCAGGATCGGGGACGGTGCGCTGTGTACGCGGCACGGCCCGGTCTGGCCCAGTCAATCGATATGGCCGTCTACCGCTGGGAGCCCTCAGACAGGACACGGGATGAAGAGTCCCAATGTCCAGGCCTGGTTGTTAGATAAAAGCCTTTCCAACAACTAATGGGATTCACGGCGCCTTCGGCGCCATCCCCTACTGGACTTCATTGAAGGGCATTGAAATCGTTCACCAGCAATGACTGCTGCTTTTTCTTAACTGCAGTCGACCCACTTAACTGCTGTTCACTGTCCTGTGTGGCGCCAAGTTGTACAAGGACGTTCTTATTTGCGTTTACCTAGTGCCTCCCTCCATGAAATTTCATCATCATCCGAAAAAAACATACAAAAGAAGAAAGAATTTCCGTAAGCACTATTTCCGGTATTGAAATCCAACAAAATGCATATTCATGAGGTATCTACAGTGCATTATCCTGCTATTGAAAGGTTTTATTTCAAAAACCTAATCTGCTATATTTACTTAGATTGTGTGGAATGTACGTACATTGAGTTTATTTACTATTAATCTTTTCGAAATGTCCTTTTATTTCTTGAGTATTATTGAATTGGGTGAAACATACAATGTATTTCCTCTTGAATCACCTTCACCTATCCTTTAGTCTGTTAAGCCGTTGGGGCACCACACAAGATCTGTTGTCTGTCTTTCTCCATTCCTCCCTGTCTGTTGCTATGGAGAGAATTTCATTCAATGACAGGCCTGTCCATTCTTTTATGCTGGCTTCACATCACCTTCTCTGTCTGCCTCTTCTTTTTCCTGATACTGTCCTGAAGGAAGGTCTTTGCGAGGTCTGAGGACCTTGTGAAATTGCCATAGAATTTAAGTTTTTGTTTTTTTAATCCGTGGTTTTCAGGTTATCGAGGGGTCCAATTTCTGTATTAATTCTGTTTCTAATCTCTAGATTCGTGATGCGGTCTTTGTAAGTGATATATAGGATCTTTCAGTAGCATCTCAATTCCATTACTTGGATCCTCTTCTCGAGATCTGCAGTCAGCGTCCAGGATTCGCAGAGCATATACTTCTCCTTCTGGCTACGTCTACAAAATAATATCCTTTTAAAGGCATTTTTTTCCAAATTGAACTGAGCATGTTGTTACCGGTACTGACTTTTTAATCCTGGACTTTTAACATCTTCTAGTGTCACTGTGTTGCTCATATCGTCTGGGGATCATCATCTGCTGCACCTTCGCCATGACCATAACCTTTGCCGTGCAGGCCAGTATGAGCTCGGCTATGGTCTGCATGCTGGAAGACGACCTGTTAGTGGACATTCCGCTGACCAACGGCTCAAACTGGACGCTTTTAGAATACAATCATACAGATATGAACCAGACTGGCCAGGTAAATGTTTGCATTACATACCAACAAGCTTATATAAACTCACTCTGTGTCGTAAAAAGTTTGATTCACGGATCAAGTTGAAACATTTGAACATTATCGAAGACCAAACATAAATCAATTAAAAATAAAAACAAATTAGTTAATTAACTATAGGTGATTAATTAATTAATTCTGGTTTAAACAGAAAAGGAGAGATAAATCGTGCAGTGTTGATAGCTATAATAGTAATTGTGCAAATATTTCCCTTACCTTGGTTAGGCCAATAATAGATTATGCATCCTCTGTTTAGGACCCCTCAACTCAAGATAACATTAAGAAACTGGAACAGACACAAAATAGAGCAGTGAGATTCATAACAAACGAATATTCCCATTTGACAAGAATGACACCTTTAGTAAAATCACTAAATTTAGAAAGCCTTCAGGATAGAAGACTTAAAAGTAAAGTAGCAATTATACATAAAACACTGAACCATAATCTTCAAATACAAAAACAAAATTTAATAAAATACTCAGAAAGACACAAAGATAAAGGCACACTCCTCGTTCCATATGCTAGGGCAAATTTGTACAAATGCTCCTTCTTCCCTAGCGCTATTAGAGCATGGAATGGGTTGCCTGAGCTAGCCAGAAAAACCAGTGACTTGGCGGAGTTTAGGTCATTGGTTAATATGCATGACTAATTTCATGACGCGTAGGACGTAATCATCTTCTTTTTTGAAGTAACGTCTGTATTATATAAGATAAGATATAAGGTTTTAAGAAATAAGTTTTTAAAAAGGTATTTTATTGATCTTGCTTGTTGACACAATGTGCTTTCAGCTTCACTGAAGATGTACGTAGAAACACAAGTGACATAACGATGTCTGGAACAATGCGCACAGAATACAGATCAACCTAATATCAACACGTCTCTCTCTCACTCGACTTCAGTCCATTCATCGTCATCATCAAACTCCATTAGAGTGAGGGCTTGAGAGGCTCAAATCCTCTCTTGCAAAAGCCCTGGACAGAAACCCTGCTGTCTTGCGTAGTGCATAAATGTCGCCATACAGGTCGAGAATTTTTGGTTTCCCAGATCTGTCGAGACGGAGATCAGCAAGTCTTGGGCAGTCAAACAGAATATGAGGCA
The DNA here is from genome assembly GCA_036873155.1 of Biomphalaria sudanica. Classification (NCBI taxonomy): domain Eukaryota; kingdom Metazoa; phylum Mollusca; class Gastropoda; family Planorbidae; genus Biomphalaria; species Biomphalaria sudanica. The sequence goes on from JAZGLO010002851.1 coordinate 167,694, forward strand.
CGGTTTCCTCTTCTTCCCCGCAGCGGGGGCACCGTGAATCAAAATTTGACCATGGCCGCGAGAAATATGAGCCAACAGGACAGTGGCCTGTCCTGCACTGTGCTATAATAGCTTGCTCAGGCCTGGACAGCCTCCACCACGGGGAAGTGCGTTCAGGGCGCCTCATGCGCTCCCAGACTCCAAGGGCTCAGTCCATTAAACCACAGCTTTTACATCTCTCTATATAACACTATCTTTAATAAACTTACACGTATTTACATTAGAATCTTTTCAGCTAATACACAAGAAAACGTCGCCATAATGTTTACTAAACATCAGACAGGAACACGCATATACACACCATAACATCTATGCATGTGGTTGTTCCAAATCAACTTTGCCTTCTACATAATTTTAAAATATTTCTTTAGGAAACTTTTTAATATAAGAGCAAAAGAGGAAGTCAAGCTAGAAAAAAAGTAGTGTTTTTTCCTCTGAAAGTATCTAGATTAGTTTCCCTTGATAATCTAACAGTTTATGGAAATTCGGTAACGTTCATTCATGGGGTGTCACGTGACCAGCATAACCACTAGCAAGCAGACATTACTCCCCCCCCCCCATACCCTTTTACAATGTTTGATTAAAACTCCTTAAAATGTTACATTTATAATTCAAGCTTAAACGGGGAATCGAACTTTGGTCAAAGAAGTCCGAGGATGTGTTACTCAGCGACTATTCACTTTATAAAAAGAGCATCATTTGTAGCTAATTAATCCAGCATTGTTTGTTCCAGTTAACATTTTAGCACTAAATTAACATTTTAGCACTAAGTTACCATTTTAGCACTAAGTTACCATTTTAGAACTAATCTCAATCATGTTTTAATATTTTGTTGTTTTTTTGTTTCCCACAGGAGTGGAAATTTCCATGGGACAAAACGTCTCAAGGCTGGGCGCTGTCTTCTTTCTTTGTTGGGTATTACGTGTCGCAGCTCCCATCGGGCATCGCCTCAGCCAGGTACGTTGTAGCATCGCCTCAGCCAGGTACGTTGTAGCATCGCCTCAGCCAGGTACGTTGTAGCATCGCCTCAGCCAGGTACGTTGTAGCATCGCCTCAGCCAGGTACGTTGTAGCATCGCCTCAGCCAGGTACGTTGTAGCATCGCCTCAGCCAGGTACGTTGTAGCATCGCCTCAGCCAGGTACGTTGTAGCATCTTCTCAGCCAGGTACGTTGTAGCATCTCCTCAGCCAGGTACGTTGTAGCATCTCCTCAGCCAGGTACGTTGTAGCATCGCCTCAGCCAGGTATGTTGTAGCATCGCCTCAGCCAGGTACGTTGTAGCATCGCCTCAGCCAGGTACGTTGTAGCATCGCCTCAGCCAGGTACGCTGTTACATCGCCTCAGCCAGGTACGTTGTACCATCGCCTCAGCCAGGTACGTTGTAGCACCGCCTCAGCCAGGTACGTTGTAGCATATCCTCAGCCAGGTACGTTGTAGCATCGCCTCAGCCAGGTACGTTGTAGCATCGCCTCAGCCAGGTACGTTGTAGCATCGCCTCAGCCAGGTACGTTTTAGCATCGCTTCAGCCAGGTACGTTGTAGCATGTAGCATCGCCTCAGCCAGGTACGTTGTAGCATGTAGCATCGCCTCCGCCAGGTACGTTGTAGCACCGCCTCAGCCAGGTACGTTGTAGCATTGCCTCAGCCAGGTACGTTGTAGCATCGCCTCAGCCAGGTACGTTGTAGAATCGCCTCAGCCAGGTACGTTGTAGCATCGCCTCAGCCAGGTACGTTATAGCATCGCCTCAGCCAGGTACGTTGTAGCACCGCCTCAGCCAGGTACGTTGTACCATCGCCTCAGCCAGGTACGTTGTAGCATCTCCTCAGCCAGGTACGTTGTAGCATCGCCTCAGCCAGGTACCGTACTGTCAGTGGCGTGGTACGTTGTAGCATCGCATCAGCCAGATACTGTACTGTCAGTGGCGTAGCAAGGTACCCATGGACCCGGGTTCAGAAATACCACGTTAGTCCCCTTCGGATAAGTTAAATGTCACTGAACCCAAACCGAGCAATACTGTATCTAATGTATCCAAGAAAACAACACATACGACAGACAAAAAAAAGTTAATCATTGATCAACCAAGTCACGTGATAGAATTCCGAGACATGCTGAATTCTCAGATATTCTGAATGCGCATTGTGTGTCATAAGTATAGAAACCTCAGTATAAAGTCGATTGTGATGTCGAGTTTTCAGCTTTCATGGACACATTTTAAATTTTCTTTGAATTGTCTAGGTCATTGTCTAAACAAACTAAATCTTATCAATTACAGACGTTCCTTCGTAAGAGAAGACTATTAAAAGATTAATTCCAACACATATCAACGTGTTATTAGTTATTCTATTCTTGCATGCTAATTAGAGACTTAAACTTAATCCTTGGTTTTCCTGTCTGATTCCGACAATCAATTCCAAGCTCTAATTTGTATTTATATAGGTCTAGATCTAATTGTTTTAACTGTCTAAAACAGCTATTTGTTTTAGATTCTAGATCTATCTAAAAAAAAATCATGCACAATAAATCTAATAATTTAATTATAATAAATAAATCCTCCCTAAAATACTTTTTGGTTAACTCTCCAGATTTGGAGCTAAGAAAGTTGTGGTGCTGGGACTAACACTAACAGCCGTCTTTCAATTGTTGACCGTTCCTGCTGCATACTATGGACTGGGCTGGCTGTATGCTGACAGAATTATTGTTGGATTTATTGACGTGAGTATTAAACATTGGAGCTGTCAATATTTTATGAAGAACTTGCATGCTTTACGGTTGCATCGAGTCAGTGAGTAAGCTACCCTAAAACTATAAGTAAGCTAGACCAGTGTTTTCCAAACTTTTTCCTCAAATCAATGGAACATTTCGCACTTTCTTAGTATTTGGCACAACACTTTGCTTATTTTTTTTAGAGACGATAATTCACATGGTAGCCTACTAGTTAATTATTCCAGTAGATTATGGAACACCTTTTCAGGTCTCGCAGAACACTAGGGTTCCGCTGAACACAGTTTGGTAAATCCTGAGCTAGAGTAATACCGATGTGGACATGCTTTGTTTCAATCACTTCTTAGTCTTAGTTGACTTACTTTCACTTACTAGATCTAGATCTTTTTCTAGTGCAAATTCTGAATCTCTATTCCTCCTTTTGGGGCATGGTGGATGAGTGGTTAAGCACTTTGCTTCCGAGCCTGAGGTCCTGGTTTCAAATATCAGTGTAGACTGGGATTTTGCTTTTGGGGATTTTTAGGGCGCCCCTGAGTCCACTTAACTCTAATATGTACCTGACTTTAGTTGGGGAAAGTAAAGGCCGTTAGTTGTGCTGGTCAAAATGACACTCTGCTTGTAAACTGTTGGCCAAAGAAACAGAGGACTTATTATCTACCCTATAGATTGCAAGGTCTGAAATGGGAACATAACTTACTTTTAAGTTACGTCATTATATAAGGCTGACTCTGATCATAAGTAGGCCTATAGGATACCTCATTCTTCATAGGTATAACATCATCTAGGACTAAGACTAAGACTGCTTTATTGATCCATATGAAAATTTGTTGTGATTACCAGGACTCTTTTCTCACATAAAGACAGTATTTTCCAAATCTGTGTTCCCTAGTGTTCCGCGAGGCTTGAATAGGTGTTCCACTAACTACTGGAATAATTAACTAGAAGGCCACCACGTGAATTAATCTCTCTAAAATATCAGCAAAGTGTTCTGCTAATACTCAGAATGTGCGAAGTGTTCCATTAAAGAAAAAGTTTGGGAAAAAACTGATCTAGGACCATCAAAAATATAAGGTACTTCATTCTTTATACTCTAACATCATCTATGACAGCAATCAAATAAGATAGTCTTTTACTTGGACTTGTACCAAGATTTAATGGGTAGTATTCATTTTTACAAAAGTTGTTTAAAAACAATAGATACCAAAATAAAAAAAATAAAAATGAAATTATTACATCTGAATGAATTTGGATAAAAATTACATTCCCCCTTTTAAAGCCATTTCCCTTGTTATTGCTTTTGAGAGACTCTGCTGAAGAATCTAGATCTAATATATTTTGTAGTTTTTAAGCTCTTTGTGGGGAAAAGATGTATGACTCTAGATAATTAAAACTGGTGGCATTTTATGAAAGAAGCGTAGTCTCTACTAAAGATTTCTTGCTCCTCATCACTAGACTGAACCACAACTGAGGAGTGAAGATAACTTTATTTTAGGTAATTAATCTGCTGCTGAAAAATGAATTATAAACACATATCTATATATATATATATCTAAAAGTCTATGAATAGACAGTTACTAAAGTATAAAAATAATTTATCATTGAAAATTTTGACATCACATCTTTTTTTTAAAAACCTTCTAGGGGTTTTTGTATGCACCTACATTTGCTTTAGTGGGCCAGTGGACACCTCGCCATGAGACCAGCCTTTTGTTTGGTTTAGTTGGAATGGGTAAGTGGATCCTAACTCACTTTGACTACATAACTCACTTTGACTACATAACTCACTTTGACTACATAACTCACTTTGACTACATAACTCACTTTGACTACATAACTCACTTTGACTACATAACTCACTCATAGTTTTGGAACTGAAATCTTATTATAATTTGTTTCAATACAACATTAACTAAACTCTCAATAGATATCAAATGATTCAAATAGCCTGAATTATAAGCTATTGCTAGCCGCTAGTGTCAGTAGCATCATTTTGAACTTTAGTGTTGCTAGGCAGTATGCAAAATAGTTAAAGACTTAATGAGATTCTACATTATAAAAAAAGTAAGGGTTACTGCATTGTTATCATAGACTTTTATAAATCTTTAGATGCTATAGACAAACATAATTAAAAATGTATTATCTGAAGTCTAAACTAAATTAACAAAATCAATTTATAATATTATCTCTACCCTCAATAGATTTTTAAATAGGAAACAAAATTTTATTCACAGGTATGGAGCTTGGTGACATGGTTTCCTTTGGTATCTCTTTGTTCGCTTGCGAACTTCCTATACAAGGAGGATGGCCATTTGTTTTCTATACAATGTGTATGTACTTTGGAAACTTTACATAACTTGATACTTTAAAAATACTATATATAGCCAACATTGGATAATTATTTTGGACAGTGTGCATACAGATATTTACTCTACTCATCAGCTCAGTTTATCATGATAAAAACAATTTACTAAATGACATTAGAAATAAACAAAAAGCCAATTTTTCTTTATTTCTTTCAGCTGCCATTGGCCTCGTGCTGGCAATATTTTTTGTTCTGTTTGTCTCTGACTCACCATTTGACAACAGACTTATGTCTGAAGCCGAAGTTTCTTTCATTGCCAGCTCCATTCCGAAAGTTGAGGAGAAATCAGCAAGAGCTTTGGTATTGGAATAATTAATTATTTATTAATTAGAACTAGAAATTTTATACCATTTTTTAAAAAAGTAAAGTACCCCCTTTCACACCTTTCAACCTATGGGGTAGGTGAAGTTAAGGTCATCTGTTTCTTTGGTCGGTGATTAACAAACTGGGTGTCATGGGGCCCACAACAACCAACTTCTCTTAATTTCCTCAACTAAAGTAAGGTACCCATTAGAGTTGGGTGAATTCACGGGCGTCCTTGAACTCCTAGAATAAAAATTCTAGTCTTCACCAAGATTTGAACCCAGGACCTTTCATTTCAGAAGCCAAGCACTTTATCACTTAGCCACTATGCCCCCTAATAGGTAATTACACATGAGAAAAAAATTGAGATAGCCAACACAATAATGAGAATATCTTTTTGATAAATTAGATGTTCTTACTAAAATAATTGTAAAGTTAATGATCAGTCACCTATATTTTTTTATTCCATCTTGATCTTTCATATCTTCCATTTAACACCATGCTTGTCTCACGTTATTTGTGCATCATGTATCTACCATCATGTCTATGAAAAAAAATTTTTAATTAGAAATTCAGCTGTGTTATAATACACAGAATGGACATTTCCAGTAAAAAATTCATGAAAATGTTTTTATGGTAACCAACATATACAATTAGCTTTTGTTTTTTCAATTATTGACTGTATTTATTAAAATGGCTGCTATATATCCTTCTCTCAAAAACGCTCATATATTTATCTGGCACATGTGTTTCCTGATTTCAGGCCAAAATTCCTGTGAAAGAAATTTTGAAATCCATGCCTGTTTGGGCAATAGTTGTGTCTCAGATTGGCTCTGACTGGATGTACTACTGTATTTTGACAGTCTTACCAACATATCTAAAGGAAATTATTAAGCTTTCTAACTTAGAGGTGATGTCATGATCTATATTTAGTGCTTTAAATTTTTAAGTAATAGTTTGTTGCATTTATCACTGGAATATTTATTAATTATCTGAAGCATTGTTTGCCTTGCATTTTGGATGTTCCCTTAAAATTGAATATTATTACATTGTAACCAGAACCTCCCAGAGGACAGTGGGGGGATGGCAGGGTTTGAACCCAGGATCATTGAGACAACAGTCCAGAGTGCATACTACATGGTTAGGTATACAGATGTCATCTGAGAGGTATTATTGCCAGAATCCCAGAAACTTTAGGGAGTAATCATTTTGATTTAAATTAGAAGAAAATCTGCTAAACTTCCACATCACTGTGTAGCCCTATTGTCTAAAATTTAAATTAAGTTAGTGGATCTCATTTACAAGTTGTCTTTCTGATTTATTAATCGGCTGTTTTATTACAGATTAATTTATTGTCTGGTGTACCATTTTTGTTTATCATCCCAACTATCTACCTCTCTGGATATATCAGTGATAAAGTTGTCATGAAAGGAATGCTGTCTAATACATCAGTCAGAAAAATTAATGATGCCTTTTGTAAGTAAAACTAAATCTAATTCATAGTATTAGTAGTCAAAATATGAGGTCAGATGAGTATGACTCTATGTAAATAAGTTGACAGAAACTAACTTTCACATTTTTAAACAAACTAATGTTTTAGTTTGACTTGAAGTTTGGATTCAGTGAGTTGATTAGTTTCATATAACATTTATATAGCAGGCAAACATTACAAACAAACAAGGATGGCTGCCTGGTCGTGCGGTTTGCGCGCTGGACTGTCGTTCGGATTTATCGACGGTCGAGGGTTCAAACCCTGCCCGCTCCCATCCCCCGTCATCCTGCGGGAGGTTTGGACTAGGAAGTAAACTATCTTCAACTCTGAAGGAACATCCGAATTATGTAAAACATTTTACAAACATTTTACAAACAAAAATGTGAAAATAACTTAGAAAACCCATTTTGTAGGCTAACCCAGCTAACAAACATACAGAATTTTAGTTCCATCAAAAATAATCAATTTTAATACTTCTATTTTTTGTATAAACTGTGCATATTTTAAATACTCCCCACTGTATCTTCTCTAAGTAATGCTGACAATGATATGGAAAATGATTATATGTCTAAGAAATGGAGGCAGAGTGAGGATGTGATTTTTTTTTTAATCGAAAGTTTGAATGTTCAAATCCTTGGAGTTACCATGTAAAAAGGCATTTTAGGAATGAGAGTACTGTGCATTCCCATCATCCTTTTGACCATTGAGAAGGATTTTTGTAACAGACTGGTGTTGACCTGTGTAGCTCTACCTGAAGGTTCCACCATGTATGAAATTATTGCTGAAGTGATCGCTCTCTGGACCCACTGTATGATGCAGCCAGAAGCCTTGCATCAACTTGGAATATCTTTATCGCCATCTTCTTATCTTATAAAATACAGACGTTACTTCAAAATAAGAAGATGATTACATCCTACGCGTCTAGTCATGCATGTTAACCAATGACTTAAATTTTGCCAAGACACAGGTTTTCCTGGCTAGCTCAGGCAACCCATTCCATGCTCTAATAGCACTAGGGAAGAAGGAGCATTTGTACAAATTTGTGCTGTGGAAGGACTGCCACTCTAGCTACAGGATACTAGATGTGGTGGCTTAGCTTGGGCCACCAGGTCTCTGTTGTTGTCCCATCTGGGACTCAGATATTGCTTTTTTTTTTTTTATGCTTTGGCTGTCAATAGGTAATTGAAATGGAAACCAGTTTTGTTATCTACCTATCCACTAAATGTTTCCACCAAGTTGAAATGGGGGGGGGGGGGGGCTGGAATCCTCTGCTTTGGGCTCCTTTATTGTTGGGTGTAATGTTGAACTTATTTTTTTTTCCTTATGCTAGTCCAAAGAAACAGTGAATTTTATTTGTCCTGTTTCTTCAACATTTAACTTCTGAGTATTTAACCATTTTTAATATTTTGACAAAAGTAAAATCGAATGAAACAAATAGATCAACTTCATTTTAATTTGTTTTATTTTTCAGGTACATTAGCACCTTGTAACTTGGTGATTAATCTGTGAATCTTACAAGGCATATTTTAATGCGATTTAATTTCTTTCAGGTAAACTGATACCTGCTGGTGTGGTGATAGCCCTGGGATTTCTCCCTGAGGGATACACCGCTGTGGCTTTTGTTCTGAATGTTATAGGAGCCACTGCCTTGGGCTTTGCCTATGTTGCCTGGATGGCCAACCCTGTGGACCTTGCCCCAGCATATACTGGATTCATTGTAGGAATATGTGAGGTAATAAAAAACTCTTTTAGCAATCGTTTCCTAAATTGCTTAGTGTTATTATAAATTATAATCCCACAGTTAATTGGAATTTGGTCCTAAAATAAATGTTCATCATTGAAAGGCTATGTACTGTGTGTGAAAGTTATATCAGTCTAGTTGCTTCTTGTAGCCCTGTTCTCATTCACCCTGTTTCCCCACTATTCACAATTTATGTACTCATAGTATGTCATTTTTTTTCTATAGTATGTCATTTTTTCTAAAGTATGTAATTTTTTTATTGAAGTTCAGACCAATCTTTTTAAACTATACTGTTTTTCTTAACTAAATGTTATGACAAATAGATCAAACTCTTCATTATTACTTGGGCTAGACAATCTTGATGTGTCATTTTCCATACAACTCTTCTTCAATGAGTGACTTAAATGTCTTGATTAAAATTTTTAATCATCGATAATTTTTACGATTGTTTCTAATTCTTTGGTTGCTTTGAATGTCCTACAGGTGGGTGCTGTGTGGGTGGCCATTGTTGTCCCTATTCTTGTGGATACTATTACTGCAGATGTAAGTAAATCAATTAAGTGCAGTAAATGTTTGTTGACATTTACAATTAACATTTCAATATGACCAAGGGACTCTGTTAGGATAACAGTTATGTTTAAATAACATAAAATAAAAATGTATATATTTAAAGTTGTCTACACTATAAGGCAAGAAAACATTAGCCATTGAAGAGCAGGGGAGTAGGGCTGAGTGTCAAATCACTTGGCTTCCAAACCAAATGGACTTGGGTTTGAATCTTGGGGAAGACTTGTTGACTTTGAATTTTGGGAAATGGTAGGATGCCCCTGAGTTTACCCAACTCTAATGGGTACCTGACAATCATTTGGGGAAAGAAAAGACGGTTTGTCATTTTGCTGGCCACTTGACACCCTTGCTAATGGTTGGCTATAGAAACAGATGACCAATACATCAAAACTATTAAATGGGAAACAGCTTGCTTAAATCTTTGCCACTAAAGACAAATAAAAAAAACAACAAATTTAAACATGCTGCAAGATTGAGATCTAGATAGCTATCTCAATTGCACATATAGGCACATCTAAAATGTAAAGTTACAAAGATGTAAACTAAAGCTTCGGTTAAAATACCAGTAAATTTTAAAACTTTTTTTAGACAAATTTTCCCCATCTCCATGCATGTGTAGGAGGCACGTGGTAAAGTGCTTGGCTTCCAAACCAAGGGGTCCTGGGTTTGCATCCTGGCGAAGACTGAGATTTTTTATTTCAGGATCTTTAATGCACCTCTGAGATCATTTGCTACCTTCTCTTGTAATTTCTTGTATTAGTTTCAGGCGTTCCTTCAGAAATGAAGATTATGTCCTAGTCTGAATTTCCTACAAGATGGCAGGGATTGAACCCTGGACTATAATGACAAAATTCTGCACTGCATACCATACTACCATGCAACCATCATTTCCTAAAAGAAATATTATGAAAGACTATTAATGTTTCAAATTTTGTCTATCAAAAAGTGTTTAAATCAAAGTGTAGATATTATTATGCCCTTGGTTTATACCATAATTTATTATCATAGACACACATATTTAGGAAGAAATTTGTTTCACAGAAAAAATGCCAAGGCTAAAAATATTTGCAAAATTCAAGGAAAAATAAATGTTTACCTTCTTGAAGTTTAGAAAAATATTGCAAACAGTTATATATATTTTTAAATTAGATCATTTTTGAAATGAACAAAAATCAAAACTCAGAATCTTCATTTACAAGTACAGTCTTGTTGAACATGTTTTTAAAATATTCTGTTTCAGAAATCCCGTGAAAAATGGCAACTGGCTTTCTACATAACTGCTGGGATTCAGGTGTTTTGTTATATTTTCTACATTATCTTTGCATCTGGAGAATTGCAGCCATGGGCTTTCAGCACTTATAGCAAAGTAGGCTATGATGACCTAGATAAAGGGGATAAAGACAGTAAGTTGAAGACCCACGAAGGCAGTGAGAGTTCGATTGACTCCCTGTACAAGGCAAAGAGAAGAGCAGAGGAGGAAGAGAAACAGAGACTCATCACCTCACTGTCTTTATCACTTGGAGGTTTCCGGGGTACAAGCTCGTACGAACATGAAATGGCTGAAGAGCAAAGAAGGAGAGCTCATTATAATTCTGACATGAGCTCAGCCGTGACTTACTTTGGGCCAGCCCAGGCAGACACCAAGCTAGAGTCAGGTTACACTGAAACAACATTTGAAGACATCGGTCCGAAGAATAATGGCGTGTCGATTGGGGTCCAGGTTAGTTTTAATGACCGCACAGGCTTAATAAGTTCAACGGAAGAGGGAAATTTTGAGCAAAGCTACTTGCTGAAAAAGAGCCGAAGGAAAGGGCACGGTGAAGTCAGCAGACATCAACCTTCCGAGGATAAAATGTTATCTGTGGCTGAAGATGTGGCATCCTCGGCATTCGTTGACATGAAACCACAGCAACATCTGATGAATGCTGAACATACAAGCAGCATTATGACCGAAACTTTTTCTGATCCTGAGACCTTAAAACATAAGGAGACAGTCGCTGTTAATAACCTGAGCTTATTGGAAGAAATAAATCAGGCAGAGGGCATCAGCAGCCATGCCACTGACCCTGTCCCCATCAAGAAGAGAAGGAGCTTCATGAGCCGGCTTTTCAAACTTGGTCGGAGTGCTAGCAACCCTGACCTTGAAGCTAAAGACAATGGAGGCTGTGATGAGATAGACGGGGCTGCAAGTACTGTTCTTGACGGAGAAAACTGGACAACAAAAAGTTTTGACAGCGGCAAGAAGAAGACCAAGAGAGACAAACATTTCTCTTGAAATGAAAGAGTCGTCAAGTTTTTGTTTCAATGTGTACTTTAAATTTATAAGTCTTTCTCTGTTATAGAATTCATGTTTTTTTAGTTTCCTGATACTAAGAACCTGAATAAAATCTATTCCATGCTCTTAAATTAATTAACTACTTGATGTGTTAACCAATGATAATTTTAAATGTAATTTTATGCATGTGCGGACTCAGTATTATTTTATAACATTATACGACAATGATTTTATTGACACTTTGTTTCAAATGTTTATATCCTCAGGCTACATTGATAGATTGTATCTATTTGTACACTAATCATTTTTATGATCATGTATTTCCTTATTTTTATGTTAAGGAAAGAAACAAATATTGATAGACAAATATTCAACTAATATAAAATTAATTTAATTGAATATAAAAATTGTAAATAAAATATTTTTTATCATATTTGTAGATTTTGAAATACACAAAAGGGTAAATGGAATTTTTTATGATTGTCATTGAAATATTTATTTTCATTTTGGACAAACATGATCTGATCAACATGCTTATAAAATAAGGTTAACAATTACAATTCACTTACCTTTTTGGTATTGAAATTTTATCAAAATATTTTTTACAAGTAGAATAAAAAAAAATCATAATGGCTTTAATATTATTTTACTACAAATTACATTCCCTAACATGAAATATCATTTCTTCTAGTTTGATGATTTTGTTTAAAAAATAAGATAATTATTAAGACATTTGTGTAAACTTATTTGAATGTAATCATCTTTCATGTTTTGTAAATCCTCAAGAACTTAGTTTTGTGATTCTGTAAGTTTTATACTTGCCTTGCAGTCTGAATGTTAAGTAATTGTGTAGTAACTTATTTGGTGGTATGACTTGTTGCTATTGTTACAGATCATTCACCAGCCAGGGAATCTGTTCACCTTTGACCTACCTTTAAGTAAAGAAATGATGATAGTTTTCATTGTTGTTGATATGGCAGCTGTTGAATATGTTGACATGATAATTGTTGAATATGTTGATTTGTTAAAATAATTCCATGACTATTTAGTCTTTCAATTAGTTAGACTGAACCAGTTCCCTTTGATACATTTTTAGTGGCAAACAACTCAAATACAACATAATGATGCAAAATTGTAAAGCCGTATCTTGTAATGTCCCACTTATCATACCTGGTCATGTTAAATGCGCACTGGATTGTTCTTTGGTTGTCTCCATGGTCCTGGGCTCATACCTTGCCAGCTGCTGATCCCCCTGTTGTCCTGCATATTATCTTTAACTCTGATGGAACATCCCGAGCATATCAATCATTTTACCAAGGTTTTTTACAAACTAAAAATGAATTCTCCTGATTAGTTTTTACTTGTCTCATAATGTGTTATGTTTATGACCCTCCCTTTCAGGTGTTAGTTAAATGTATTCTAGGCTGTTTTTTAAAACCAGAAGGTGGAATGTCTGGCTGACCTATCAAAGGGACTCAAGTTTGAATCCCATCTCAAGCTAATTGCCGAAAGGCAGCACTGAAACCTTCTCCCATTTATCTCTCTTCTCACATGTCCGCTTGATGTCCAAAAGAGCTGAGCCAAAGGCTCTTCGAGCTCTAAGTTTGAAAAAAAACAACTGTTTGGTCGTCCAGCCGAAACAGTAAAAAAAAAAGAACCTGTGTGAACGCACAGTTCTGTTTGAGAGCGACCCAAGTCAATGCCTATGTAAAACATTGCTGTTTCCAATGCCTTTGGCCCCCGACGCATGATTCGCCCCTCATGGCCGAAGGCGGAGGACACCGGGAGCCTCCGTCATTTTCCTTCGTTATACCAAGCTAACCGTAGGGGACTCGGCATTTATGTAACGGTCCTTTGAGGAACGGCGCATGGATGTGGGACGTGTTCGTGGGGACTTTTTTACTACCCTGCCCGTGCAAGGGGTAAACTCTCGTCTACCCAAGGGCACCCCCACAGGAGTTATGTTTCGCCATTCATTTAGCCTAGCTACCCCCTCAAGTAGCCGTTTCCACCCAGGTGCCACGATGAGGCAGAACAGAGTACCTGGGTCTCACATGTCCACCAAAACAATTAGACCAGAGCACACTGAGTACACTATAACACAAAAGATGTACTGAGTGGGCTATAACATGAAAGATGCACTGAGTACGCTATAACATGAAAGAAGCACTGAATGCGTAATAACATGAAAGATGCACTGAGTGCGCTAAAACATAAAAGATGCACTGAGTGTGCTATAACACGAAAGATGCACTGAGTGAGCTATAACATAAAAAATGCACTGAGTGTGCTATAACATGAAAGGTGCACTGAGTGCACTATAACATGAAAGATGCACTGAGTGTGCTATAACATGAAAGGTGCACTGAGTGCACTATAACATGAAAGATGCACTGAGTGAGCTATAACATGAAAGATGCACTGAGTGTGCTATAACACGAAAGATGCACTGAGTGCGCTATAACTTGAAAGATGCACTGAGTGCGCTATAACTTGAAAGATGCACTGAGTGCGCTATAACTTGAAAGATGCACTGAGTATGCTAAAACATGAAAGATGCACTGAGTGTGCTAAAACATGAAAGATGCACTGAGTGTGCTAAAACATGAAAGATGCACTATACAAAAACAATTTGGAAAAACAAACAAAACATCTTAACTTTGAAAAACTTGTAAAAATAAAAAAATGACATGCTGAAAAAAAAATTAAAATTTCAAATGGAAATGAATTAATCCTAAGAGATTCTTCTCCATCAAAGAACATGATGCCTAATTAGTTTTACTACTGTAAGAAGACCTTTTATCAATTTGAGTTGTTTTAAAATGTTACTGGCTACCCTATAAATCAAAATGACCTTGTTGTCATGTTATTGTTTTTTTTACTGTAATAATTCAATTTTTTTATGCCAATATTATTTATTACCCCAAGGGAAGGCCTTTTTTTCAAAATACTGGTACTTGATAGGAGGTGTGATGGCTGATTGGTTAAGTACTAGTCTTCTGAACCAAGGGGTCCTGAGTTTGAATCCTGGTGAAGACGGAGATTTTTAATTTCGGGATCTTTAGTCCACCCAGCTCACCTGACATTAGTTGGGGAAAAGTAAAGGTGGTTGGTCATTACATGACACTCTCATTATCCGTGGACCACCACAGAAACAGATGACCTCTACATCATCTGCCAACTAGACCACAATGTCTGAAAGGGGAACTTAACCAATCGTTTGTTTTGTACCAGTTCATTTGGGCAGGGTGTAAAGTAACATCAAATACAGTTAATTAACTTTTTTTTTTACTGTGCTAAACTGTGTGAAAACTGAATTCAAAAGTAGACCCTCCCATCTCAAGTGTAGAATTAACCCCAAATAGCCTACCTAAATGAGGATGGATGTCAGGTGGTGTGGTATGCGCTCTGGACTGTTGTCTTGACGATTCCGGGTTCAAACCCTGCCCGGTCATAAAAATCTTTAATTTTGAAAGGACATCTGAAACATGAAACAAAAAAAAACAAACCAAATGTCTACACTGTGAAATGAATCAGATTTTAAGTTATTGTATTTACACTGAAGAAGTTAAAGTACCAAGCTGTTTGACTGTAATAGTTGTTAGTACTCTAGAAATATGCTGGGGATTATTCTGTTACTCATTTTGTGTAGATCTATTATATATACAAATATTTATTACTTTTATAATATCTTGTGTTACATATCATAGCTTATAAATTGCAGATATTCCTTTAAAAGAGAAGATTATTTTTATAGTTTTTATATAGCGCAACTTTCATGCTTATAGCATGCTCAGAGCGCTTTTGGTCCAATCTCATTTGTGGACCAGTGGGGGGGAATGGGGTATCTAGGAGTTGGTTTTCCGTGTAACCTTTAGGCGCTCAGTAAACACAATTCTGCCCGAGTCGGGTGTTGAGCCTCAAGCCCCCTTCTAGGTAGCCAAGCCAAGTTCAAGCGCACTTGGCCTCTTGACCATGCTTCCCACCAGATTACATCCTAGACATATCCATAAGTCATACATGTTAGTTAGAGACTTCAACTCTGATGAGTCATTGTTTTTTTTGGCAGACTTTAGCAACCTGTTCCATCCTCTAATTGCACTAGGGAAGAAGGAGCAGTTATACAAATTTGTCCTAGCATATGGAATAAGAAATGTGCCTTTGTCTTTGTGTCTTTCTGCGTATTTTATTAAGTTGTGTTTTTGTACAAGTATTTGTAAATTATTATTCAGTATTTTATGTATTTTGGCCACTTTACTTTTTGGTCTTCTTTTCTGAAGTGTCTCTAAATTTAGAGATTTTACTTATGGTGTTACTTAGTTGTATTTGTATTTGAATATTTGTTTCTTCAAAATCTTACTACCTCTTTTCTAGTTTTTCTTTTTATGTTTTCTTTAGTTGAGCTTCTCCGAAGATGCATATACTAATGTTCGTCTAACCAAAGTTAAATAGCATTTTAGTTCTTGTTTGATTTGTACAAATTTCTTTTAATAAATACAAGGGCTTAGTTGTTTTTTTAAATTGCATCATCATGATTATTCCATTGTGTTATTGTAGCACCTCAGTATTTTAGGTTTTTAGTTTATGTAACAGGTTTCAGAATAAGATAAGTTTTAATTTGTCTTAGTTTTCTTTTGCTACTCTTAATAATTGGCATTTTTCTGGATGGAAAGATATATGCTCCAATTTAATTGTCATTTCTGTAAGTCAGATAGATTTCTTGGTAAAATTTATGTATCTTGTATTGTTCTTTGTATTATGCAATCGTCTTGACTTTGGCTTCTGCTATTAAGTAGCTCATCTATGTAAAGTAGAAACAGTAGTGGATCTAATCAAGACTGTTCCTTGAAGTAGTTTACTGGTATTGATTTGAAACCTATTAATTATTAAGTTTGTTCTCTCCCTATCAAAAAATCTTGAATGTTATTCATGTATATATAAAATAATGAATCTGTTATACATTTATGTATGCATTCCCAATTGTGTTTCCACTTTAATAATGTTGCAACACTCAGAATTTGTTTACACAGACACAGTATGATGCAATGTTGTTAAAGTAGACTGGCTGATCAAGTTTTGGAAAAATACAGGTATCTGTCATTCACTTCATTTCTGTCTTTATCAGCTTAAAAAAAGGCTAGGACTACAGCTTTGCTTTAATAAATGGTCCATTCCTTTGCTATGCCTAATAAAGATTATTATTACTATTATCACGAAATGAAGGCTTCGGTATATGTATATATCTTTTAGTACAAACGTTTGTGAGTGATTAAGACAAAGGTTAGATTATTCAAGTAAAATAATTGCTTCCCCACAAATTGACACTTTCCCCTGATCAAAGTGTGCAATACTTCGATGAAACTCAACGAGATGAAAATATTTATTTTTAACTTGATCGTATTGTAATCATTTATTGTGTTTTGTAAATCCGCAAGAATATGTTTGCATATGAATGAGAAAATGTTTTTTTTTATACTACTATGGCACATACTCAAGTTTATGATACATTGGCTTCATGTGCTGAAATTTCTATTGAAATGTTTGAAATAAAATCATTTTGAACTTTTGTCGACTTTTTGGTGACTTGTTTAATACTTCAAGTCTTATTGAGAGTGTCCAGTGTGGGGTGCAGTCAGGTGCATTGCAGTGCTAAGATTAAAGGGTGGGGGGAGGGACAAAGTTTCTTCTAAGTAAGAACCCCCCTCCCCCCCAAAAAAAAAATTTGAATACTGTTAAAACTGTTGTAATTATGTTGTGAAAAAAATGCAACTCATTCACAGCAGCATAAAATGCCTGTATTCATAATGAGGTGAAACTAGACAGAAATATTACAAGAGAGTCTGAAACTGCCACATGGTGAATGACATCATGTTAAATTTTTAAAAAGAGTGGCATAACCATTGGCTTCTGAACTGTGCGGTCTCTGGTTTGTAGCTCAGTCAAGACTATTATTTTAAATTTTAGGATTTTTAGGACTTTGATGGTTACCTGACATTACTAGGAGAAAGTAAAGGTGGTTGGTCATTGTGCTGGCCATAAAAACAGATGACCTTTACATCTACTACCGGTACCATGTAAATCACAAGTTCTTAAAGGTGAAACTAAAATTTACAATTCTCCACACATTTTATATTTTGATGAAATAATGCTGTACTTTAAGGAAAACATTCATCAAGTGTTTCATAGTTCTGATCACTGTTAGTGATATTTGTATCATTTTCTGGACTTCACCAGACAGCCTCCAAGTCTCACATTCAAATCAAAGGATTGTGTGACTATGAAAAGTTTCCTTATTCAACTTCATATCTGACACATTTAAGATTTGAATTTAAACAAATAATGGAAAGCAAACGTGAAACATTTTAAATAGATTATAAGGTGGCAAAATTGTTCTATGTTGAAATTTTGCATTTTGTCCTGAATCAAGCAAGATGTGACAAAATGTGGTCTTTTGTTTCTTCCTCTACTGTGCCAGAAAACTGGAGAACTTTTGATTTCTGAATTTGGTAACCTAAAACAAGGGAGACAGGCTTCTATCAGGGTCCAAAGTAAGTTTGTTGTGTCTATAAGTTTGACTATATTAATAGATATTAACCACTTGACTTCATTGCAACAGGTAGAAAAACTATTAACCCTTTAGACGCGTGTGGTAGTCTAGCCTCTAAACACTAGAATTGTAATTCCATTTTATATGCACACTTGTAAAAAAAGCTCAGCACTTTAAGGGCTATATAGTTAGTTAAAGTTAGTTAAACACATAAATATATTGATCTACAATTAGATCTAGATCTTGAATTAGATCTGGATCTAGTCTAGGTCTATATTTTGAATAAACCATTTGATTGTCATTGTAAATTAGCTATCACTTTAGACTTAGCTTAGGCCATCTTAGGCATTTTTAACCTTAAACTATTTTAGACTAGACCTTTTAAAACTAAAATCAACAACAGTCATCATGAAATTGCTCTGGCTATTTATCCTAATAATTACTAAATACACACTAGCTGAACACAGAACTAGATCTACCTCAGTCAACACTAAACTTAAAAAGGAAACAACAGTCATAATCAATCATCACACTTTAGATCAATGCAACTTCAAAAATAACCTAACATACACATCAATAACATTAAAGAAGATTACCCATCACAAATGGAAGTTCTCAATCAGACACAGTAGAAATAAATACCTTTCACTGTTAATATTAATAGCAGGAGATGTAGAGTCAAATCCAGGGCCTAGATCTAAAGATAGATGCAACATCTGCAAAAAAGTTTGCACCATGAAACAGAAAGCCATTCAATGTGACACCTGCGATGAATGGTACCATGCATCATGTCTCCATATGAATACACCTGTGTATTATGCCTTAGGCAACAAAGATGCATCATGGCACTGTGTACCGTGTGGGTTACCTCAGTTTACATCAGGACTGTTTGATTCCTTTGATGCAGACACTTCTAACCCATACAACATCTTAAACACCATCCCAAAACCAACTCACCAACCACTAGCCAGATCCACTCCTGTTAAACCTAAATCTACTAAAATTAATACAACAGCCTCACTAAACAAACCTCCTAAAGAAGTAATACCAAAATACCTTAAAACCTTAGTAATAAATTTTCAAAGTATTAGGAACAAAACAGCAGACTTAGAAATTTTATTAGAATGTGAGAAACCAGACATAATTGCAGGAACAGAAACTTGGCTACATCCTGAAATTTATAATGCAGAAATTTTCAATAGTAATTATGAAATTTTTAGAAAAGATAGGGCTGATAATCATGGAGGAGTTCTTTTAGCAATAAAAAACACTCTTATAGCTGAAGAAATTACCTAACCTAACTCAAAAAACATAGAATCTACATTTTGTAAAATTAATACCACCTCAACATCCCTTATAATAGGCAGCATTTACAGACCACCAAATTCTAGTTTAGAATACATGCAGGAACTATGAAATCAGATTACTACACTTAAAGAGACAAATAAAAATGCAGTTTTTTGGATTATGGGTGACTTCAACCTACCTGATATAAATTGGAAAACACTAACCATAGATAAACACCAAAACCTTAAGGACATAAATGAGCTTTTCATAGAAACTTTACACAACCTAAGTTTAGATCAAATCATTAAAAAGCCAACTAGATTAAACAACACATTAGATCTCTTCTTAACCAACAGACCCGTGTTACGTATCTAGGCATTGTTGTTGTTTTTTTCTTTGACCTGTTGCGGTCGAGAGACGGGGAGGTTGTCTGCCCCTTGTGTAGTAAATTTTTTTTTTATTCGTCAAGCCACACAGACAGTGACCGGTCCTTGACCTGTGTGTGTACCTCTGGTTGAAAGGAGGGTGTTTTTTTTCTGTCTCTTTGAAGAGCGTTCTAGATCTGGGAAATTGATGACGTATTTGGTTCTAGAAATCACTGGATTTGTCTTGAGGTCGACGCGCGGTAGATTATATAAAGACCGCCCGCGTGACGTTGACAGACAGACATACGGAGACAGCCGTGAGACAGAATAGCGGAGACATTGCGTGACCCGTGCGTGGTATACCACTTGATCGTGTAAGTTAATATTTTTTTTAAGGCCTTGCTTGCTTGTATTTGTAATTACATTTTCAAACTCTTGTATTGTAATATTTTTACATGCCATTTTTGTAAAAGGGTTTTGGTCAACACATCAAGTCTGTATTGAGTAAATGTTTATGTTTCTTTCTTGTAACTTTATATTTGATTAAACATTAAGTTGATAGTTTACCTTCCGATTTCTTGTGTCATTTTTTTTTGTTATTCATTGTAAGTCTTTGATTAAATTCAGACTTAAGATAAGTGACACAACTGCTTTTCTATTGTCACGTTCCCCTAGGCAAGCCATTTTAAAAATTAGAATTCAATTCGTAATACGTGACAAAAGAAGTTTGAGGGCTTTCGTCCCGGATATTTTTCTGAACCTATTTTCGTCTTACTTGAGTAATTTTGTAAAGGCGAAGTTGACTTTAACAAAAATTTTTTTTTGTGTCAAAGAGTCGGAAGTAAAGTATCAATAGTATTGACCAAACTCTCTTAAGGTTTTTTGTTGTACTGATTTTGTACTGTATATTTACATTGTATACATTTTTTTTTGCTTGTAATAGTTGTTAGTTAGTCATGGATATTCAGGTTTTTCTTGCAAATCCCTCTGTGGAAGAGCTTGATACTTTTACTAGGAAGGAACTGGTCCTTATTTCTAAACATTTAGGGTTAAAAATAAAATCAAATGCCCTTAAACAAGAAATCAGAGATAACATTGTAATCCATTATGTAGACGAGGAAGTGTTTTCTGAAGACCTTTTAGAAACCCTTAGACCCGATGAGGGTAAATCAGATTTAGAACTTCAGATAAAATTAAAACAAATGGAAATAGAAGCCCAGACGGCTAGAGAGCAGAGAGAAATTAAACAAAAAGAATTAGAGCTTGCAGCGGCTAGAGAGCAGAAAGAAATGGAAATGAAATTACAAATAGAGTTAAAAAAATTAGAGTTAGCTGCTAATGTAAGACCAGATTCTTCCCCTGCCAGTCATACTGCTGAAGCAACAAAATTTTTGAAAATAATTCCACGCTTTAATGAAGCCACAATTGACAATTATTTTCCACAATTTGAACTTGCTGTGAAAAATTTTAATGTACCTGAAACTTTGTGGCCCACTTTGCTGCAAACAGTTTTGACTGGTAGAGCTGCAGAGGTATTTTGTTCTTTGACCATTGAACAACAAAAAGATTATAATGTTGTTAAGGCCTTAATTCTTAAGGCATATGAACTTGTTCCGGAAGCTTACCGAAAGCAGTTCAGGGATTGTCGCAAATCGGATGGCCAAACCCATGTAGAATTCCTGCGGGAAAAGGAGCGACGCTTTGAGAAATGGCTCACTTCCAAGGAAATCGGCACCGACTTTGCCAAATTCAAGAACCTAATGCTGATGGAAGAGTTCAAGAGTTGTGTGCGGCTGGACGTCCGTACGCATATAGCTGATCGTGGCGAGGAAGATGTGCACAAGGCTGCAGTGTTGGCAGACGATTATATAATATCACATCAATTTGCCAAGTATACGACGGATGTCAAGCCAAAACAAGTCAAACAGCCTGAGTCCATTGCTAGCAACTCCATCAAGAACAGCAGTACAAATGACAGAAAACCTACTACAAGTAAAGCTACTTGTTCCTACTGCAAACGAGAAGGACATAAAATTGACGATTGTTGGAAATTGAGGAAGAGAAACGAAAAAGCTCCTTCAAAAGTCAGCGCTTGCACAGTACAGTGGTCGTCGAGGTTTACTCCCTCATCATCAAGCCATATCAAGAATACCTCGACACCACCTGTTTCAAATGTATTGACTGTACAAGACTCTCCGAAAATGTCTCCACGGTGTTCAAATGACTCAACAGTGAGTTCTTCAAATTCATCTTTACGATGTTCCAATGACTCAAACAAGAGTTTTTCAAATACATCAAGCCGATGTTCCAATGACTCAAACAAGAGTTTTTCAAATACATCAAGCCGATGTTCCAATGACTCAAATAAGAGTTTTTCAAATACATCACATCGATGTTCCAATGACTCTATCCAGAGTTCCCATAATACATCACCCCGATGTTCCAATGACTCTATCCAGAGTTCCCATAATACATCATCCCGATGTTCCCATGACTCTATCAAGAGTTCCCATAAGACATCACCCCGATGTTTCAATGACTCTATCCAGAGTTCCCATAATACATCATCCCGATGTTCCCATGACTCTATCAAGAGTTCCCATAAGACATCACCCCGATGTTCCAATGACTCCATCAAGAGTTCTCCAAATACATCCAAAAGATGTTCTACTGACTCAAGAAAGAGTTTCTCCACTGCGTCTCCTAAAGATGTCAATGACTCCAGCGAGAGTTCGACCCAAGTCCAGTCTGCATCAACCAAAATTGATGTTTTATTAGAGGATTTTAAGCCTTTCATTTCGGAAGGATTTGTATCACTACCCGGTGATTCTACAAGTCTACGACCTATCACCATTTTGAGAGACACAGGTGCCTCACAATCGCTACTTTTAGAGGGTATCTTGCCCTTGTCAAAATCATCATCGACTGGGAAGAGCATCCTGTTACGAGGCGTAGAGCTTGGATGTATAGATGTGCCTCTACATCTAATCGACATAAAGTCAAATCTCATTACTGGACCGGTTGTTGTAGGTGTCCGACCAACATTACCATTGGAAGGCATCTCGTTGCTGTTAGGCAATGACTTAGCAGGTGGAAAGGTGATAGCCGAACCCATCGTCACTCAAACACCCGACTTATCTGCCACACCCGAGGAAGACCTAGAGTTATATCCAGCGTGTGCAGTAACAAGGGCAATGAGGTTGAAAGCATCTCAAGAAGAGAACGTCATCAAAGCCAATAGTAACCAAGATGATGTGGACTTGAGCACCACATTCTTTGCTTCTCTTGAAGAAGAACCAACGCCAAATTCTGAAAATCCGGCATCAACTCGAAAACAGTTGATTGAGGACCAAAAGAAGGATCCAGAGCTCGCCAAACTCCGAGAAACCGCAATGACATCACAAGAGGCAGAGCTAGCATCAACGTGCTACTACATCCAAGATGATATGCTCTTCAGGAAATGGAAACCTCCAGACGCATCCAACGAAGAAGAATGGAGAATATGCCATCAAATCGTGTTACCAGAAAGATACCGAGCGTACATCATGAATCTGGCTCATGACACACCAATGTCAGGTCATCTCGGCATCCACAAGACATACCACAAGATTATGTCACACTTCTTCTGGCCACGTTTGAAGAAAGATGTCATCCAGTACTGCCGATCCTGTCATGCCTGTCAGATGGTTGGCAAGCCAAATCAAAAGATCCCTGTTGCTCCTCTGAAGCCGATTCCAGCCTTTGAAGAACCTTTCAGCAGAGTACTTATTGACTGTGTTGGTCCTCTCCCAAGGACAAAAGCTGGCAACCAATACCTGTTGACCATTATGTGTGCTTCAACTCGTTTTCCTGAGGCTATTCCTCTAAGGAACATAAAAGCATCAAACATTGTAAAGGCCTTAATCAAGTTCTTTACTCTATTTGGTCTACCAAAGTCCATCCAATCGGACCAAGGAACGAATTTCACTGCCAATCTTTTCAAGCAAGTCATGACTCAGTTGGGCATCAAACACTGCATGTCGAGTGCGTATCATGCCGAGTCGCAAGGCGCTCTTGAGCGATTCCATCAGACTCTCAAGAACATGATCCGAACCTATTGCTTTGAGCACGAAAAAGACTGGGACGAAGGAATCCACATGCTGCTGTTTACAACCCGTGAATCCGTCCAGGAATCGTTGGGATTCAGCCCTTTTGACTTAGTCTTTGGCCATTCGGTGCGCGGTCCCTTGAAATGTATAAAAGAGACTTTGTTGTCACCAACAGCCACTGAAGGACTTTTAGACTATGTAAGTAAGTTTAAAACTAGACTTTATGATGCTTGTGTTCTGGCCAAAAATAACTTACAAAACACCCAATCCAGCATGAAACGCTGGTATGATAGAAAGGCCCGTGTTAGAGAATTTTCTCCTGGGGATAAGGTGCTTGTATTTTTGCCCATACCAGGTCAACCCTTGCAAGCCAGATATTTTGGTCCCTATGAAATTGAGACCAAAATTAGTGACCTCAATTACACAATCAAAACCCCTGACCGTAGGAAAAAGACTCAGCTATGTCATATAAACATGCTGAAGCCTTATGTATCTCGGCCAGATCACTCAGAGAAGAGTAATTGTGTTTTAAATACAGTCAAAAGTTGTTCAAATAGCCATGTTTCTCCTATTGATGATGATATTGTAAAGGAGAAATTTGGACAATACAAAATACCTAATTCTTTTGTATTACAGAATTTGGATGTAAAACTGTCTCATCTGTCTTCGACAGAAAGGCCAGTTATCATGAAACTCATTAATGAATTTAATGACATTTTTTCTGATGTACCAAAACAGACTAATGTTATAATGCATGATGTAGATGTTGGCGAGGCTACTCCAGTCAAGCAGCATCCTTACAGGGTCAACCCTGAAAAACTTGCCATACTTAGGTCAGAAATCAAGTATATGCTTGAAAATGACCTCATTGAACCAAGTTCCAGTAGCTGGAGCTCCCCATGTGTCTTGATACCTAAACAGGACAAGACTTATCGTTTTTGTACAGACTACCGTAAGGTAAATGCTGTCACAAAGACCGATTCGTTTCCTATCCCTAGGATAGACGATCTCATAGATCGTATTGGTGACGCTAAGTACATCACCAAAATAGACCTACTTTCAGGTTATTGGCAGGTTCCCCTGACTGATAGGGCAAAGGAAATCTCCGCCTTTGTCACCCCTGATGGTTTGTACCAATACAAAGTGATGCCATTTGGCATGAAGAATGCTCCTGCCACTTTCCAGAGAATGATAAATGCCCTGCTTGCTGACATGGAGAATTGCCACGCATACATAGACGATGTAGTAATTTTTAGCCAAGATTTTTCTAGCCATTGTAAACAACTGCATTGTCTTTTTACTAAACTGTTACATGCAAAAATTACTGTAAACCTGAGTAAGAGTGATTTTTGCCAGGCTTCAATCCAATACTTAGGCCATATTGTAGGACAAGGCCAGGTGAAACCTGTAATGGCCAAAGTAGAAGCTATCCAAGCTTTCCCTATTCCTGCTGATCGGAAACAACTCCGAAGATTTTTGGGAATGTCTGGATATTATAGAAAATTTTTCTGTCATTGCCAGTCCTTTAACAAACCTCCTGAGAAAGAACGTCCGATTTACTTGGACGGATGAATGTCAGAAAGCCTTTAACCAAATTAAGCAGATATTATCTAGCTCCCCCATTTTGATGGCTCCTGACTTCGGAAAACCTTTTAGGTTAGCTATTGACGCCAGTGACACAGGTGTTGGGTCAGTCCTTTACCAAGAAGATAATTTCCAAGTAGAGCATCCTATTTGTTTCTTTTCCAAGAAATTTAATAGACATCAAAGAAATTATTCTACTGTGGAAAAAGAATGTCTTGGGTTGATTCTTTCTATACAACACTTTGATTTTTATATCAGTGGGTCCAGATGGCCACTGGTTGTATTTACTGACCACAATCCCCTTACATTTATCCACAAAATGTCTGGCAAGAACCAACGACTTCTCAGGTGGAGTTTATTTTTACAAGAGTACAACCTAGATCTTAAACACATAAAAGGCAGCGAAAATGTTATCGCCGATGCCTTATCTAGATTGTAAAAAGTATTTTGATGTATATTTTTTTATATATATATCATGATAAATACATTCTGTAATGTAAATATTTTTTGTAATTCTAAAAAGATTTCCATTTCGTGGAAATGTAAACTTTTTATTTTTAGGAGGGAGGTGTTACGTATCTAGGCATTGTTGTTGTTTTTTTCTTTGACCTGTTGCGGTCGAGAGACGGGGAGGTTGTCTGCCCCTTGTGTAGTAAATTTTTTTTTTATTCGTCAAGCCACACAGACAGTGACCGGTCCTTGACCTGTGTGTGTACCTCTGGTTGAAAGGAGGGTGTTTTTTTTCTGTCTCTTTGAAGAGCGTTCTAGATCTGGGAAATTGATGACGTATTTGGTTCTAGAAATCACTGGATTTGTCTTGAGGTCGACGCGCGGTAGATTATATAAAGACCGCCCGCGTGACGTTGACAGACAGACATACGGAGACAGCCGTGAGACAGAATAGCGGAGACATTGCGTGACCCGTGCGTGGTATACCACTTGATCGTGTAAGTTAATATTTTTTTTAAGGCCTTGCTTGCTTGTATTTGTAATTACATTTTCAAACTCTTGTATTGTAATATTTTTACATGCCATTTTTGTAAAAGGGTTTTGGTCAACACATCAAGTCTGTATTGAGTAAATGTTTATGTTTCTTTCTTGTAACTTTATATTTGATTAAACATTAAGTTGATAGTTTACCTTCCGATTTCTTGTGTCATTTTTTTTTGTTATTCATTGTAAGTCTTTGATTAAATTCAGACTTAAGATAAGTGACACAACTGCTTTTCTATTGTCACGTTCCCCTAGGCAAGCCATTTTAAAAATTAGAATTCAATTCGTAATACGTGACACCCGGATTAGTAGTTGATTATGATATTATCCCTGGTCTATCAGACCATGAGATCATAAAAATACACAGTCAGATAAAAGCAGTAGCCAATACAAAAACCAAAAGAAAAATCTTACTCTGGAATAAATGTAACCTAACACAACTACACCAAGCTGCATTAAACTTTCAACAAACATTCTTATTAGAAAAAGACATTAACCAACCAGTCGATGACCTCTGGAATTTCATTAAAAACCATCTTAAAAGCATTATAGAAAATCATATACCAACTAAATACACATCAAACAAAATAAATAAATGCTGGTTTAATAATAGACTAAAGAAGCTTTGTAAACAGAAGGAAAACCTATATAGAAAATTTAAAGAAACCAAGGCAGAAAGAGTTTACAAAAAGTATATAAAAATTAAACACCTAACCCAAAAAGTAAGCAGACAGCTGCAGAGTGAATACATAAACAATGTAATATCTAAAGATAACAACAAAAACCTATGGTCATACATTAAGTCTAAGAAAATGGAAACAACAGGCATAGCGCCATTAAAAGATGAACATAACATAATACATAGTGATAATGAAACTAAAGCAAACATCCTAAACAAATACTTTGCATCAGCATTCTCAGCCCCAGGAGACAAAGACATATTTCTTAATTTGAACCAAGTAGACAACATAGAAGATTTAGTAGTACAAGAAAATGGAATTAAAAAACTATTAGCCAACACCAAACCAAATAAAGCGTCTGGACCTGATGGTATTCCAGCTAGATTACTCAAAGAACTAAGCAATGAGCTAGCCCCAGTGTTCAAAATACTCTTTCAGGCATCGCTTAACCAGGGCAGAGTACCAAAGGACTGGAAAGAAGCTAATGTCACCCCCCTATTTAAAAAAGGAGAAAAATCTGATCCAGGAAACTACAGACCAGTATCACTTACCAGCATCACATGTAAAATACTAGAACACATAATATGTAGCAACATCATAAACCACTTAGACAAACATAATGTCCTCACCCCATACCAACATGGCTTTAGGAAATATAGATCATGTGAAACAGAACTAATAGGACTAATTGATGATTTCTCAAAAGGTTTAGATAATAGTGAACAAATAGATGCTATCTTACTAGATTTTTCCAAGGCTTTTGACAAAGTTCACCACCATAGTTTGCTTAAAAAATTAAAATATTTCGGCATTAACGGTCCACTGCATCAGTGGATTAAAGATTTTCTGATAGGGAGAGAACAAACTGTAATAATAAATGGCTCTAAATCAACACCAATAACAGTAAACTCAGGTGTACCTCAAGGAACAGTCTTGGGTCCACTACTATTTTTAATTTACATAAATGATTTACCAAATTGCATTAGTTCAGGAACAAAAGTCAGATTATTTGCAGACGATTGCATAATATATAGAACAATAAAAACAAAACAAGACACAGATATTTTACAAAGAGAATTAGATGAATTACAGAAATGGGAATCAAATTGGAGCATGTCTTTCCACCCAGAAAAATGTCAGTTGTTAAGAGTAACAAAAAAACTAAAACAAATTAATTCCACTTATCTTATTCATGGCAAACCAGTAACACAGACTAAAAACTCAAAATACCTAGGTGTTATAATAAATGAAAAACTGTCATGGAATCCACATATTGATGAAACTATAAAAAAATCCAACAAAGCATTAGGGTTTATTAAAAGAAATTTCTATAAATCAAATAAGAACATAAAACTAAAATGTTATTTAACCTTGGTTAGGCCAATAATAGAATATGCATCCACCGTGTGGGACCCCTCAACTCAAGAAAACATTAAGAAACTGGAACAAACACAAAATAGAGCAGTGAGATTCATAACAAACGAATATTCACATTTGACTAGGGTAACACCATTAGTAAAATCACTAAATTTAGAAAGCCTTCAGGACAGAAGACTCAAAAGTAAAGTAGCAATTATACATAAAACACTGAACCATAATCTTCAAATACAAAAACAAAATTTAATAAAATACTCTGAAAGACACAAAAATAAAGGCACATTCCTCGTCCCATATGCTAGGACAAATTTGTACAAATACTCCTTCTTCCCTAGTGCTATTAGAGCATGGAATGGGTTGCCTGAGCTAGCCAGAAAAACCAGTGACTTGGCAGAATTTAAGTCATTGGTTAATATGCATGACTAAATGCATGACGCGTTGGTCGTAATCATCTTCTTTTTTGAAGTAACGTCTGTATTATATAAGATAAGAAGATAAGATAAATATATATCTTTAAAAATCTTTCCAATCTTTTACTTCAAACTGACATCTTATCCTACTTACAGATATTTAATAATAATAATGTCACCAAATATAAAAATTTACAGTAATAATAAAGCTTTGCCAGCTAAATACTGAATGCAGTATGTCACAGCTAATTAAATGTTCACAGAAATAGTAAAACAATCATTTGTTGTGCAATTAATTCATACTCTTGCTGAAGCAACGGAAGAATCTGACACTAACATGACATAAAAAATATATTTGTGTACACTTATCCTTGATTCAAAAATTCAAAAGTTTATAAGTTTCATTTTGTATAATATTGTTCATTGACCTTATCACTAATCGCCAGTTAATTAGAAATCAGAACTCTCTTTTGAGGAGTAGGGAACATTGGTGTCATGGATTATCTTACCATCCACTTTTGACTACAGGAGTAAGGAACATTGGTGTCATGGATTATCTTACCATCCACTTTTGACTACAGGAGTAAGGAACATTGGTGTCATGGATTATCTTACCATCCACTTTTGACTACAGGAGTAAGGAACATTGGTGTCATGGATTATCTTACCATCCACTTTTGACTACAGGAGTAAGGAACATTGGTGTCATGGATTATCTTACCATCCACTTCTGACTACAGGAGTAAGGAACATTGGTGTCATGGATTATCTTACCATCCACTTTTGACTACAGGAGTAAGGAACATTGGTTTCATGGATTATCTTACCATCCACTTTTGACTACAGGAGTAAGGAACATTGGTTTCATGGATTATCTTACCATCCACTTTTGACTACAGGAGTAAGGAACATTGGTGTCATGGATTATCTTAGCATCCATTCATTCAAATCAAAATATTACTTCAATAGTACAAGGCGATTCCTCTTAAGCAATCGCATCTTATGTTCAAATGCAAACCATGATTTATATTGGTGAAATGTTAATAAAAAGTATTTCAATGAATACATTCTTAAGCAATCGCATCTTGAGTTCAAATGCAAACCAGATTTATATTGGTGAAATGTTTAAAAAAAGGTATTTCAATGAATACATTCTTATGTCTTAGGTGTACCACAGTATAAAGTATTTCAATGAATACATTCTTATGTCTTAGGTGTACCACAGTATAAAGTATTTCAATGAATACATTCTTATGTCTTAGATGAACCACAGTCTAGCTGATCACTTGACTTAAAACTTACTGTCAGGGTTCACATTATTGTTTTGACTTGGGTTGTTGTGTGGCTCACTAGGGGTTTCACAAATATGGAAGAATTATTACTTGATACAGTTTGACTCCAGATATCCACTCAATTAGAATTACTTATTACTGAATAAACTCCAACTCTTGATTATAACAATGAATAACTTTAAAATTCAATAAATGACATCGACTCTCAAATAAATATTCATTCACAATCGCTAGTCCATCAACTTATAACTTAGGTTTAGATAATAGTGAACAAATAGATGCTATCTTACTAGATTTTTCCAAGGCTTTTGACAAAGTTCACCACCATAGTTTGCTTAAAAAATTACAATATTTCGGCATTAATGGTCCACTGCATCAGTGGATTAAAGATTTTCTGATAGGGAGAGAACAAACTGTAATAATAAATGGCTCTAAATCAACACCAATAACAGTAAACTCAGGTGTACCTCAAGGAACAGTCTTGGGTCCACTACTATTTTTAATTTACATAAATGATTTACCAAATTGCATTAGTTCAGGAACAAAAGTCAGATTATTTGCAGACGATTGCATAATATATAGAACAATAAAAACAATACAAGACACAGATATTTTACAAAGAGAATTAGATGAATTACAGAAATGGGTATCAAATTGGAGCATGTCTTTCCACCCAGAAAAATGTCAGTTGTTAAGAGTAACAAAAAAACTAAAACAAATTAATTCCACTTATCTTATTCATGGCAAACCAGTAACACAGACTAAAAACGCAAAATACCTAGGTGTTATAATAAATGAAAAACTGTCATGGAATCCACATATTGATGAAACTATAAAAAAATCAAACAAAACATTAGGGTTTATTAAAAGAAATTTCTATAAATCAAATAAGAACATAAAACTAAAATGTTATTTAACCTTGGTTAGGCCAATAATAGAATATGCATCCACCGTGTGGGACCCCTTAACTCAAGAAAACATTAAGAAACTGGAACAAACACAAAATAGAGCAGTGAGATTCATAACAAACGAATATTCACATTTGACTAGAGTAACACCATTAGTAAAATCACTAAATTTAGAAAGCCTTCAGGACAGAAGACTCAAAAGTAAAGTAGCAATTATACATAAAACACTGAACCATAATCTTCTAATACAAAAACAAAATCTAATAAAATACTCTGAAAGACACAAAAATAAAGGCACATTCCTCGTCCCATACGCTAGGACAAATTTGTACAAATACTCCTTCTTCCCTAGTGCTATTAGAGCATGGAATGGGTTGCCTGAGCTAGCCAGAAAAACCAGTGACTTGGCAGAATTTAAGTCATTGGTTAATATGCATGACTAAATGCATGACGCGTAGGACGTAATCATCTTCTTTTTTGAAGTAACGTCTGTATTATATAATTAAGATATAAAAAGAAATACATAAACACCAGTCCATCAACTCTAATGAAACCTATAAACAAACACCAGTCCAGGAAGCAACGTCCAACCTTCCTGGACCGGGAGCAAGACCTTACTAACACATTCTCTCACACATTCAAAGAAGACTTAATCACTCAGTTCACAACGCGTGCAATACTATTCACATTCACAACAAGGGGATATAACAATCATACCAAAATATCGAAGTAACATTCATTCTTGCCATACCTTCCCCCTGACACTTACTTTTAAATTTCCTGCATCACATCTTCCAATTTCTTTACAATACTATAATTGTACATACCCCTATTCAAAGTTCTAAATGGCTTACAAGTGCTCAATGTCATTTCTACTGACAAGAAAAAGCTTAAAGAATAAGCTATCTAAATAAATTTCATTACACAAATAATTATTGCAACTTAATTTCCTAGCCTAGTGTACATTCAACTGATCAAAATCAATGCCCCCCCCCCCCAAAAAAAAACAAAAACCTTAGTGAAAAGATGACAGCTAATCTATAACATTATCATGATACTAAGCCATCACATTATCATGATACTAAGCCATCACATTATCATGATGTTAACAGGGTAGATTAACAAAGATAGTGTTTCCCCTAGACTTTCAGTTGCATGAAACAAATGAATAAAGAAGAAGAAATGTAGTTCTCCTATAGAGTCGAAAGGTAAAGTTCCTCTTTCACACTTTGCCATCTTTAGGGCAGAGGATGTTAAGGTCATCTGTTTCTTTGGGTGAACTCAAAGGCATTCTGAAAACTCCAAAGTTAAAAATCTCGGCCTTCAGAAGGATTCAAACCAGAGACACCTTGATTTGGAAGCCAAGTGGTTAAAACACTGCACCATGTTCTCCTATGGCCTTATACAAATTCAGAGTAAGCGATTGGACCCATTGGTATTTTTTTTTACTTTTTGTAAGGGATGCAGAAGTTGATGGAGATAGCTATGTGAATAATAGAAGAACAATAGAAGACATGCCTACCCCAATACCCACAATAAGTAACAATTAGACTAAAGGAGGCAAGGTAGCTGAGTGAAAAAGTGCTTGGCTTCCAAAACCTGGAGCCCCAGGTTAGAATCCTGGTTAAGACTGAGTTTTTTTTTTATTTCAGGATCTTTAGGGGGCCTTTGAATCGACTCAGATTAGTTGGGGAAAAGTAAAGGTGTTTGGTTGTTGTGCTGGCCTCATGACACCCTCGTTAACCACAGCAACAGATGATCTTTACATCATCTGCCCTATAGATCACAAAGTCTGAAAGGGGAACTTTACCTTTTTTTTCAGTAGAATTAGGGATAGGGGAAGATCTTTAAACATGTGCTTTAATGTTTTAGTAAGTCTGTTTAACCCTTTGAACCCTCAGTTTCCTGCCCTTATTTTCCTGTTCCCCTAGGCTCCTGAGGAAAAATTACACCTAACACAAACATGCACAAAATTAAACTACTGGTATTAAAAATTTAAAGAGAAATATTTTATTTTGAGAAAAATATATTAGTATGTTTATCTCCAATATTCTTTCTCGGATTGCCAGTCTTCCCAGCATGTAGGCCCCTCCTTTATACACCAGTACATTTGCACCAAAATTTAGTTTTAATTTTCTTGACAGGCCTGCTATTATAATCCATGTCTGGAAACTGCTTTACATGTTTATTGAATTTGTAAGCACAAACTACACATCAATGATTTCCAGTAAAATGTTTGTAAAATGTTTTACATGTTTCGGATGTTCCTTCAGAGTTGAAGATAGTTTACTTCCTAGTCCAAACCTCCCCCAGGACGACGGGGGATGGGAGCGGACAGGGTTTGAACCCTCGACCGTCGATAAATCCGAACGACAGTCCAGCGCGCAAACCGCTCGACCAGGCAGCAAACCGCTCGACCAGGCAGCCATCCAGAAGCTGTTGGGGACAACTGAAGATGGTGTAAACCCAACATTTTGTAGTCTCACATGTGTGTCAACGGGGAGTAGAGCCTTTTTTGCTTCAACTCTTGTATCCCCAATAAGTGACAAACAAATGTCATCCATGAACATTGAGAATGTTCTATATCCTTTGCCTGGTTATTTGTGGGGACTGAATTGTTCCATAAGAATGTATGCATTGTTGAAAGCCCACAAAAAAATGACGTCATATTAAATTTTTAAAAAGACTTTAAATGACGTGTTTTGTTGAGGCGACAAACCTGGTCGTTAACATCACAACCACCCATGTATTTGGTGTAGTCAATGCAGAGATGTGGTGAGGCACATCCACAGTTGTCCCATCCTTATTTCTTCTTTTCAGGGTGCCCTTGTGTGTTGGATTGTGATATGAAGAAATAAAATGAATGGTTCTTTGGTCCATCCAAACTAGGCATGAAATATTTCCATGACAGATAAATTCAGACTGACCTCTCTGCATTTTCTTCATCTTTGTCAGTTCTATGGGGTAAAATTTTCTGTTTGTCATAGCAGTTCCAACAGCAAATGTTCCATAAACATTGAATAAAGTGTCAAACAGTGTGACACTGTTGTAGAACCTGTCCCTATATACAATATGGATTTTATTTGTCAAGTGGCCAGTTGCTAAATGTCGTACAACAACGCTGCCAACGACACAAAGCTCTGGAATGACATTGTCAGTATTGCCAGTGTAAATTTCCAAGTTCATTATATAGCCTGTGTTTAAGTCAAAAGCCATATAGGCTTTGATTCCCCATTTGATGGGTTTTGATTTTATGTACTGCTTGATAGCAAGTCGGCCTTTGCAAGGAATCATTCCTTCGTCCAAGCTGAGACATTGGGATGGTAAATAAAAGTGCTGAAATTTTCTAAGCAGCATGTCCAGCATAGGTCTTACTTTGTAGATTTTGTCTTTTTTATCTAGAGTAGGATTCAGCTCATTAACAAAATGAAGATGTGTCCATATAGACAGAAAGCGATCTCTCTGCATGACACTATGGAAAACAGGTGTTTCAGTCACAAATGATTTGCTGGAACTAGCCCAGTAGTGTTCGTACCTGGGTTTTATGCACTGCTCCATTTGAAGTAGCAATCCAAAAAAGCCTTGAGATCTGGGACAGTTAATGGGATGAAGTCCTTAGGATAATAACTGTTTGGCTTTTGTTGTTTCACCTGAGAAGCACGTCTGTTTGTTTCCTCACAAAACGTTTCCCAAAAATTGTCATCTAGAAACAGGTCTAGAAAATCAATAGCTGTGCTCTGAGTTGAAATATGACGAGGCATGTTTTAAGCACCAGCTATTTCTGTGAATGTCCTATTACTAGATGTAGGCTGAGTGATAAATGTGTTCAATTCAGATCAGCCAGAATCAAATTTAGATGTAGAATCATTTTGGGGGCAACGCCCCTTTCCACGCCCACTTTCCTTCGATGGACCTGGTGCTGGTACAGGTGTAGATCTAGTGTCTTCATTTACTGTACTGTATTTTGTCTAGATCTAGATGATCTTCGGAGTCAATCTCCATTTTACTATCACTGTAATCATTTTCTAGATCTAGTTCATCATCCTCAGAATCATTCAGGATATAGTTCACTGCTTCAACCAGAGTTAATCTTTTTGCGTTACGATTACCTGAATCAAGAGAATGTCTTTTCATCTTGTAAATCAGTTTAATACTTAAAAAAAAAACACTCATGGGCGCAGCCATTACTGTCATTTACCATAAGTCGAGTAGTCCTATATGACATGTTTTTTTTCTTCGCATTTTTAATTACGGACTGTTGGTTTAAGGTAAGGTGCGCGGGGCATGGATTTCTTACGCACAGACCGATAAATCGGGCTGGCAGGTTCAAAAGGTTAAAAATGATTTAACTCTATCACAAGATCTACTAGCACTGACTCTGCTAGGACATGTGTTTTTCTTGTTTTTTATTATGCAGGAAAAAAAGTTCTAATATTCTCTAAAACTTTCACATGTTTAGCCAGAGTAATGCCCATGCAATGTCAGTTTGTCATCAGAATTAATGGTAAAATTGAGAAGAAAATATTTGTAAAATGCACCCATGTCACAAGATTTCACAGGAAAAATTCAATCCAACTCCTCAGTATCTTCCATTTGAAATTGTAAAATCTTTTTTGTTTTGAAGCAGGAGCACAAAAAAAAAACACTGTCCGATGTAGATCACTTTGACATGGCTATTTTCTGGAATAGAATAGCGTTAATGCAGAAAGGTGGAACAGCTGTATTTTTTTAAAATTTTGCATCATGATTTCACATTATGCAGAATGGTAGACATGTCTGCCATAGCCAGTCAGATTGTTATGTTAATTGCAATAGGCTTTGCAGATGTCAATCATGATTGAATCTGTTTGTGACGCTAGGGGACACTGTGTAAAACTGGCAAGTACGATTCCACAAACTTAGATTATGTGACATCTGATGTTTGTGTAGGAGGTATCTGGATACTCTCTAACACTTTACGTGTTTCTTCTGCACCTTTCTTCAAGATTTCTTCTGGAAGTTTGGACATCACATGTTTAACCTGTAAAAAAAAAAAAAAAAAAAAAAAATACATTAGAACATCAGGAAAGAATTTAAGAAATTTCTATAAATCAAATAAGAACATAAAACTAAAATGTTATTTAACCTTGGTAAGGCCAATAATAGAATATGCATCCTCTGTTTGGGGCCCCCAAACTCAAGAAAACATTAAAAAACTGGAACAGACACAAAATAGAGCAGTAAGATTCATAACAAACGAATATTCACACTTGACTAGAGTAACACCTTTAGTAAAATCACTAAATTTAGAAAGCCTTCAGGATAGAAGACTCAAAAGTAAAGTAGCAATTATACATAAAACATTGAACCATAATCTTCAAATACAAAAACAAAGTTTAATAAAATACTCAGAAAGACACAAAAATAAAGGCACATTCCTCATCCCATAAGCTAGGACAAATGTGTACAAATGCTCCTTCTTCCCTAGTGCTATTAGAGCATGGAATGGGTTGCCTGAGCTAGCCAGGAAAACCAGTGACTTGGCAGAATTTAAGTCATTGGTTAATGTGCATGACTGAATGCATGACACATAGGACGTAATCATGTTCTTTTTTGAAGTAACGTCTGTATTATATAAGATAAGAACTTGAGTAAAACACAAAAAAAAGGGGTGCAACAAATATTGAAAGTGTCAGAAGAAAGAGAAAAAAATGACCACACTTATATACACACACACACACACATTGAATAAAACATAAATAATTTATCATTATGAGTTAATGAGACTAAGACTAAGACTGCTTTATTGATCCTTACGGAAATTTGTTGTGATTACAAGGACTCTTTTCTCATATAAAGACAACACCAACAAAAAAATACACATAAATACAACAGACAACATAAAGAGTTCATTCAGCGACTACACACAGGTATCTTGGTGCATTTCATGTTCCCAAAGTTAATTAAATGTTAATCAAAGTTCTAAATGACTAAGTGATCTGATCGGAATAAAGGCTAGGTGAAGGTGAAGTCTATATTCCTTATTTCTGAAAAAAAAAAAATAGATGTCACCATCACAAATGTGCTACTTACTAAATGTTCAGGGGAGAGCATCAGTACATCCTGAGTTAGGCAGGACTTTGGTAAATTGTCTGCCTTGAAGATTTCCTCCAACACCACTTTGAAGTTCTTGGTGTTCATGATCTGTTGAGACAATGCCAGTGTTGGCGCCACATTATAGGCCTGTAGATAGACAGAACATAATCAATAGACTTGAAAACAACTTAACTGTTAGCATGTCAAAATCAACATAATAGTAAACACTGCGTAATTGCAGAAAATAAATTTTTTTCATATGCATTTTCATATGTAAGGCATAGAAAGTAATAAATGGCGTAGTCAGCCTTAGAGTAACGAAATTATATGATAACAGGGCAAATTTTAAGTTACTTCAATTTTTATTGAAAGAATATCTAAAATTTACTAATATTTTTTGTATGTGAATGTAATATCAATTACATCTAGATTCTAGATCTAGAAGTAGATCAGGATCTAGATTAGATCTTAAGAGTTCTAAATCAGAAGTCTAGATCTATTCTAGTACGTAAACATAGAGTTGAAGCTAGGTGCTGAAACACATGATACATACATATATTAAACATAAATGAATAACAGCACCAGGGACCAAGTTTTTAAGAGAGAAAGTAGTGAATTAAAATGCTACAAAAATAAGGGCATGCGCCGACCGAGGCTCGAACCTGTGACTCCGGATTCGACACCACCGCCTAGCGATAACGCACCAAGCGAAACTAACCTCTAGACCATCGGAATGTCCAAAAAAACATTCTTCTGATCCAGAGTCATTTCGCCCGTATGCAAATTACCACCCCAGTGGTCAAAGGTCACAAGCCCCAGCTAGCCCCTCCCCCACCCTCGCAGCATCCGTTCACCAACAATTTCAATAGAGCCGACACAGACAGCCGTTAGGCATGTATTAGACAAACGATGGCTCCATCTAATTGTATATCTATCACAAAGACAAGTGGACAACATAAACACATTACATATAGAAGCTTCAGTGGGTACGAGCAATAATGCTGTAAATGTAAACATAGAGTTGAAGCTAGGTGCTGAAACAAATGATACATACATATATTAAACATAATAACAGCACCAGGGACCAAGTTTTTAAGAGAGAAAGTAGTGAATTAAAATGCTACGAAACAGACTAAGGGATATGTAAAGGTAAAAAAATGTGAACTAACCTGATGAAACCAGCCAGTGGGGATGATCAACAAATCTCCTGCCCTTTGATCAACTTCAACAAACTGGATGTGATCCAGTAACTGATCAATGTCACTAGAGGACGTAAACAAATCTAGAGGACTGGAATGAGTTCATAAAAACAATTTAACTTATAGCCCAAATTAAAAGTATCAAAACTATCACATCTAAAAAAGTGAGAACAAACAAACAAAAAAAGACGTGAGTACAGCAATGTAGAAGAAGAGTTTTAATTATACGTTTAGAAGAGGGAAGACCAAGAGGAAAGAGAAGACTTGGAAAACTTGTTATCAATACAAATATGACATTAATTAATTTTTTTTTTACTTTGTCACTTTAGTTGACATGGCAGGAGTCAGAAGAAGGCAAAAATCAGAACTCCACCTACCCCACTTTTCAATGGACTAAAATATGACTAAATCCATCATTAAACCCAACTGTAACAATGTTACAGATAGACCTTTTTTTTTTGACTGTCCTCTGGGCAAACTTTATGGCTAGGACGCAACTCTCAACAATGTATGCTCCCTATCCAGGCAACTCTCAACAATGTATGCTCCCTATCCAGGCACCTCTTAACACAATAAATTAAATAACAATTCAAAATATAAATCTGATTATTGGGGGGAAAAAAAAGCACAAAGTCACATTGGTAATGTTTTCAATGTCAGTACAAAAACTGAGATCAGTAAACATGTCTTAGTCTTAGGATCCTCTAACCATCTTCTTAGTCGATTCAATCAATAAAGTCACTCAATCCTACAACAATAATGATAAGAAGTTTTCATTTCTAGATTGCTCTTCTAGAAAACTATCCCAGCTTGCTACAACACATCCCGACCTCAAATTCACAGGTTCATTCCAGAGTGTCAGAAATAGTATTTAAGATGTGTGGAACAGATTATTGGGGGCTTTATAATTCATTTGTTTAAAGAAGACATGGTTTTAATGAGCTAATTGAATTAGATTAACAATCACAAGTAATTGTAATTCTTCCTGGAGATTTCTATTTGTGAAATCATTCTCTTTGGATTTCTAAATTCAAGTCTTCTGAATGTTATTCCTAACATAACCAACACCCTGTACGGCAGTGCTGAACAACTGAAGAAAACAGATCACTTTTTTTCCTTGGCACAGTCTGCAAAAGAGCTCACAGCTCAGCAGCAATAAAGCTGGCTAGAAGAAGAAGAAAAAAGAATGTTATTCCTGGATTTGTTTGTGCTTTATTCATTTGCAAGTCTAGTTGCAATCCACTAAGACATGGGGGTTGCAGAGGTTTATTTAAATATTATTATAAATTAATTACACTCAGTCTAAAACATTTATTCAACAGCTAGACAAAGAGAATCACACACAGTTTCTATTTTAATATTACAGATAACCCATTGTCATGCTCCCCCCCCCCGCGCACACAATTATTTTCTTCCATATTTGATTTTGTTTTTCTAGTTACATTTTTTATTTTTTGTGGAAAGAAATGAGTTAAACCAAGAAATGACAACCCAAAAAAAATGACTTAACCCAAGAAATGACTTAACCCAGGAAATGAATTGATCCAAGAAATGACTTTACCCAAGAAATGACTTTACCCAAGAAATGAATTGATCAAAGAAATGACTTAATCCAAGAAATGACTTAACCCAAGAAATGAATTGATCCAAGAAATGACTTAATCCAACAAATGACAAACCAAGAAATGACTTAACCCAAGAAAGGACTTAACCCAAGAAATGACTTAATCCAAGAAATGAATTGATCCAACAAATGACTTAACCCAAGAAATGACTTAACCCAAGAAATTACTTATCCCAAGAAATGACTTAATCCAAGAAATGATACAAACATTTTCAACGATTTAATTATGTGTTATACAAGTTATCTTCGATAGATTTTATATATTTTTAATTTTGTAAAATAAATCTAACATTTTTTGGAAATTAAATTAAATTAAAAAGATTATTCAAATTTCTTTCATGTCTCGGTAGTATTTGCATTAGAAACCATTATGCTAAGTTAGCTATATTTTATACATCATAAATGAGTTTAGCAAATTGTGCATTATTTTTAAAGAAGAATGACTTTCAGATAATTAATTTTAATTCTGACCATTACATTGTAATGGTAGCCTTAAGAACAATTAAGAGATGATTTTAAAAGAAGTCCACATTTAACTAAAAAAATATGGAGACAATAGTTAAGCAGTGGTGAGCCAGGTCTGTCAAAAAACAACAAATGAATTTGAATAAAATGTATAGATTTTGTTAAAATGTCATTGAACAGGTTAATGCAAGTGCTGCTCATAGGTCATAGTTTTCTAGTTTTTTTTAATTGTAATGATACTTATGATAATAAGTTGCCAAATTTAAATATAATCAAAATACTTCAGTCCAACAATAATCTCCATCTATTAGAATCCACTAACAATAATTTCCATATATTAGAATCCACTAACAATAATCTCCATCTATTAGAATCCACTAACAATAATTTCCATCTATTAAAATCCACACATCCATCAGATTCCTTGAAGCTTAACAAACTCTAATATTACAATAGCTTCAGGAGTGAGTCTAGAACACAAGAATAAGAACACCTTGAACAGTATGACAAACTGTCAGCTCATGAAAGGCAGCTGATACCAAATCATTTCACTGTCTGGTGTTACTTTGAGGCCATCAGCTGAGAGAAGATTGGGAGGGGGGATATAACTGATGTTCAAGGGAGACTATACCAACCAAAGATTCTAACACAGCTCGATTCTCACAAGATAAGCCATATTGTTCAAAGAATGACACAGACTTCGGCAGAAGTTACAAGTCAGCAACCAAAAGCTAGATGAGGGAGTAATAATCATACATTAATCCTTCTTTTGTGACTGCACAATTTGACAACCCTTTCATTTAGTATATTGTATATGATACATTTTCTATTCACTCGTACATAATGATGGACTGCATGATGACCTTCAGACCAAGGTAAAAAAAAAAAATGCAAGCT
This sequence comes from Biomphalaria sudanica, assembly GCA_036873155.1. NCBI lineage: Eukaryota > Metazoa > Mollusca > Gastropoda > Planorbidae > Biomphalaria > Biomphalaria sudanica. The sequence continues at coordinate 208,984 of JAZGLO010002851.1, forward strand.
AATACTGTATATTTCACAGTGACCTTTCTACAAGGAACAGTACCAGGAATGAGAGGCTGATAAAATATGTGAAAAGACAGCTTTAAGGAATGGATGAGCCTGTCCTGGCAAAACACAGAAATGGAGAGAGATGATTAACAGGTCATATGTAGTGCCCCAATGATCCAACAAACTAAAGGAACAGATGATACATAATGCAACTTAAAACAATGATATCCACTGCTTCATGTGAATGCTGATCTTTATTTTATCAGTACATCAGACCTGTAACCTGGCAACAAGCTATTGGTCTTCACTTATGCGACATAATGGGGGAATAACCTTTTTTTTTCTTCATAATTTTGATTATAGGAGTGATTCCCCTTATGTAGTTTATATAAGGGTATGTAGATCGTGTTTTGTGGCCACTTGCTCCTGAGTTACCATGTTTATTTACAAAGTTTATTTACAAAAAAGTCATGAGTAAAATAAATAATCATCCCCATTATGTCACAACTTACAAGAGGTTAGCATGCCACAGGTCAGTGTTAGAATTTCTTTTATTTCTTTAGGTCAGTACAACTAGCTATTGGTCTCCGTTAATAACAGGTTAACATGCCACAGGTCAATGTTCAGGGCTACTATGACGTTTGGTTGTATTGGGGAAACTAAAATTAGAGCAAATAAATTTATTTGCAACATTTTGTTGTAATATGGCTTGCTACACAGCATTTTTTATAGAATTTAAAAGAACTAATAATTTCTAAACTAGATTAGAACATGCCAAGGCTATCCAGAGTACTAAAGTCAGGACCTGGCTCAGACCTCACATGACAACATCTAATTACCTATTGTATTTTTTACACTCCAAAGGAAATCCACAATTTCTATTCTGGACAATGGACAAGTGAAGGTCCTGACCAGGTTTAATAAGCTGCATGCATTGTAAATGAAACAATAAGGTTAGGATCAAAACAGATCAGAAATCTTTTAAAACTAAAGTACAGTTGTTAAAAAAAAAACATAAAAAAAAAAAATATAAATAAAAAAGTTTATTTTAAGTTTAATTGTATCAATTAGTTTGGATCAGTCATGTCATTTTATCTATCATTGACCCAGAGATACCAAACAAAATAATTAATTTTCAATACTTAATAAACTAATTGGTTAATATCTATATTTTATTCTTGTATTGTCAGGTAAAAGAAATAATTGTGCAAAATTTCTGCTTAATTCGAGATTGTGTATGGGAGAAATAATGTGTACAATACCATAAAGACAGACAGAAAGAGTGAGTTGATTTAAGCCTTGTAAAAAGGAGCTCGACAAGGGACAGGGAAGACAAATTCCATTAGCTTACTTTCCATTTCTTCAGTCCACTAATGACAGCGTTTGTTCCTGTCCAGTTATATGGATCAATATGTAGAGATGACCTTGAGTGGGCAGTTCCCCAGAGAAAGTAACAATCCCAAGGTCGTACTTCTACAGGAAACAAGTCGAAAAAGTTTTCATTTGTGTAAATCTAAACCAAAAAAAAAGAAAGGGAAAAAATCTTTTAATTAAAAATATAGACTCAATGAAATTATATGCAGTATAAATTGATATTAATTATAATGCAGGCAGCTTCAGAATGAAACAGCTGAAGGTCATTTACAAAGACCGTGGGATACACATTTGAGACCACAAGAAAATCAGCTCCCAATGACAGACATAGACAGTGAAAAGAAAATCTTAATCAACCACCGATGGACAATGGTTATGCCAGCACTGGATGTGGACGCTGGGGCTGCGTAGCCACAGGAAATTCTGCATTCCTCATTAATCTTAGGACTCGAAGCCAGGCCTTATTATTATAATTACAACATTCAACAAAGCCCACACTAGATCAAGTTAAACAATGTGCAAGCAAATATATAGGGTTACATTAATTCTGAGATTTTGTTTTTAGACATAGTGCTTAAGAACTTAATGTGAAAATGATGACAATTTGGATACACCAGAGAAGTACCCCACCCCCCTCATGGGAGAAGATGAGAACAATATCATTGCTTCTGTCATTGCCAATACGTATATAGATTCCTTTAACATATTACTCCTATTAGGTGGAACGCAGTGTTTATAATTTGCTCCTAAAGCAGTAGAATGATATAGCAGTTGTTTTTTTTTAAACACTTTTGTAGATGAAAGAAGACCTCTTCATGTCTTGTACAGAAAAAGAAGATAATTTAGCTAATCTTTTTTTTTTTTCATTCTTTTTCCCAAAAATTAAAAACAAAAAGTGCCAACCATAGAAATTGAGCGTTCATAAAGCTTTTCTTTTTTTTTTATGCTTACTTAAGTTAATTATAATTCTTGAAAGTAGATATTGTTGTGCTCTTCCGCGGTGATGAGTACTTGAAACAGAAATATATCCAACTGAGGTAACACCGAACTCAATGCTGGACATGAACACAGGCGAAAGATTAACAATCGATAAATGGAGTCGACGCTGGTGTTAAACAATAAACACTTTTAATACTTAACAAGGGATCCGTCGAATATCTTTTAGTAAAGCAGTATATCTACTACTGGTTATTCCTAATGTTCTACACAAAGCATCTTGTTTATAGTGTACTTAGAGCGTTCTTGTTTTTTAAAGATCTGTCACGTCACTGTTACAAAGTAAAACTTTCCCCTTATTCCCGAAACAAATAGTAAATCCTAATCATGTCATAACAATATACAGTTTACATTTGTCATCTTTTTTATTATAATAATTTTTTTATAGTTTTTTTTTTTTTTGCTTCAAAGTTAAACAGGACTTTTTCAATCTGGAAATAGAAGTGAACTGTTGAGAATAGAAAACATCATGAGCTTAGGCCTAAGTAGGTGACTCTTTCAAATACTGCCATCATTCCTAATGATATTAGTCATTGAACCAAAGAAATCAATCTTCTCCTCTTGATTATTTTTTTTTTTTAAATAGAAAAGAGCAAAGAACCAAAATAGATGACATGAAGTTGTGAAAGAGTCAATAACAGTGCACCAAATGGGCTAAGGGATGAAAACAAAATGAAATTATTCATAAACACCCTAACTGTACTATTGTCCACCATGCAGAGTATCAAAATAGATGGTATGAAGTTGTGAAAGAGCCAATAACAGTGCATCAAACATCCTCCCAACGGATGAAAAAAACAAAGGGAAATTATTCATAAACCTCCTAACTTACTGTGCTTGGGACCTGCTCTCTCAGCGCCTGGTGTTGCAGTAGAAAGAGTTCATCTTGCAAGTACAGCCAAGAGTCCTGGCTAACAGTCTGGATGTTGTCTAGGAACCAGCTCAGCTTCACTACCAAGCTGCTTTTGTTCTGTGATAAAATATTGATCTTTGATTAGCATTTGATGCTAGAGAAGTTATAGAGAAACATCTCTTTATGGCATGAACACATAGGAATATTTTGTATAGAATAAAAGCACATAAATACAGAGTTTATTGTATGGGAAACAAAGTAAAATTAAAATCTGTGAATGATATATTGTATCAAGAGGGAATATGTGTTGTTGGTTGAAAAATTAAAGCACTACAATTCAGAGCTTCTGTATTTAAACATAATCTGAAGATGATTCTAAGACTAAACAATTCTTTTGAAGAGTTGAGGTCTGTTGGGGAGAATTAAGGGAGTTGGTCATTATGATGATGACATAAACTAAAATGTTATTTAACCTTGGTAAGGCCAATAATAGAATATGCATCCTCTGTTTGGGACCCCTCAACTCTAGAAAACATTAAGAAACTGGAACAGACACAAAATAGAGCAGTAAGATTCATAACTAACGAATATTCACATTTGACTAGAGTAACACCTTTAGTAAAATCAGTAAATTTAGAAAGCCTTTAGGAGAGTAGACTCAAAAGTAAAGTAGCAATTATACATATAACACTGAACCATAATCTTCAAATACAAAAACAAAATTTAATAAAATACTCAGAAAGACACAAAGGTAAAGGCACATTTCTTGTTCCATATGCTAGGACAAATTTGTACAAATGCTCCTTCTAGCACTATTAGAGCTTAGAATGGGTTGCCTAAGCCAGCCAGGAAAACCAATGACTTGGCAGAATTTAAGTCATTGGTTAACATGCATGACTAGATGCTTGACGCGTAGGACGTAATCATCTTCTTTTTTGAACTAATGTCTGTATTTTATAAGTATGGTTTTGATTTTTGGCACATCTGCACAATTTAGGCCATGTCGTGCCTGTACTTTATAAGAAGAAGATAAGATAATCACACAGATTGTTGTTAACCTTCTTCAGTTGTAAAACATTTATGACTTATCTTGTGGAGCATTGCTTATTGAAGCTGTAAAGCTCTGTTTTGAAGAGGCATTCAGGCCCACATATTTGATATGTGAAAGTACAGCCTTGCAGCGCGTTAGAAAGTAGAGCCTTATAGTGCTAATTTTTTCCTTGTCGGCTGAGATCATCATTGTTTAGCTTTCCATTGAATGTCTAGCTACCACTCCTCTCAACACGGTGCAGTCTAAAGCTAAGCTTGCTGAAGCATTTACATCTACGCCACACATCAGCCTAATCAACAATGGAGGTGAAGAACTATGAATACATTCTGTTGTTACTTTGCCTCCTGGTATTGTGGTTTGTTCAATCTCCACAACAGTTTCCTTCAAAACACTGCAGACGGCAATGATCTTCAGTTCTGAAACTTATTTATAAAACTTATAAAGATTGTACTCTATAATGTGCAAATAACTTACAGCCACTGACATGACAATATTAGAGTCAGCATAGTTCTCTCGGAAGTATGATATGGTCCAATTATAAGCAGGCCATGTTGGAACAACATCTGTAATAATGACTGGCCTGTAGAGTATAAATATGATAAAAGTCTAAAGGACAAGTTCAATACAAGACACATGTATATATATGTTAGTAGACACTAAGTTTACAGAAGTCAGTCAAAGATTGATTGCTTAGGAGATGAAAAGTGTTTTATTGTTTTTATAGAAATTAATCTGGAGTAAAAAAAAAAAAAGCAATTTTGTTTTTGCATCTTTGTTTAGGCTGTTTTAAACTTATCAGAACAAAATCTATTATAGAAGATTAGTCATTAACAAAGTGTTATTGCCCTTGTTAGCAGTTAGAAACATTCTAAGCAGCAGAAGTCAATTATCTGTACAAGGGGGAAGGACTGCATGGAGACAACTAGTAGCCCATACAATAGAGACTGACAGAGCATGAGGGGAGATGTCAAGGGTAGGTCAGACTAAGGGTAGCTTGGGTCAGGGGTAAATAGTATTACAGGGGGAATTCTGTTTCAGTCTCTGTTAAGGTCCCGTTAGTAGTGCCAGGAGTATAATATTGAAGTTATGATGTTTTAGTGATTTTTTTTTCTAAGAACAAAGTTTATTTCTGTAGTAGAGCTCATTTATTATCAATTAAATCTGTGTTCCCCAAGTAGCTTATAAAGGCACATTCCTCGTTCCATATGCTAGGACAAATTTGTACAAATACTCCTTCTTCCCTTGTGCTATTAGAGCATGGAATGGGTTGCCTGAGCTAGCCAGGAAAACTAGTGACTTGGCAGAAGTTAAGTCATTGGTTAATATGCATGACGTGTAGGACGTAATCATCTTCTTTTTTGAAGTAACGTCTGTATTATACAAGATAAGATAAGATAAGATAATTATAAATACTAGTGACAAGCTAGGTGCCTCAATAGGTGAATAGTACACATAGGTCGACAGAAGAGGCAGTAACAGAAAGGTTATTTGGCTGAGTTGTTAAGCATTTGGTGATAAAAGCTCACTCATTTAAATGGTCATCAACAATGAGGGTGTTGTTTGGCCAGCCCAACAGCCAATCATTAAAGTCAGTTTGGTTTACCCAAGGATGACTTAAAATAAAAAATCCCAGCTTCGTTAGGAAATGAACTTTCATTTTCAAAGGTAAGCTCCTATTCCTTATGACACTATGTTCTTGTGTAAGTAAAAAAAAATTGTTCTCTGAGGCTTAAATTTTAGCTGAATTTTTACTTCATAAAAACTAAAAAAAACCTGAAAGAAACTTTTAAAGTTACTAAGTTTGACAGAAACATTTAAATAAAATAAAGTCATGAAATACTTCTAATGACAAAAAAATACAGTACATACCAAACTCCATCATAAACTTCTTGAAATTCTTGTAGAGATAAATTTGTTCTCCTGTCCACCCCAGCTGGATTAAATGGAAACGAATATTTCTTCATATTTTGGGCTCTTTTCTCCAGAGCCTGCTGAAAGTTATATGTGTAGGACTGTAACAGATCAAGGTTGTATTTTCTTTCAGGATCAGATTCCCACTGTTTGTAAATCACAACAGAAACAATGCAGCCAAGAACAGCAACAACCAAAGATACTGCAGACGCCATTGTAAAACAATGTTCAAGTAACTGAAGAAGTAATCAAATACTTTATCCAAACCAACTTTCTTCTCTACTGACAGATTTTGAATCTGTAATAGGAAGAATAATAACATCAACAAAGAGTTGGCTATTTAGACATTTTCTGTTTAGTACAATTGTGGTGTCCAAGCTCCTAGTGCTCATTGTTTAAATAAGATTTGGATATTCTATAATTAATCATTTCTTTAAATAGCTTTAAAATATGTTCTACAAAGGAACTAATTATGCTAACAATAATCTTTTGAATGAGAATCTATGAGTTTATAGAGGTTATGAATGTTGGAGGTGCAGCCTTTAAAACCAATTGAATAACCAAAAGCATAGAAAAAGCTTTTCAAAGCTGTTACTATACCAGCTGGTAAAGGAACTCAACTGCTCTTCTCAGACTCAGTTCATAGTTATTTATCCATGCCCAAGCTGTTGTGTATCAAGGATTGGACTCTATAATTACATGAGAAGTTGCAAAAGGAAATAAAATAGTCTCTAAAGAAGTAGAATGCCACAGATATTAACTAAACCTAGAGCTATATATTTCATTAGTGTAGCATTTGCAAAGACTACAGGAATCAAGGATTGAATTCTGTGGACTGTGTGGAGCCAATGGTTTGAATGATGAATGAATCATTAATTTTTGGGGCTGAGTTTAGCTGCTAAGTTTGATTCTTTATTAAAAAAAACAAAAAACTTTTGTATGTAAACTGTTTCACTGAGTTATACAATAGTCAACTCATCTTGATTATCATTTAATAACTAAATAAGTAATGTTGACTTAAAGGGAAACTCTGAAGGTTTTTCAAATTTGAGTTATTGACATATTTAAATTCTGCGTTAAAAGTTGTAATAGTAAACATTTTACAATTTTGTATTTAAATGCTTAGAAACATTTATATTTAATAAATTAGTCAGTAAATTCTTGACATCTAAAAAAAAATGGGATTCTTTGAGATTTTGTTTTAAGCTAGTTCATATGTCACTTCCCTCAACAATACTGAAAGGGAAACTAGATATGACCAATCGTATCGCTTCATTCTTACAGTAGCTGTTAGACTTAGTGACAGCCTAGTCCAGATCTATGAAACAGTTAAATATATATATATATATATATATATATATATACTTGTATAAATAGATCTAAAAGCATTGGATAACCAACTCGAGAAAAAAAGTAACATTTTGATCTAAGCCTTTCCCTGTGTCTAGAAGTAAATAGATCGTGTGTCTGACTGATTCTAATTTAACAAACTGGTCAGTGTAAGGCTAGTCAAGATTACGCTGGTCATGACAAGACAACTAAGAGATAGTGTTTGTTGTGTGTTGAGTGGTCTGGCGAGAAAATACACACTGCCGTGGTTAGTCAAGCATGTAAATCTACTTTTAATACGCATTTTTTTCTTTGCATACAAGATCCTAGATCTAACTGCATAGACGAAGATATATTTCTTTTACGAGAATGTTAACTTTTCTGTATGGTCTCCCGTTATAAAGAAGTCAATAGATTAAATTAAACGTATTTGTGACATCACATAGAAACCCAGTGAAAGTCTGACTGTTTTTGATGCGCAGGAAAATTACGCTGGAAAAACATCAATTACTAAGTTATTATTGCAAATAAAAAAAAAGAATAATATATTCATTATCTGTAAATCAAAACATATATTAATAATATTATATCAAAAATTGTCAAAACCATTGGAGTTTCCATTTAACTTTAGACTAAGAGTAAGGCCAAAGACTAAGACAAGTAGATCTATTCCATCTACTAGAAATCTAGTAAAATCTAGTTAAATTAGATTTAGAATTTTACATCATTGAGTCCATTGAAATTACCACCACATACATAGACATAGATCTAGAATTATTCTAGATCTAAATCTAGATGATGGAGACGAGTAGTTCTAGTTCTAGCCACAGATTGTGACAGATGTTAAATCTGCTCAATTCTATATCTAGTAGATTATCTTATTATTATAGACTAGATCTAAATTTTTTTAAACTGTTTTACGTTTTTCGAACGTTCCTTCAGAGTTGAAAATAGTTTAATTTATTATCAGTTGAAGTTGAGTTTACTTCCGACCTAGGCCTAGTCCAAACCTCCCGCAGGACGACGCCACGACGGGGGATGGGAGCGGGCAGGGTTTGAACCCAAGGGAGACCATAGATAAATCCGAACGACAGTCCAGCGCGCAAACACACGACCAGGCAGCTATCAAAGACTATCAGTATCACATAGATCTAGAAATAGTGAATACTATAGCCTACTAGATTCTAGTGTCTATGATTATGATTCAGAAGTTTCAGTCTACAGATCTAAATTTATATGTAGATCTTTAAACCAGCAAAGAGCAGTATAAAATAAAAGATAGAAATCTTCTTAAAGAAAAATTACGAAATAATTCCCTAAAGCTTTTTTTTAAAAAAAGAGAGTGAAACAAAAATAGATTTCAAGTAGATAATCATAAATCAAAATTTAAATTCATAGTCAAATTTCAAACATAAAGTCAATAAGTCACTAAATCTATTCTTGTCATGGCTGGAATCGATACTTCCACTTTGTGCACCATATGTCATCGGAACATCCCCTTTCTTAAAAAAAAAAAAAAAAAAGAAATATTTCGGGTCAGTGTTGAGGCCTTATGTAACAAATGATCTTGGTTTGGGGGGGGGGGGGGAGACGCCTTTTAGTCCTGCAGGAAAGACACCAGTGTTGGATAAAGGATCTGAGGCCATGTCATCGCCGTTAAGAATAGTTAAAGAGTTCAGGAAGCGAGTGTCACTTTGTTTTGGGAAGTTGTTGAGGGGGGGTGAACAAGACACATTTGTGTAACTGCAGTCTAGGACAACTTATGACAAGACACATTTGTGTAACTGCAGTCTAGGACAACTTATGACAAGACACATTTGTGTAACTGCAGTCTAGGACAACTTATGACAAGACACATTTGTGTAACTGCAGTCTAGGACAACTTATGACAAGACACATTTGTGTAACTGCAGTCTAGGACAACTTATGACAAGACACATTTGTGTAACTGCAGTCTAGGACAACTTATGACAAGACACATTTGTGTAACTGCAGTCTAGGACAACTTATGACAAGACACATTTGTGTAACTGCAGTCTAGGACAACTTATGACAAGACACATTTGTGTAACTGCAGTCTAGGACAACTTATGACAAGACACATTTGTGTAACTGCAGTCTAGGACAACTTATGACAAGACACATTTGTGTAACTGCAGTCTAGGACAACTTATGACAAGACACATTTGTGTAACTGCAGTCTAGGACAACTTATGACAAGACACATTTGTGTAACTGCAGTCTAGGACAACTTATGACAAGACACATTTGTGTAACTGCAGTCTAGGACAACTTATGACAAGACACATTTGTGAAACTGCAGTCTAGGACAACTTATGACAAGACACATTTGTGTAACTGCAGTCTAGGACAACTTATGACAAGACACATTTGTGTAACTGCAGTCTAGGACAACTTATGACAAGACACATTTGTGTAACTGCAGTCTAGGACAACTTATGACAAGACACATTTGTGTAACTGCAGTCTAGGACAACTTATGACAGGACAGGCTACTTAGGATGTAACGGCGGAGGCGGCTGAGAAATAAATACCTGAGAAAAACAGATCCACCTGCAGATAACTTTGTTGCAGAGATGAGCCTAAGACATAATTGGCCACACAGGATTCAATTTGAAAAAAAAATCACAATTGCTTTACTAAATATTGGTAATTAGTTATTTTGTTTGGTATCTTTTAAAAACGAATGATTAATGTTCTTGTTATGGTTTCAGATTTTTGAATTATTTTGTCTTTCTATGTTTTTTACGTTAAAAACATTTTATTTTTCAATAATGTAAAAAAAAAAAAAAGACAATAAAGTTTCTTTCAGACCAATATGGCATCTGTTTCTGTGGCCCACAGTCAACGAGAGAATCGTGTGGCCAGCACAACGACCAACCGCCTTTTACTTTTCCCCAACAAATGCCAGGTAGGCCTGGGTGGACTCAGAGGCGCGCAAGGATCCTGAAAATATCAGTCTTCACCAGGATTCGAACCCGGGACTCTCGGATCGGAATCCAAGTGCTCTACAGCTCTACCACCGCGCCTTCTTACAATAAGGACAACCGTATTTCGCTTAAATGAAATCTAGATCTACCAGCAGACGATGAAACTCTGTTTAGGCCTCGAGCTTTAGATCTCTATGCCCCGCCTGGTTGTTGACTTGATATCTCAAGATGGTGGCGGGCAGACGATACCAACTTCTCTATTGTTCCCCCTTCACCACAGTGCGTGCACCGATGTGATCCAATTAGACTTGATTTCTAGACGAAGAACGAAAGATAAAGGCAGACACACACACACACACACAAAAAACAGTATTCCTGAACTGTGAAAATGTGTTCACCAGATAGACAGAGCGATAAGATTCAAGTAAGAAGATGAGATACAAAGAACAAAAACAAAACAAAAAACTCTTCTAATGGCGGCTGTCCTGCAGGGAAGATGGGGAGGGGGAGGTTGAGCATATATCTAAGGGAGGTAAATCTAAACACCTCATGGACTTGGTGAGATATTTTTCTTTCTTCTGTCCCTTTATCTGTCTCTGTGTCAGAGCATGGAACTGACGTGGAGAAGGCCGTCAGCTAGCTTGTCAATCAATTCGCAGATCTAGTTTTTCAAAAACCTTATTTACCAGCACTCATTTAAAATATATAAAAATATATTTATATCTTTCTACTTCGTTTTAATGTTTTTTTTAGGGTGTTTGTTTATTTGTTTTTAAATTCGCCAGTCTGGCCTGTGTAATAAAGAATTAAAAAAAAAAAGTAAATTAGTCAAAAAGATTTATTTATTTCCAAGGGAGGCAATCATTCATATTCATTTGTCATATGACGGTACATTCGTGGTAAAGCGATCTATCTATCTTTCTACTTGTGCTCAGTACGAAAGCGATAAGTCTACCTAGTCAGTAAGTCTATACGTAGCGTAGTCACACAGCTAATCGTCAAATGAAGTAACATATACTGACAAATTCTAGTTTTAACTTTTTACCAATTTTTTTACGGCAAAATGTAGTTCAGGTTCTTACAATATCTCAGACTTAGTACTGCATCGCACTTCTATGTTTAAAGAAAAATATTATTGCTTATACATTTCATGCTACACCACATTTAAGTACATAATTAAGACGTTGATCTAGCACAGTGGTGACCAAATTATTATGTACACTGTATGCATTCCAATTTCCGACACTAGTGTCGCGGACCTCATCATGAAATAAATTTTTAAAATTGAAATAGCGAATAAGCCATGTTATATAATTTTATTACAAACCCGTAGCAGTGCTAGGCGATTATGTAAGATCGGTTTTATCAATGAAAAATGTGTCTAATCAATGAAGTGCTTGTAAACATTGTGCTTGTCTTGATTTCGGAAATTTGAAAAGTTCCTTCATACAAATTGGTGAAGAAATCTCTTGTCTGCATCGCTCTAAATTTCTCAAGCAGGAATGTCTGGTTGTGTAAGTCAATCAGCTCCATTTGCAGATCTGTGGGAGCAGTCCTCAGTGGCAACAGAAAACATTTCAAAATCTGCTGCTCTGTCGTTTAGTTTTGAATGGAAATTTGTACCAATATCGTCCAATCGTTTGCAATGCTTTAACTGTTTTTCTCTCCAGGACAAACTTTTTCATCACTGCTAGAAAACAATTTTTTACGCTTCATTTCTCTTAAGCTAAAACAGTGATACCCAACCTTATACAGCCTGCGGGCCATTTTAATTTCCGACACTCGTGTCGCGGGCCACATTAATGAAAAGATACAGAAAAATGAGATAGAGACTAAACCATTTTAAATAGTTTTATAACAATCCCGCCATAAGTCAATTACGTAGCAAGAGTTTCAAGTGTCTTATAACTGAACAAATTTATTCTACTAAATTAAGCGCTTGTAAACATTGTGATCCTACACAGCAATGGTTTTCTCAAATGTGCAAGGTTGGTGAAGACAACATGGTGTAGAAATCTATTGTCTGTATTGCTCGAAATTTCTCAAGCATGGAAGTCTGGCTTTCTAAGTCAATCAGTTCCAATTTGTGACACTCCTCAGCGGCAAGGTACTTATTTCGAAATCTGTTGCTCTGTCATTTAGTTTTGAATTGAGGTTTTCATCAAATTGTCCACTCGTTTTGCAATCGTCATGCCAGAAATGCTGACAGCTTTAAATGCATTTTTTTCAGGCCGATTTTATTCCATCACTTCTAGCAAGCACTTTTAATGCTTCATTTCTCTTCTTAAAATGTGATCAACTCTGTAGCCGCCATGACAGCCGACTCAGTTTCTTGGTAAATACTTTCGTCACTCGCTCAACTCTAGACGTAACTTAGCGACTCTTTACTTAGCGTCTCAAGCCGACAGTGCCTCCAGATTTTTTGTAATGGTTTGTTTTAGAAAACCTTTATATGTTATCTTCTTTAAAACAGCCAGACTTTCTGTACAAATCAAACATGTTGGCTTGTTAATTTATATTTAATAAAGATTTGTCCACTCGTTCTGGAAGTTTTAACATCCAATTCTTCGACACACTCATTTCATTAACGTGCAAATGTTACATGGAATGGCACCTATCATGTTGATGTCAGATGTACCCGAACCAAAATGATACAGAAAAGATGCGCTGTGTTATAGGCCTACACATAAGATGCCAGGGACACAGCTAGCTCAAGACAGCCGCTGAATCGTCTAAGACTCTAAAATAACTGTCAATTCTTGTCGCTGCAAAAAAAATAAATTGTGTTCTTATAGAAAAAAATTAACATGAATAACTAACAAGACATAGATTAGTATGAAATACATCAAAGGAAACTTGAGAGTCCTAACATAGAGGAAATACAATTTTCAACCTTTTTCTTTATATTTTCTACATTTTGTGCTGATGTTTTGGCGGGCCGGTCAGAACCACGTCGCGGGCAGGATTAGGCCCCCGGACCGTAGTTTGGGCATCACTGATGTAGGTGATGCATAAAATCCTTCTGTTGCATATCGACTGAAAGTTGTTACAAAGTTGCTATAAAGTTGTTAAAAATTTGTTATAAAGTTGTTGTAGCATTGCACTATTGTATTTATCAATACATGCAATAACTATGTATGACTTGTGTTCTGAACAGTGGCGTACCTAGGGTGGGGAAAGGGGCGAGAATTTGGAAATCCTTCGGGTCCTCAAATGAGTGTTCAAAATTATTTTTTTTTACATTAAATATTAAATATTACGCCATTATCTCATGTCATGATGTCGAATGTCAAAATGCAGAAGCCCCTCCGGGCCCTCAAATGATGGCCAATTTCTAGCTACGCCACAGGTTCTGAATTTTACTTTTGTGTGAGTTTCTTCTTTTCGACCGCATTGTTTTGGGCCGTCCACGTCTAACAAGGAGTCTCACTTTATTAGAAGATTCAACATCCATGGACACCAATTGGGAAGGGGCTGTGGAGGTCGCCTATGACCGTTCTCTCTGGAGAGAGCATGCTGTTCTATGTGCCGAAAGGACGGCAGGACATAATTAAGTCTAAAACGTGCGTTATTTTCTTAAACCATTTTGATTTAGCAACGGCTATTTATTCAAGCTTATCATTTTAAATAATCTCCAAAATAACAGTGTCCACTTGTTGTTACCGGTTGTCGACTTGTAGCACCAAACTGCTGGTAGACAACTAAGCCGTTGTAGGCGTAATGTATAAAATAAAACTTCACAAAAACAACTTCCTTTTGTGAATTTATAATATAAGCAAAATCAACTCGTGATCGAATGAAATAATCGTAGTAGACTTTAGAAATATCTTTTACAAAATCTAACTTTTTTTTACTCTTGAATTTCAACATTTGAACGTGTGTTGCACGTGAATGTCATGACATTATCTAGTCAGCATTAATGCCAATATAAAATTATAAAGATTATAGGATTTAAAGGTCTCGTAATAGTGTCTCCACTGGATACACACATAGACTCTCTCTAACCGGCGCCTTCGACATAGAGGTCACGGAGGTCACGCTCTAACACACATGTAAGACTCCCACACACAAAGCCCCAGGGACATGTCTGTATTGGGCTAACAGAATATTTTAAGCGAGGGCTACTTAGCCAGACTGTGACCTGTTTTGACACGATCCGAGGCAGATCGTAGGGAGCCCATATCGCTCAGCTATTAAAACCAGGCATCAGATAGCACCAGCCCCAGACGACGAGCAACCAAGTGTTCCCATCTGTATCCTTAGGCGCAGAGCACAACTCTCCTCCCTGTTTCAAACTTCTAAGCAGCTTATCCCCCCCCCCTGTTAGTATCACCCTTGCGATGCACTGTTTCATCCTTCAAATCTCTTTCGGTTATCTGCCCGTAGACTTCAATTGCGCATCTTCTTGAAACCTCCCCCCCCCATCCCCCCCCCCCACACCTCCACAGCCCCGAAAGACTTCCAACTAAAAAAAAAAAGTTTTTAATTTCATCCAATCTGGCCACAAGATCGGTGCGAGCTCCTGGCTAACGCGTACTCAAGTAAAATGCAGATGTTCTTGCCAGTATGTACTCATCTTCGGGGGCCGGAACTATGTCCGAATCGCGCATCGCTAAGTGTGGTAGGATAAACTATCTCTTACCGTGATCTCTAGCCCTCTCCATTCTCTCGTTTGAAGTTGTTGCGCGATGGAGGGTTTCATACTCGGGTGCGGAGATATGCTGTAATGGCGGCCGGTGTGTTGCCATGGAGATGGTAATGCAATATGATGACTTGCCAGATAGCACCCGTCACTTGCGACGATGGTTTTGGAAACTAGGTCTAAGCGCTAGAGCTGGACAACCTTTAATACACTTGTCTGAGATCTGTCAGCGGCAGATCCGTACAAACCACTGATTTGGTTCTACTCACGAACAAGTCTGGCCAGATTACTTAGTCAACTCTTCAGTAGGTTAAAACAAATAAATAAATAGAGAAATACACACTTTCATACATACACATATATACACACATTTAAACACACATTAGCCTTAAGACAAAGATTAAACCAGCAATAATACATAAAACGATGAACCATAACTTACAAATTAGAAAAAACAACAACCTAATAATATACTCAAAAGATAAAGGCAAATTACTTTTTCCATATGCTAGGACTTAGCCTATAGCCAAATTCTAAAAACTATACACAATATATTTGTCTAACAAAACTAACCTATTCTCTAATCTAGTATATAACACTATGCAGTGCGAATGATGCAAGAAATGAGGCACTCTCGTCAAATATCTTAGGTAGGACAGATGACTCCAGAAAGCTAGACTGAAAAGACGTGTTTTTGTAGTGAGTTAGGTATTGTTAAGAATACCATTTTATAGTATTCCTAAGGTCTACTGCATTTATTTCTTTTGATCTCAAGTTAAATTTCTTTATATTGTAATAAAAGTTATCTTTAATTTTGTTCATAAATAAAGTTATTAAAGTTATGTCAAGCTTTACAAGTGAAGATTTACTACACCTACAGCGGTTGCATTGTCTACAGGCAATCTGGTACTATAAGTACAGAAACATCCATAATGCATTCTCATTCTGGCGCCGTTCTTTTGGCGTCAAACGTTTTAAACAAATATTATATGTTGATTTTATAGTGTCTGCAAGCATTGAAATATTAATTAATAGTGCTAAAGTAAAAAAAAAAAACGGTTTGTGTAGTGTGCGTGGTATATGTGCGTGTATAACGTGACCTGTTTATGCATGTGTTTGTGTGTATCAACGCCCAGGTGCCTGTGTTTGTGTGTATCAACTCCCAGGTGCCCGTGTTTGCGTGTATAAACTCCCAGTCGCCTGTGTTTGTGTGTATAAACTCCCAGGTGCCTGTGTTTGTGTGTATCGACTCCCAGGTGCCTGTGTTTGTGTGTATCAACTCCCAGGTGCCTGTGTTTGTGTGTATCAACTCCCAGGTGCCTGTGTTTGTGTGTATCAACTCCCAGGTGCCTGTGTTTGTGTGCTTCAACTCCCAGGTGCCTGTGTTTGTGTGCCTAAACTCCCAGGTGTCTATATTTGTGTGCAACAACTCCCAGGTGCCTGTGTTTGTGTGCCTAAACTCCCAGGTGTCTATATTTGTGTGCATCAACTCCCAGGTGCCTGTGTTTGTGTGCATCAACTCCCATTTGCCTGTATCGTCATCTTAACGGAAGTCTGTATGTGTGTGTTGGTTACCGTTGGTTATTGGATAGATGTGTCTATGGATCAAAAGGTGGTTAAATGTGTGTATGTTGAAAGATGCTTGTTATTAGTATGTATGTGTGCGTGTATGTGTGTGTTGTTTGCTCATTTTGTATTTGGTTATTTGTTTCAAAGATTTAATTAATACATTTTTATTCTTGTGCGGTCAATTTCGTTCAAGGAGAACAACGAAACACACAGACGAACAAACAACACAATCAACAAACAAGAAGTTTTCATACATGCTTCCTGTGTCATAAAATAAAAGGAAAAACAATCAAAAGAGAAAAAAGACGAGGGTTTAGGAACAAGTTAACAACAAAAAAATGTTTTTAAATAGTTAACAATGTTAATTAAATGGAAGTAAACAAATATCAATGACGTCATTGCCACCGTATCCGGTCAAATCACCTGTTCATGTAGCGGCTACAACAAGAAACGATCGCCCAAGTGTCAGTCGCTGGTCCAAACTGGGCGTGGGAGTGGGGGTTACTGAGGCCAATTTCATGGATGACTCCCCATGTGGCCAGTTCGCCCCCATGGACCAGCCGTGGGAGAAATTATGGGCTAAGAGTGAAATTATCTTGTTCAACATTTTTCTTTAACTCAGATGAATCTTTCTATTCTAGTGTTTCTTTTTAAACTGAAACCATTACACGTATAGTGGACAATATATAATTTAAAATGTAAAATGAGTTAAAAGCAAAAGATATTTAGGACTGAATTCAATTGTTGGATAACAGTCCATAGCAGTAGAGAAAAGGGTAAAAGTCACATTTAACGCCAACGCATGAATGACAAATGGCACGCCTCCCCTTTCTCTCCCCCCCCCCCCCCGTCAAAAAAGTGCATATTCTCCTTTTTATAAGAAGTCTGGTAACGCTAAGCAATTCAAGATTACTTAACTTTAAAGCAGGGGTGTAGCTAGGAATTTTCCATCATTTTGGGGCCCGGGGGGGCTTGACCTCTTTGGGGGCTCCTGCTATTTGCGTAATATTTAATATTTAATGTAAAAAAAAAAAAAAACAACAAACAAACACATTTGGGTTCTCCCTCAAGTGGAAGCCAGGGGGGATTTTCTAATTCCCCCCCCCCCTTCTCCTGCCACACTAACTACGCCACTGCTTTGACGATTTAAAAAAATCGTGTTAAAAAATAACATTCAAAAGCTGTTATGGACATTTTAAGTATTATTTTCTTGCTTTCAAGCTTGCAAAGGCATCGATAATGTAGAAGTCTTGTCTACCACGGGCGTAGCCAGGAACTTTTCATAGTTTGGGGGCCCTGAAGCTTTACCTCTTTGTGTAATATTTAATTTTTAATGTAAAAAAAACCCCACTCATTTGGGGTCCCCCCTAAGTGGGGGCCCTGATGGGGATTTTCAAATTCTCCCCCCTCTTTCCCCCACCCTAGCTACGCCAATGTTGTCAACTAATGTTCTTTATAATCTTCTGTTTTACCTCTTCATGGGCTGATGATTAGTACAGATGACGGCTTAAAAAAAAGATTGTAGAGTCTTTAAATCCTAATATATATGTATAACTGGACTGTCCTGTTTTTAGCTGTTTGTAGATGTCCAGAACGCCTTGCAACTGAAATGACAAATTATGGCAAAGCATCAATAGAACTAAAAGTTTCGCATTATTTTATTTTAATTCCATTATTTTCATTTAGTCGCTAAAGCCTTTGAATTGCATTGCCCCAAATACATCTGATATTTCTTTAGTAGCTTCAAGACTTGATTTGGAGCTTGATATAGAGAGTGTGTGTGTTGTTTCTATGGTGACCGTAGGAAGAGGTTAGCCAGTGGTTGTGAATGATGCAACATAGGTGGCATTGACGTCAATTGGTCTTAGTTAGGACAGACGACTCAAGAATGTGAGACTGAAAGGTTGCGTTATAGTCGGGAGTTTGATTTGTTAAAGAATATTATTACTAATGTCTACTACACTTATTTCATTTTACCAAACGTTGATTTTGTCTATGTTATAATTACAGTTATATTTAGTATTGCTTATAAGGAATTTATGCAAGATATTTAAAGTTTAATAAGTAAAGATTATATATTACTCGTACAAGGTTAAGTTGTCTACCAGTAATTTGGTACTACGAGTCCACGATCGTTAACAACAGAGCTTAGCTATTTAAAAAAAAAATACAACAAAGCTGGTTTTTTTTTCCATCACTCTCCTCTTGCATCTAGTGATTTCTCTCTAGACATTTGCTCTTCATTAGGTGTTTTTTTTTCAAATATCAAGCCGGGTTGATTAGAAAATAAACATCTCAATAGAAATTTAAGCTAAACTGTCATTCTATTGGTAGAAGCAGTGTTTAAAAAAAAAACATCTAGCTTGGCAACAATTTTGTTAATATTCAAACTTTAAATTGAAAGGTACTCTTCCTCTCTGACCTCTTTCAATACATCTGCCAAATAAAAATTAGGCAAAGTCGCTGACAGTTGTGGATTGAAAAGCAGGAATAAGAGAAAAAAAATTCCACATTTAATTTAAAAAAGAAAAGACTAGCTTTCAGAAGACCATATGTAGCCGTTTAAACTTCTTTGAGCGCGATACAGGGTATATCGTTTTTGAATTAGCGCTTCTGGTTCTTGATATCTAAACGTGACAGAAGGACAGACAGACGGACAGCACAAAGACAAATGGTGACTTTTCCCTACGGCGACCGCTAACAAGAAAGAAACACCCACATCATGGTATTTAATATTGTAACGCCTCTAACTATACACACTCTGCTGACTGCAACACAACACTACCGACTCCAAGAACTTGACAACTCAGGGCTCAAAAATTATGTTACACATTAATGTCCTATTAATCACGGTTAAAACGGTACAATTGGCAACATGTACCACTGACTGTACTAATGCTTCACCGTTAGCAACCGTACTGCTGTATCAACTCGTGTACTGCTGTATCAAACTGTACTGACATCTCTGCCTCGTCCTGGGCTTTCACTGGGTTAAGCTGTCCCAAACTGACTTCAAACACGGGGCTAGCTGTACCGAAACTGACTTCAAACACAGGGCTAGCTGTTCCAGACTGACTTCAAACACAGGGCTAGCTGTACCGAAACTGACTTCAAACACTGGGCTAGCTGTCCCAAACTGACTTCAAACACAGGGCTAGCTGTTCCAAACTGACTTCAAACACCAGGCTAGCTGTTCCAAACTGACTTCAAACACCAGGCTAGCTGTACCGAAACTGACAGATCTTTCCCGAAAGCAG
Source organism: Biomphalaria sudanica (assembly GCA_036873155.1). Lineage (NCBI taxonomy): Eukaryota > Metazoa > Mollusca > Gastropoda > Planorbidae > Biomphalaria > Biomphalaria sudanica. The sequence goes on from JAZGLO010002851.1 coordinate 228,905, forward strand.
CTAGGTCGTCCCCTGTAGCGGTTGACTGTCGTCCCTAGTCACGGTTGACCGCTCGTCTAGTGCTGTCTTGTATCCTATCCCATCACAACCTGAGTCATACCATTGTCCCCTCCTTAGATCTGTCCGTCCCGAAAAGAATCTACCTCATGTCAAGGGCTGTGAGGTTTCATCGCTGCAGGGGGTCGATCGGTGGGAGCGGCAGTGGGCCTGCCTCTTGAGCTAGACGAAGACATCCATGTTGCATTCTGCAGGCGTCGCCTTTTTCTTCTCTTCCAGTTATGACTGGACTCGTATTTATTATAAATATTATATCAACCCACTCTGTGGTACACATTTTGAACAAGTTATTTCCCCAACTCCCGTTTTCGGATCAAGTTGAAACTTTAGCCAATTACTTATTGCACCTAACAAAACATGAATCAATAAAAATAATTAACTAATAAGCCGATTTATTATTAGTAATTGATTGTTTTGTTTAATATAGAAAAGGAAATGCATTCTACATGACTGTGATATAATACTTCTATATGCTGAGTTTTTCATCTGTTATGTTTTAATATTTTACTACATTATGGTTACATTGAAAGTTGATCGTGGAAGAGAAATGACCGAGAAATAGAATACTATTTCAGAAACAAACAAATAAACAAACAAAAAAAAAACACCGCAACTAAACTTTGATAAGAAGGCTTCTTTTATGTCACAATACATACCGCTACCTCACGTCCTTTCCAACATTACCAATGGGAGAATTGTCTGCTAATCAAGGTAACCCTAGGTGACCTTTTACCCTCTTCTCATCCATCTCGAAAGCTACCACTAGTTCAAGTGAATGACCAGTAATAAAGAACAAGTGGCGGCAGCGGGGGTGGGTTTGCTGGCCCTGGGGGGGGGGGCAACAATTTAAATTTGATGAACGACTGAAAACCCCCAAACGAGCTGTTGAAAGGATTCACAGGCATTGTTGTGTGTGTGTGCGTGTATAGGAGCGATTGTACGATTACTTCTGCATGAAGACTCGAATGGGGCTTCTCATCCTAACAATAGGATACACTTGTTCACACAGCGCCGGGACATTCCGCTAGTACCGCAATGCACCCTGCTTTCTATATGCGAATGAATCCATAAAGGTCACCAAGGACGTCTATATTATTATCATTAATTAAAAAACATCTTTACAACACAAGTAATATTGATTTTGAATTAGGCTTGAACGTATAAATCCAAAACACTAAAATTGTATTCTATAATTTTTTTTTTCGAATGAACAGCATTGGTTAAAAGTATCAGACGACAGGAAGCTCGTGGATGTGACGTGACCATTGAGGCGAAACAGAGGCTAGTCTCGTGTCGTTTGTCACTTTTGTTTTCTCCTTGGATTACATTGCTGTGTTACAGTGTGTTCGTAATTTGGATTATATTTCTCGGATTAATTCTGTTGGAAGTGTAGTAGAATCTATTTCATGATGTGTGGATCTAGATCTAGAATCTATAGATCTTATCTCTAGATGAAATCAAGATATCTGTATAAATGAGTAAATAAATCCAATTTTTGCTAAGCCAGATGTGAATCATGAATGTCATGGCCCATGCCCATGGCATGTGTTAAATAAATCTTTTTAGAATCTATCAATGCCGGCAATGGCTGCCTGGTCGTGCGGTTTGGGCGCTGGACTATCGTTCGGATTTATCGACGGTCAAGGGTTCAAACCCTGCCCGCTCCCATCCCCCGTCGTCCTGCGGGAGGTTTGGACTAGGAAGTAAACTATCTTCAACTCTGAAGGAACATTCGAAATATGTAAAACATTTTACAAACAAACATGCATACCCTAGACTGTGTTATTAAAGAGATCTATAGATCTGTAAAAGTATTTGGGTTGAGTAGTATCAGTATGTAGATCTAGAACTAGATCTAATATAATCTACATATCTAGAATCTAGACAATAAAAATTTAAATTCGTTTATTATTATTTGAAAAGGAACTCTAAACTCTAATCTGGAAGATTCTAGACCTATACTTATAGGCCTACTTACAGTTACACTAATATATAATCTAGATCTATATCTTTATTCCACTGATCTAGTTCTACGAATAGAGATCTAGTCATTCAATATCTAGATCTAGAATCTATATCTATTCTATAGTTTGTGTGTTTAAATAGTCACAGTATCATCCTCATGGCTTAACTATCCTATCCTATAGGCCTACATTAAAGACGTTTCTACCATATCTAAAATCTAGAAAGAACATTATTGTCAGGCGTATTACCATGTGACAATCAAGATCTAGAGTGGTCTAGTCTTTCACATGAGATCTAGATCTGGTTAGAATATTAGATCATTAAATTCTAGATCCTCTCTAAATCTATGTAGATCTAATAATTTTCCCCCAATCTAATCTAACCCTCAGGCGACCCATTTTATACTCTAAATGCACTAAGGAAGAGGAGAAATTGTACGACTTTGTCCTAGCAAATGGAATTAGAAATGTGCCTTTATCTTTGTGTCTTAGCATCTTTATGACGCTATGTTTTTCTATTTGCAAGTCATGACTCAGTGTTCTACTTTACTTTATAGTCTTTCTTTTGCTGCTGTCTTTCTGAGTTTAGTGATTTTATTGATCATGGTGTAATTCTAGTCTTATGAGAATAGTTATTTGCTAAAAACCCCACTGGCTCTTTTTTTTTCCCTTCTCATCTGGTTTTCTTTATCTTTAGATGTATGTTTCTAGTCTTGTAATCTTATCTTATCTTAACTTATATAATACAGACGTTACTTCAAAAAAGAAGATGATTACGTCCTACGCGTCATGCATTTAGTCATGCATATTAACCAATGACTTAAATTCTGCCAAGTCACTGGTTTTTCTGGCTAGCTCAGGCAACCCATTCCATGCTCTAATAGCACTAGGGAAGAAGGAGTATTTGTACAAATTTGTCCTAGCATATGGGACGAGGAATAAGGGTACTTTGGTTATCGATTCTAGTGTATTGTGCTATTTCCATTGAAATAAATATACACATAAAAAAGTGATATAGAGAAACTATAGATCTAGATCTACTCCGAGATAAAATACCAGATCATGGTCTGTTAGTGTAGGTGTGATTGTGTCAAATATTTCTTAAATTCATTTTTTGGATTAAACTACGTGGAAGTCGTCTTGGATGATACATCACTGTTGTCTTGGGTAAGTAAAAAAACAAATTTCCTTGCCTATTAGTTGTAGTTGAGCTCGAAACTGAGTAGATATAAATCTAGTTATTCTTTTCTTTGTTTTAATTTGTAGACTTGTGGTCTTTTAGAAAGTACCCAGTATAACTTTTAAAGAAGATCTAGACCTAGATTGTCTATCATATAATACTATTCATTTCTGAAGTTACTTACGAAACGTACAAGACAAACGAAACACTCACACACACAATGAATGAAGAGATGAATCAAGAGTTGAATCAACAGTACTGTAATGAACATGTGAAATACACAAATCTTTTAGATGAGCAGTATGTTGAAAACAGTACATGGTCACAACTGTCCGAAATATAATCTGTTTATAGCCTCACACTCATTTACCTTTACCTTTACCTATCCCTTAGTCTGTTGGACCGTTGGGGCACCAAGTAAGACTCGTCGACCGTCTTTCTCCATTTCTCCCTGTCTTTTGCCTTGGTTAGAACCTCTATCAATGGCAGGCCCGTCCATTCTTTTTAATGATGTCCTCCCATCGCTTTCTCTGTCATTATGTCTTCTAAACGGTGGGCACATACTTTTAATTGCCAACATTTCTCTTGAACTAGTGCAATGTCTGTATCTTTGGAGTTGTAATAAAAAAGACAATTACTTATTCTTTCCTTGCTCTCAAAATTTATTGAAAATTTATAGATGCAAAAGTTAAACTGTTTTTTGTTGTTGTTGTAATTATTAGAACTTAATACATTTATAGTTAGACTTAATTTTTATCTTAGTAATTATTAGGGCCCAGAAGAAAAACAATACTTCTGGACTATTTCATTCAAATGTTTTAAAAGGCTACTTCCTATTTCTACTTATGCATTTACTTTTACATCGTCTGCCCTATAGATGTCAAGGTCCTCAAGGGGAACTTTACTTACTTAACTAAATTATGTTAAGCCCATATCTAATGCATTGAACATCCGTAAATACCAATCCATTGAAACAATTCAAGATAATCTTGATGTTATTTTTAGTTAGGTAAATGCCTGGCTTTTCTTAATTTGTTGCTATATTTAATATTGAATTATATTTTAAGTCCGATCTGAGAAAAAAAAAGTAATTTTTATGAGAAAAATCCCAAATCTTATTGCTATACCCCAACCTCCAAATGTTAGTGCCGTGACTTATACTTTTCTAAAATAAAAATCCAAGCTACCAGTGTTATAATCTTAGAATATATTTCTTGAACAAACAACAACATTGCATACAGATTCTTTTTTTCTTCTGGCTATTGAATAATACCACAATAAATGTGCTATTAACTCAGTGCCTTATTTAGAATTTAAAAAGCTCTAAGCTATTTGAGAAATTTGGCCCTTTTGTGTCCCTTTATAGGTTTAGGTACTAAATATTTCTTGGGACCCAAGGCTATTGGTTGTGTTGCCTATAGGTAAATTCGACCCTGATTAAACCAAAGAATCATTTTAACCGCTTCCATTCAATCAATTATTTGAATGTGTTCTCAGTGTGACGAGATGTTTAATTAGTCAATAGTTGGCTAGTTTATTTAAGTCTAGGGGAGATTTATTAATTTTATCCCGCTCACATATAAGATTTTGTACAGGCACACCGCAACTAACAGTAAGAACAGACCAATATTATAAATTTATAAATAAAAATAATTTAATAAATGAAAGTTTACAAAAGATAAATGATCAAATAAATTTATAATTAAGAAATGAAATGAAGGCGCTAATATTTAATATGACTGCTCATCATGGATTGCTAATTGGTGAGTGATTGGAAAAGAAGAAGAGTGTTCCTATGCCTTGAGTACTTATACTCTTTGCTGCTAGCCCGTGGGTTGTGGGTCGTCTTCTGGCGGTCGAAGGACTAGCACTCAGAAGGATGATTCATCCGGCTCTGTCTTAGGACGTCGGCTCGGGATAGTCTCTATGCTGTAGGCAAGCTGGCTCTAGGGTGAGGCCGCTGCCTGTTTAGCAGTAGAGAGGGTTGGTGCTGCAGACTAAGTTGTAGTGGGGTGATCTCTCAGCTGTGATCTCTAGCTCGTAGAGAGCCGTGCTAACTCAACACCAGTTTGTCTTCTGCAGCGAAGGTTGCTCTAATCTGTCGGCATTAGGCAATAGCTATAGGGCAGTGGACAGTTTGGGCCGGGTACTGGGCAGATGATACTGGGCAGTATAAGGCACTGTGGACACTGGTCAATATGTTAAGGCCAAGGACAGTAGGCAATGCCTTCTTGCTAACAGGTATATAATTGGGGGGGGGGGTGTATCTGGTGTGGTCTGCCCCGGTTACAGCTTTGGGCGGAGATCTGGTGGTTGTAGCAATCGGGTGTAGCAATCGTGCGTAGCAATCAGGGGTAGCAACCAGGGGTAGCAACCAGGCTGGGGATAAGACAGACAATTAGGAACCTCCTAAAGGCATTGAGCAGGGATTCCCATATGCCTTGCAATCATTCAGATGTAGGCATTGGTATCAATCCCAATAAGGCATTTAAGACAATTAAGTATAAAATCTTAAAGCATGCGTATAACTCAATAACAAAAGATACGAGTAAGATAACCACAATAAATGTGCCATCATACAATGTAGGATGATACTAGTCAAGATTCATCCATTAAATTTGATTACGACGATAAGCAATCAGTTATAGTACAATGGGGAATGAGCATATTATATACTAAAGGATAAGATGAAAATAAAATACTATGGATCGAGATACAATGATAAGGGTTTGATATAATTAATCACAAATAAACTCATCTAAGGAATTATAAGTTCACAAGTGTGTGAGACATAATAATATGTATGAGGGATATAATAGAAAAGTGAAATAATTAATTCCACATGGGCTCTGTAAGTTTAGAGCACTGTGATCTAAGTTCATAGACAGTACTTAGATTCACGAAAGGTTATTGCTTACATCAATCACTAAGATACAGGAATGGATGAAACATAACACATCAAATATAATAACTATGGCCTCAAACTTGGACAATCATAGCGGCATTAATAATACTATATGAAGATATAGCATTGACATAGAATAGCACAATGTACATACACAATAATGTCATAATGTAATGATGGGAAACGTGGTTGTGTACTAATGTGTACTCACACATTCCTATAAGATAAAATAAGTATAGTAAAATGTTTACACTTACCCGTTTGTCCCTAATGAAACCTCACAACTAAACTTCCTAATAGAGGAGACTATATGAATCCTAGCGGGCCTAACTTGGAATGCTTTGGTCTCTCTCTATATATAGTTGGGGCATTTCGTTTAACGGGTGGGGAAGAAAGTATGTGATTTTCTCACAGGTATCGATGTACCGGAATTGTCAGGCGTCATGTCCGATTTATGGCCTGTACGGTGAGAGTAGGGACTAGGACGAATATGCATTTGTCCAGTCCGGGTGCAACGCTATTCTTAGAGCGGTGCGTATCCTGCGGGGGGGGGGGGGTTAGAAAGGGGGAATGGGCGTGAAAAGTTATTAAGGATGCCGCGACCATTGTGTGCTGGTCAGCTGTCCAGCGGTCAAAAATTAAAAGTTAGCCCTAGAGAAGCCAGTTAATGTTTTACGACGAGATTCGTCCCGTGAGAAACAGTACGAGGGGAGATAAATCCTACAAGAATTCAGTTATGGGTGGACAGGAAAATAATGATTAAATTAAAATTTAAAGTTTCTCACGGTTGGCTGGGAACAACTCAAATGAATTTTTGTATGCAAGTTTCGTATCGTCACATACCCACCCACTTAAAAAGTATTCGCAGAATACTATTAGTACTTGCATACAAGTTTCATTTGAGCTTTGTCGTTGTCCAGTCTAATGGTCCTAAGGGAAAAAAAATTAATCTGATTTCGAGGAACGAGTCGTAAGGAAGATTTGGCGTCCAGGTATCCGTTTAAAGTCTAATTTCGATCCCACCGTGGACTGTTGTGTTTGGGTGGAAAATAACGTGACCTGGGGTTGAGGTCAGGTTTGTTTGGGTACCTGTGCGTCCTACCTGAGGCGGTGAGGGGCGATGGGGCAGAGTTGCAATATGATGGACTGAGCGGGAATCGGTGGTTACTACCACTTTCGTGATTCCATGCAGGTATCATATTTATACGTGGGGGGCCAAGATTGTTGACCACGCCAACGCCTTCTGACACTGTCAATGTCAGGAATTAGGGGTTTAATTCCCTTAGTTCGGTTGAACTGAGGTTTTAAGTGATGGCGTCCAGTGTTTGACTGATTTGGCCCATCCTTCTGTCTAGTCGTTCTACCGACTGGCAGGGAAAAATATGGCTTCTTGACATTTCCCAATGGTACGTATTGGGAGCCAAGAATAAAGTCGTACGCGGGTGACTCCATAACAGCAGCGTTTATGGTCCCGTGCACGTATCGACATTCTACATGAACCTTCGCTATGGGCAAGATCATTGGAGGTGTAGTTTTGTCGACGGTTTGGATCTCTACCGTTTCACCGGTGAGATCTGCTGAATCGATCAGCGTTTTACTAACTATAGCACTAAAAGTACAGGCGCTGTCAAATATTATATAAGTTCTCACGCCGTTTATTAGGGCCTGCTCTACACCTGGGGGTGATGTAGAGGGGTGAGGAGGTATACAAGGGGTTTCTGGGTCTACAGGGTTACCAGTCTTGGGCCGTCGAACGGTGATCAGGGCCGATACGACATGTTGGGTATGTTGTTGTCGAGTCCTCCTGTCGTCACGCGTGTTTTGTGAGTCACGGTGAGAGGGGTGGTAGGAATTATTCTGGCGTGATTGATGGGAAGGGCGGTTCGACTGGTTGGATTGGTGTTGTGATGGGACACGTACCTGGTTGGGTTGATTTTTGTTGTGAGGTGTGGGTTGGGCAGGGGAGGTTTCGCTAGTTTGTGGTTCTGTTACGGGTGTTTTAGCTTTCTGGTCTCGTCTGGCAGCTATGTATCGGTCAGCGGCAGTTGCAATGTCACAAGGGTCAATCACCTGTTGCTCATTGACATATATTCGAGTTTCCTGCGTTAAGCAGTCTCGAAGCTGCTCAGCCAGAATAAGGTTTCTAAGACCTTCAAACGTTTCGGGCATTTTGCTTAGGGCTAGCCATTTCCCGAGGTATTTGTCCAGCCTGTCGCAAAGATTGACATAAGTTTCTTTGCGCTCAAGGCGGGACCCTCGAAACTTCTTGTGGTATGATTCAGAGGTTAGCTCAAATTGAATCAGTAGTGCCTCTTTTAGGGCTTCAAAGTCCTCCCGTTGGTATGAGGGGAGCTTTGTGTAAGCCTCGTAAGCTTTGCCTCTAAGGCATTGAGCTAGTCTAAAACACCACCTATCCTTGGGCAAGCTATAATAGCGTGCCACCTCTTCGAATCGTGTTAAGTAAACCTCAACACTTTCGCTCTTCTCATCGAAGGGCTCGAAGGGGATGTTGGGTGAGCTACTTGAAGACCCTTGGCTGGAAGCTGGGCTAGCAGGCTGGGAATCAGCGACTGTGCGAGCCGTCTCATTCTCTTGAGCTATTTTAGCTCTTTCCGTCGCCTGTCTCTCCCGCTCCATGGCTAACTCATGCTCATTTTTGAGTCTCTCGTGTTCGAGTTTTTCTTTTTCTAATGCTAGCTCGTGCTCATTTTTGAGTTTATCATTTTCGTTTTTCTCCCTCTCTATTGCTAACTCGAATTCTCGTTCTCGAGCTAACTTCTCCTCTAATTCCCATTCATCCAACTTTTGTCGGATGTAGTCAGAGCGATCTTTCCCTTCTATTTCTAACAATGCTGCTGTCTCTGTCAGCTCTTGTATTTTTAGTTTTCTGTCAGAGTCAGTTTTGGACCTTGTATTGCTGGCCATTATTTATGTATGAAAGAAAAAAAAAAGGGAGAATATTAAGACTAAAAGGAGGGATATTATTAAATTAAGAAGAGCGTTATATGAAACCCGTATGCAACAACCACGTTGCCCGTAATAATAATATAATATTAGGCACAGTGATGCTACTTAAAATAACCACAAATAATAATATTAAACTAAGTTAATATGTGATTAAGTCTAAAATAAAATAGACATAAAATAAAGACTCTAGTAACACTCTTCACTCAGTTTGCAATCCGTTACTTTGAGATAAATAAAAAAAAAATATTAGCTTTTGGAAAGTTCTACTGCTGTATGCCTGTGCCTGTCTTATATAGGATTCTAGTTACAGATCCCGTGACAAGACCCCATTAATATGTGACGAGATGTTTAATTAGTCAATAGTTGGCTAGTTTATTTAAGTCTAGGGGAGATTTATTAATTTTATCCCGCTCACATATAAGATTTTGTACAGGCACACCGCAACTAACAGTAAGAACAGACCAATATTATAAATTTATAAATAAAAATAATTTAATAAATGAAAGTTTACAAAAGATAAATGATCAAATAAATTTATAATTAAGAAATGAAATGAAGGCGCTAATATTTAATATGACTGCTCATCATGGATTGCTAATTGGTGAGTGATTGGAAAAGAAGAAGAGTGTTCCTATGCCTTGAGTACTTATACTCTTTGCTGCTAGCCCGTGGGTTGTGGGTCGTCTTCTGGCGGTCGAAGGACTAGCACTCAGAAGGATGATTCATCCGGCTCTGTCTTAGGACGTCGGCTCGGGATAGTCTCTATGCTGTAGGCAAGCTGGCTCTAGGGTGAGGCCGCTGCCTGTTTAGCAGTAGAGAGGGTTGGTGCTGCAGACTAAGTTGTAGTGGGGTGATCTCTCAGCTGTGATCTCTAGCTCGTAGAGAGCCGTGCTAACTCAACACCAGTTTGTCTTCTGCAGCGAAGGTTGCTCTAATCTGTCGGCATTAGGCAATAGCTATAGGGCAGTGGACAGTTTGGGCCGGGTACTGGGCAGATGATACTGGGCAGTATAAGGCACTGTGGACACTGGTCAATATGTTAAGGCCAAGGACAGTAGGCAATGCCTTCTTGCTAACAGGTATATAATTGGGGGGGGGGTGTATCTGGTGTGGTCTGCCCCGGTTACAGCTTTGGGCGGAGATCTGGTGGTTGTAGCAATCGGGTGTAGCAATCGTGCGTAGCAATCAGGGGTAGCAACCAGGGGTAGCAACCAGGCTGGGGATAAGACAGACAATTAGGAACCTCCTAAAGGCATTGAGCAGGGATTCCCATATGCCTTGCAATCATTCAGATGTAGGCATTGGTATCAATCCCAATAAGGCATTTAAGACAATTAAGTATAAAATCTTAAAGCATGCGTATAACTCAATAACAAAAGATACGAGTAAGATAACCACAATAAATGTGCCATCATACAATGTAGGATGATACTAGTCAAGATTCATCCATTAAATTTGATTACGACGATAAGCAATCAGTTATAGTACAATGGGGAATGAGCATATTATATACTAAAGGATAAGATGAAAATAAAATACTATGGATCGAGATACAATGATAAGGGTTTGATATAATTAATCACAAATAAACTCATCTAAGGAATTATAAGTTCACAAGTGTGTGAGACATAATAATATGTATGAGGGATATAATAGAAAAGTGAAATAATTAATTCCACATGGGCTCTGTAAGTTTAGAGCACTGTGATCTAAGTTCATAGACAGTACTTAGATTCACGAAAGGTTATTGCTTACATCAATCACTAAGATACAGGAATGGATGAAACATAACACATCAAATATAATAACTATGGCCTCAAACTTGGACAATCATAGCGGCATTAATAATACTATATGAAGATATAGCATTGACATAGAATAGCACAATGTACATACACAATAATGTCATAATGTAATGATGGGGAACGTGGTTGTGTACTAATGTGTACTCACACATTCCTATAAGATAAAATAAGTATAGTAAAATGTTTACACTTACCCGTTTGTCCCTAATGAAACCTCACAACTAAACTTCCTAATAGAGGAGACTATATGAATCCTAGCGGGCCTAACTTGGAATGCTTTGGTCTCTCTCTATATATAGTTGGGGCATTTCGTTTAACGGGTGGGGAAGAAAGTATGTGATTTTCTCACAGGTATCGATGTACCGGAATTGTCAGGCGTCATGTCCGATTTATGGCCTGTACGGTGAGAGTAGGGACTAGGACGAATATGCATTTGTCCAGTCCGGGTGCAACGCTATTCTTAGAGCGGTGCGTATCCTGCGGGGGGGGGGGGGTTAGAAAGGGGGAATGGGCGTGAAAAGTTATTAAGGATGCCGCGACCATTGTGTGCTGGTCAGCTGTCCAGCGGTCAAAAATTAAAAGTTAGCCCTAGAGAAGCCAGTTAATGTTTTACGACGAGATTCGTCCCGTGAGAAACAGTACGAGGGGAGATAAATCCTACAAGAATTCAGTTATGGGTGGACAGGAAAATAATGATTAAATTAAAATTTAAAGTTTCTCACGGTTGGCTGGGAACAACTCAAATGAATTTTTGTATGCAAGTTTCGTATCGTCACACTCAGCTTAAAGTTGCTGAAGCATAGTTTCAGGTTTTGCTAAAAGACATTTTGCTGTTCTTAATGCAGATGTTCTTGCCAGTATGTATTCATCTTCGGGGCTATTACTTAGAATTAAGTCCTGTGCTTATTACTATTAATCATGACTGAACCGTCGTTCCGTAATGCCCTTTCTCAATGTAGTTTTTTTTTTTTTCTTATAATTTTATGTTAATATTTTACATACATACTTAGAATGAAATGAATTAAAGTATAAAACATGGTTAACTTATAAGTAAATAGTAGATTATAGTAGCTTGATTATCTGATTAATTGAACTCATTAAATATTGATCCGTCTTTTGAAGGCTGATCTCTGGTCTTTTCTGACGATTTGCTTTAAATCTCAGTTGAAAATCCGATGTGATTAATAGTTTCACTTTTTCTTTTTAGTGACGCTTTGTCGCTTTTTTTTTTTTTAAAGTACAATACTGATATCGAAACGAAAATTAGCATTGTTATGCCTGTATGTCTTCTTATTTCAAACTATTTATATTTATTTATTTGTGAACGGCTAGATCTCTAACTAGCTTTCAGATATTTGAATTATTGTCTATTTTCCTTCCACTCGATTTGAAATGTTTACGAGAATAGAAATGAGAGGCAGTGACAAGGGAGGTAATTATTGAATGACCTGACTTTTGACACGCCATCGTGCTGTAAACAGACCTAGCGAAAACTAATGATAAGATATTTTGTCTCACAACGAGGTCCACCGCGCGCTGTCTCGCATGACTGGCGCGTAGATTTGTTTCATTACAGAGTAGCGACGTTCCTCACCCAGAACTCTGCTAATGGACGTGATAATGAAATCAGACGTGAGCCAAAAACGCTAGTCCAGAATAGACTTGCTAATTGCACATGTAATGAAGAAACTCTGGGTGGAGGCGGGAATAGTTGTGATGTGAAATCAGAGATAGGCTGTGATCCGGCCATAGAGTAAAAAAAAAAATCAGCTACATTTTACGTCATCAATTCTTGTGGTTGTGAACTATTTTTCAATTTAAGTTTTCGTCTAAAAATAGATCTACTAATCTGACACCACTGTTTCTGTTTTTACTCCACACTATGGCTTCTTCGCCTCTTCTCTCTCTCTCTCTTTGTCAGTCTGTATGTCTTTGTCTTTCTTTCTCACTCATCTCGTTGGGAATGTCACGTGTTTGTTTGTAATACATAATTTAGCCGTTGCCCTAACCTACTTTTGATTGATGGATTTGGTTTAAAGATGTAAAACGATGAATTCGTTGCATTATCAGTGTCTCTGTCTCCTCCCTCTCTTTCCCTCTCTCCATCTCCCGCCTACTCCCCCTCTCCCTTCTCTCCTCTTACTCCGACTCTTTCCGTATCTTTTCGACTGTCTTCGTATCTTTCCGGTTTTGGTATGGGTTGGTGACAGGGGAAGTTCACATGGGATGGTATTGTAATTTTTTAAAAATTTTATTACTAGACCTGTATACCATTAATAAAACGTTATTTAAGATGTGATTTAAGTTTTAAGTAACATTGTTTTTAGTTGCGCAGTTATACAAAATTTATCTAAAGCACCCCTTTTTTTTCTTCGCTCGAGACGAGGGTTATTCGACGTAGCAGTCGTAACGTGATCACGTGATTGAGCTTGAAGGTGAGGTTGGTCTGGCTCCGCGAGACACCAGGGGTGAGCAGAAATAGGACACTTGTCAGAAATAATGCTACGTCCACGGGAGAATCCCTGAATGTCAGCTGTCGAGAAAAACACAGAAGCTCTGATCTCAGTCATAGTGCTGGCCACAAAGAGACACCCTTGTATACTTTTGGATATGTTGTCATACAAAGTCCTACGCGATCGTCCTCTGTATTAAGGGTGAGATTTTATGTAATAATATAGGTAGATATGTCGTTACTAAGATGACGTAGTATTTTTTTTTCTGAATGTCTCATCTGCCGTTCACGAGACGAGCATGGAAGAGTGTTACAAAAAAATAAAGCAGCTTTAGTGCCAGCAGACTTGAAGCTGACACGATGGTTTGTCAATGCCAAATGTCAGTTTGCCACTCAACTTTGAATGTCTCCCCTGGTGTTATTGCTAGTGACATCTTAATTGACTTGAACACATTGTTCAGTTACTTTGTGCGTCTCAGGAGCTGAGCTCAATGTTTTAGGCTGAAGGTTCCTTTGTGTTGATGATTTGTTTCACTTCATTTAAGTTTCGGCTAACATCATTTTTGCATGGCTCCTGTCATCACAAATAGAACCGCGCGAATTCATATTCTTACACTTTAACATCCATAATTATGTAACATAATATTTTAGTTTGTTATAACCGATGACTTTGGATTTCAATAAGTCAGTTAATAAATACTTCTTTGTCATTTGTCGCAGCTTTAAAATGATCTGGAGGCGCGGTGGCTGAGTGTTAAAGCGCTTTGCTTCCGAACCGGAGGTCCCGGGTTCGAATCCTGGTGAAAGACAGGGAATTTTACTTTCGGGATCTTCAGGGCGCCTCTGATTTCACCCAGCACTAATAAGTGCCTGAATAGTGTGGGAAACGTAAAGGCGGTTGTTGTTGTGCTTGCCACATGACACCCTCGTTAACCGTGGGCTACAGATACAGGTGACCTTTGCATCATCTGCCCATAGATCGCAAGGTCTGAAAGGGGAACTTTTTAAAAAATGATCTCTAGCAATAAGATGCAAATTCTGTTGATTCACTTTCCGTGTTTTACTTTCTTGAAGGAATGTCTTGATGTACTAGACCAGTGTTTCTCAAACTTTTCTATTAACGGATCACTTCGCACGTTCAGAGTATCTAGTACAACACTATCTTTTTTTTTTTTAGAGAAATTAATTCACGTGGTGGCCTAATAGTTAATTATTCCTGTTGTTCGTGGACACACTTATTCAGGCCTCGCGAAACAAGAGGGCTCCGCTTAACACAGTTTGGGAAACGCTGTAGACAGTTTGGGAAACGCTGTACTAGAAGAAAAGCTTTAATATGAACCGTTAGATTGACTGAACAAATACTTTTTAAAAAAATGCTTTTGATCATATAGAAAAATGTTTGTAAATAAAATGTTTGACTTGTTTTGGATGTTCCATCAGAGTTGAAGATAATATACATCCTTGTCCAAACCTCCGAAAGAGTGACGGGGGATGGCCGCGGGCCATGAAACTGGGACTATTGAGGGCGACCGAATGTCAGTCCTGGGCGCATACCGCAAGATCTGGCAGCCATGTGAACTAACTTTGGGGCTTAGAGGAGCAAAAGTTAAATCATCTGGAAATTGAAAGGCATTTTCAAACATGCGAAACTTAATGGAATATAGAAATAGGGACCAGAGTGAAAGGCCATGAGAGAGTAAGAGAGGGTTCAAGAGAGAAAAAGGGAGAGGAGAGAGAAAAAGAGAAAGTATGAGAGAGAAAGGACTATTTATATAGAAATAACAAGTGAGAGTTGTAGAGCAAGAGAGAGAGAGAGAGACAGAGAGAGCATTAGAGAGAGGGAGAAAGACAGAGAAAGAATATATTATAAACCCTGCCTATTTTTATTTGATTAACTAAAGATGACAAGAACTGTAGGCCTAAACATTATATCCAAATGTGCAACATTCCAACATAGTTTCCAATGTGAATAGAGCAATGGCAATAGAAAGCTTGGTGATTTGTTTATTTTAAAAACCTGTTTTTGTCTCATCGTGGGAAAAAAGGAAGGCTAATTTGTTATCGCAATTAGCTTCACGTGATCCACCATCTTGAATCTCGCCAAGTCTCGCACCTACCCAGAGCTGAGCACGTTTCGACGTGTTCTCCATTTGAATGACATTTAAAACAAAAAAAATCTAGACGCTGATAGATAGTGACGTCTGGTAACAGGTGGCGCTACATGCAGCAATCGTGGAGGTGCCCCCCCCCCCCCCCCTTCTTTTTGAATCTTTTAACGAAATATTTCTACAAGTTCAAAATTTCGGTGTGTGTGTGGGTTGGAATGTGTGGGAGTGTTGAAATGTATGTAAATTGTCTGTTAAAAAGCAAGACATGCGCAGTGAGAGAAAGAGAGAAAAAGAGAAAAATACTAAAAGAGAGAAAAGAGAGACAAAGTTAGATAATGTAAAAGCATCATTTCAGCATCTATATTGTAACGTCTCTCCTACTATCCAGGCTCTCTTCCAACTGCACCACACGACACAACGAACTTACAGAACCTGACAACTCAGGGCTCCAAAGTAACAGTAGCAATTTAATTTCAAATACATCTCAATTGGCAACAACATTAACACTGTCTTTACAAAAACCTAGTCTTGCTCCGCATGACTTCACACACCGTGCTGGTTCTCGCCTCGTCTGGTCACATTGCGAGGTAACGTGAAGTGAAGTCATTCTGACACACTCGCTCTTATATAGTGTCTCTACTGGCCTCGAACCTTCTTGACCACTCCAGTTGATCACTTTCGCCGTGACTTGCGTGCGTAATATTTACGACACTGGTCCTTGCCGAACTGGCGTGTACTGTCACTGGTCACGGTTGACCGCTCGTCCTGCGCTGGACTGTGGCGATTTGGGTAGGCTAAAAATACACAGCACTACCCCCATCTGTGTCACCACCAGGTTTATAACAATATTTTAAAATACAAGAAGAGTAAATTTAGGATTTGCGGTCTCTGAGCAGGAAAGCCCTTGGCATCCGAACCGATGACGTTCTATGACGTACCGTTTACAATATTATATACAAAACATAATCACCACATTCCCTCCTTACCAAAATAAGCTATTAATATAACTTATTAATAGCGTAAAAGTTACTAGCTTAGAATTCAGTATCAGGTAAAGAACGAGTGCACAAAAAAATACACAGTTACACTCTACACTCAATAGCATTGAACTCAAAACCAAATTGGAAAAAGAAAAAAAAAAGAGAATCACACAAAAATTACAAGTTAACATAATCTACATTCCCCAATTAACTCTCCTTGTTCACAATTTCAACCAATTTCTTTACAACATCTAGAATTAACTAGTATTGGAGAAAAAATTACTAACTATACATCATCCGTTTAAGCTACTAAAAACTGGTAATTAAGTACTCATGTCCAATACAAATAGGAGACTTGCTTCACTACATTGTGACTTTGTTTAAAAGGAAATACATCTCAACTGATATCAGCATTTATATTAGGTGTTTGGTAATGCAGGCCTTGGTCACTCATCACGGCGATTCGTGTACCTTCGTATCTGGTCAACATTGGCAGTAAGCTGAGAACTATCTGTCAAACTGTGCACATAGAATGGAGTCAGATGGGTTGTCGACATATAATAAGATAAGAATAAGAATAAGATAAAATGTCCTGAGGATTTGGGGGGAGGGGGTAAACACTAGGTATGGAGCTATAATTAGTCATACATCCTACGAATGTAGGCATTAAAACGCCATGAATGGAGTCAATTGTTCTGAGGGTGTTATGGTGGAAAGCTGCCCCACCAAAAGACTTATACTGTCAGACGTCACCTTGTTTCACTATTCACTTGTTACACATAGTCTCATAAGCCGAGGTTTCAAAGCGTTCTTCCTACGCCAAGAAGATTAAAGGTAGTGGTGTAAAGATATGTTGACAACGCTCTGCAGTTTGGTCAAACGTGGTGGAGTCACATTACTAGGGGTGGAGAGGAACTGCACTGTTGCAGTGGCTGTTTTCAAACTTGTTGCACATCGTCTGAATCAAGTCTGAATCAAGAGTGACTCGAAGGCGACACGAGAAAGTACTGCCAGTTGTCAAGGAAAACAATGTCTCTATACACAGCAAACTTGTGACTGGTACAGACAGTTTCGCATTGTCTCATACTAACACGCAGTTGTTTCCTTCTGGTCGCTAGATCAAAGGTCACTAAGTAAAATATTCTGCCTAATACTTCGACACTGGTATGTTCACGTTGTTGTTTTTTCCCCAGTCACAGGAACTGAAAGTAGTCTCCACACACACACAAACAGTCAGCTACAGTATGGCTGTAACTCAGTATTTGACCTTGACCTTGAGAAAATTTAGTCCAAACTATACTAGTAGCTCTACACATGTGTAGCTTGAAAATACATGCACATTCTAAAAGCAGGTCAGCCTTGAATTTCGCCACCACTAT
Source organism: Biomphalaria sudanica (assembly GCA_036873155.1). Classification (NCBI taxonomy): domain Eukaryota; kingdom Metazoa; phylum Mollusca; class Gastropoda; family Planorbidae; genus Biomphalaria; species Biomphalaria sudanica. Next base: position 246,702 of record JAZGLO010002851.1, read on the forward strand.
CAATCAAAAAAAAAATTCATCACTACGCTGGAGCGTGCACTGCCCTCAGGACATAATAGTAAAACGTTTCTCTCTGTGGTCTCCAGTAAACGGACAAGTTCCCATTCCGTCCTCTTTGCTGTTGACAACGGTAGAAGCTTGAGGGTGTCATTGCTTACTTCAGTTCTTGGCGTCTGACGTCATCGTCGTTTCTTCCTATTCCACGTCCATAGCCAGCTCGATCAAATTCTCTTCGTCGCCATGGACCTCCCTATCTGTCTCGGTTACCATAATATCTGTTGACTGGTGGGCTGCCATAATATCTGTTGACTGGTGGGCTGCCATAGTTGCGTCTGTAACAAGGTCTACGTCCTTGATAACCTTGGTATCTTTGAGGCTGGAATTTTCCTTGGTCCTCTGGGTACTGCCGCCTTCCTCCCTTGCCATTTTCTCTGTACCATAGATACCATCCACTCGTCCTAGAGCTACTTCGTTCAGCAGAATTTCTACTGCCCTGCACATTAGAACCCTCTGGACCAGTGACGTTGTGGCTGTTTCTTTTCGTTTCACTTCTTCGACGACGTCAAATTCCGTTTCTCCGCCTTCTGTAACACTTGTAGGGTATTTCCTTGGGTTGCCTTCTGTAACACTTGTAGGGTATTTCCTTGGGTTGCTTTTACCTATGGCCGTCTGGTGCACAAATAAATCTTCCTTATTTTCGTCACTGCCAACATGATCATAACTTTCTTGTTCTGGGTTTTAGTTTTTGTTGTCTGCCTTCAACTTGTTGTATCGTCTTTAAAGGAATTGTTGGACTACGGTTTTCTACGTGTTTAGGGTCGTAGCCTTGTCTCATTTGTTGTTGCCCTTGAAATTCAGTCGTCGCTGATTGGTCGATGTCATCAGCTTCTTGTGTTGGCTCCCAGTTAAAAAATTGTTTCCATCTGTCGATCTGAGCCTCACTGGGACACTCTATATTTGGTACATTCCCTATCACCACTTCGAATGGACCATTCTCAACAACTATAGCTTCAACCTTTTTATTGAAATACGGAGAGTTAATGTGTACTATAGCTGTTGGGTAGCTCTTTATTTGCCCTCCGAAACCTTGTACTTTGCATTGCCTCTTAGTGTACTGGTGAGGTCTCACAAGTTTAGCTAAGAGTACACATTTGGTGGCCCCAGTATCGCGTAGGGCGTGGGTATGATAGCCATTTGCTATAGCTGGACATACGTACGGTGAAAGGCTATCCGCCAAGCCTTCAACATGGGCTACAATATCGTTCTTGTAGTATTCTGTTCTCCGGGCATCTCGACAATACTTCGCTATATGCCCCATTCTCCCACAGTTGTAGCATCTCACTTTACTTCTCTGGGCCGGTGACTGATTTAGTCTATAATCATTTCGTTCTCTTTGTATATCTGTTTTGTGGTGGACTATGTTGTTGTGCTGTTTCTTCCTTTGTAAATCGTGCTGTTGTAGAGACTGCTGCGGCGGCAAAGTCGATTTCTTCACTGTTTTCAACCTTTTGTAGTATTTCGCCCGGATGTGCCGCTACATAAGTTTGACACAGTTCCATGACGGTCTCCACACTTCTCGGTTTTCTTTCCTGTAGGAAAGCAAACAGATTCTTCCCAGCTGTTGATAAGATTTTGTCCACGATGATAAACTGCTTCAGACTCTCGAAGGATTCTTCAATTCCAGACGCTTGAACCCATTTTTCGAACGTTATTTTCACATCAGAAACAAATTGCTACATGTTGCAGTCTGATGGTGGTTTTAGCTCATGAAACTTCTGTCGGTAGTCGTCCTCGCTGTATTGATAGAAATCAAGTAATGTTTTCTTAATGATGGCATAGTTCGCTACCTCGTCATCGCTTAGGACTTGTAGTGCATCGAGGGCCTTTCCTCCAACCAAACTGAGAAGTTGTATGGCCCATTCGTGTTGTGGTTCCTTTTCAAGTTTCATCAGCATTTCAAATCTGTTGATAAACGCATCCATCTTGTCCGTGCCTTCGTGTCTTTTTGCTTGGTGCGTGTTTCTTTTCCTCGTGTCTCTATTTTCTTGCTCCTCAACATTCTTTGCTTTACTCTCTTTTTCTATTGCAGCGATTCTGGCCTTCGACTAATCGTGTCTCTATTTTCTTGCTCCTCAACATTCTTTGCTTTACTCTCTTTTTCTATTGCAGCGATTCTGGCCTTCGACACACCTCGTCGTCTCTATTTTCTTGCTCCTCAACATTCTTTGCTTTACTCTCTTTTTCTATTGCAGCGATTCTGGCCTTCGACACTCCTCGTCGTCTCTATTTTCTTGCTCCTCAACATTCTTTGCTTTACTCTCTTTTTCAATTGCAGCGATTCTGGCCTTCGACACTCCTCGTCGTCTCTATTTTCTTGCTCCTCAACATTCTTTGCTTTACTCTCTTTTTCAATTGCAGCGATTCTGGCCTTCGACACTCCTCGTCGTCTATATTTTCTTGCTCCTCAACATTCTTTGCTTTATTCTCTTTTTCTATTGCAGCGATTCTGGCCTTCGACACTCCTCGTCGTCTCTATTTTCTTGCTCCTCAACATTCTTTGCTTTACTCTCTTTTTCTATTGCAGCGATTCTGGCCTTCGACACTCCTCGTCGTCTCTATTTTCTTGCTCCTCAACATTCTTTGCTTTACTCTCTTTTTCTATACCAGCGATTCTGGCCTTCGACACTCCTCGTCGTCTCTATTTTCTTGCTCCTCAACATTCTTTGCTTTACTCTCTTTTCTATTGCAGCGATTCTGGCCTTCGACATTCCTCGTCGTCTCTATTTTCTTGCTCCTCAACATTCTTTGCTTTACTCTCTTTTCTATTGCAGCGATTCTGGCCTTCGACATTCCTCGTCGTCTCTATTTTCTTGCTCCTCAACATTCTTTGCTTTACTCTCTTTTTCTATTGCAGCGATTCTGGCCTTCGACACTCCTCGTCGTCTCTATTTTCTTGCTCCTCAACATTCTTTGCTTTACTCTCTTTTTCTATTGCAGCGATTCTGGCCTTCGACACTCCTCGTCGTCTCTATTTTCTTGCTCCTCAACATTCTTTGCTTTACTCTCTTTTTCTATTGCAGCGATTCTGGCCTTCGACTAATCGTGTCTCTATTTTCTTGCTCCTCAACATTCTTTGCTTTACTCTCTTTTTCTATTGCAGCGATTCTGGCCTTCGACACTCCTCGTCGTCTCTATTTTCTTGCTCCTCAACATCCTTTGCTTTACTCTCTTTTTCTATTGCAGCGATTCTGGCCTTCGACACTCCTCGTCGTCTCCATTTTCTAGCTCCTCAACATTCTTTGCTTTACTCTCTTTTTCAATTGCAGCGATTCTGGCCTTCGACACTCCTCGTCGTCTCTATTTTCTAGCTCCTCAACATTCTTTGCTTTACTCTCTTTTTCAATTGCAGCGATTCTGGCCTTCGACACTCCTCGTCGTCTCTATTTTCTTGCTCCTCAACATCCTTTGCTTTACTCTCTTTTTCAATTGCAGCGATTCTGGCCTTCGACACTCCTCATCGTCTCTATTTTCTTGCTCCTCAACATCCTTTGCTTTACTCTCTTTTTCTATTGCAGCGATTCTGGCCTTCGACACTCCTCGTCGTCTCTATTTTCTTGCTCTTCAACATCCTTTGCTTTACTCTCTTTTTCTATTGCAGCGATTCTGGCCTTCGACACTCCTCGTCGTCTCTATTTTCTAGCTCCTCAACATTCTTTGCTTTACTCTTTTTTTCAATTGCAGCGATTCTGGCCTTCGACAATCCTCGTCGTCTCTTTTTATTTTGGCCGCTACATGGTCCTCTTCTAGCTTCCATTTAAATCTCATCTCTTTTTCCTGCATTGCCATCTTTCGTTCTTCTACTTTCGCCCTTTCTTTTCTTTCCTCTCTTCCATTCTAGCATCTCTCTCCTCATTCTGTCTTATGATTTTAGCAACCCACTCATCTAGCTCTTCTCTCTGGTATCCAAGACTCTTTCCCGTTTGGTATAGTTTTAGTAGGTCACCGTATACTTTTTCGGCCATTTTATGTACTTATGTTTGTTCTTATACTTTAGGACAGGAGTTTTAGTCCCTCAGTTAATTAATTTTCCAGCTCTTTATTTCAAGTCAGTAGAGCTTACTGCTAGCCAGACGATAATAGATAATAAATCTCCTGGTTTGTCAACGATTTGACACGTCAGTGGTACTATAAGGATGAAATAGTTCACCTGTCAACTTGTTGACATACCCTGCTGCTCCACCATTGTTGTGATTGTTGTGAACTCCTAGCCTATGACTTTGACGTGGATACATTACGTTTGCCATACTTCAAGAAACACCAGGGATGCATCAGAAATAAAAAATATTTAATAAGCAATAGGAATAAATTATAACTAGATAACGCCAACAAAAGCTGAATTCCTAAATGAACGTTAACTATCAGAACTGCCTTATAATGGCTGCTACTCTGCTTTCACAAAACTCCAGTCCCCTGTCAACAATAACAAAGCTTCAAGCGCTGTCACTCTGTCCCAACCAATGAACCAATCAAATAATAGTAAAATTAATAAATAAACATAGAATTCTTTCAGTCTTACAACCAAGGTTCTATGACGTACTGTTTACAATAGTATATACAAAACATAATCACCGCCCCCAAAACAAACAAACAAACAAACAAAACACAAGATATCAACTAATGAATGATAGATAAAAAGGACAATTTTTACCCATCCCCTTCTCAATCCCTCGCCCCCTCCTCGGGTTACGTCAGAGTATATACCTTTCTAGTTTGGTGATATAGATCCAGACTTGGCAACATTAAAAGACAGTATTCTAGACGACAATAAATTGACCAACTTTAGAAAAATAGCATAGACAAAGACATTACAAGACTAAAGTTTTTAGCGGCTCCGCTGAGGGGAAAAGCGGCTAGTTTATATAGAATTGATGTTCTGTCTATTTTGCTTCTATAACTCTTTATGTAAGAGTCCAAACATATTGCGAGTCAACGTAACACTAAAAGACAGACTATGGTGACCTATCACGTGATACTTCCTTCCACTCCACTTTGTGTTATTTCTCCAACCATTTACAATGTCAAATTGCTCCATGCAAAGCGCAAGCTTATTTACATAATAAAAAAGGCCAAAAAAAAAAAAAAAAATTCAGGGGCGGGGAAATCCGATACGCGCCCCTGCTCTTCCCCATCACCCTTGTTTATTTATCCCGAGCTGAAAGTTATTTTGAAAATACTTGTAGAGAGACGGTGTTACGGTATTATTTTTAGCCAGAGAAATTTGTTTTTGAAGCACACAATATCCCGGAGAAGTGTTTTCTTCCAGCACCGAACAACAAATGAGTAAATTCGTGTCTTTAGTTCAAAGCCACAGGGCAAGCTTTGGGATAATAATTGTGCATTTAGCTGTTATCCTATTTGATTCAATTTCTTTCGGCAAAGAGTGTAGATCTAGACTTTAATAACAGGCTATATGCCAACTCCGTATTGTGTCTTATCTTCTTATCTTATATAATACAGACGTTGCTACGCGTCAAGCATTTAGTCATGCATATTAACCAATGACCTAAACTCTGCCAAGTCACTGGTTTTCCTGGCTAGCTCAGGCAACCATTCAATGCTCTAATAGCGCTAAGAAAGAAGGATAATTTGTACAAACTTGTCCTAGCGCATGGAACGAGGAATGTGCCTCTATCTCTGTCTCTTTTTGAGTATTTTATTAATTTTTTTGTTTTTGTATGTTCCCTATATATCTCAAGTAATAAAACGAAACATAATATTGAACAAAAATGTCACAATATTGAAAGACGCTATAATTCTTTCTGAAATCTATTTTCCCCCCATCCTGTCAAAGCATTAAAATCAATCGTTCAACAAAAGAATGGTAGAAAAAAACAAAAAAAACAAAAAAAAACTTAAATGGTTGATATAATTTTAAAGCTTAAGCTAGTTACAAGAAATAAAAAAAAAACTACGCGCTATTCTTATGAAGCCCAGCTCCTCAAATGGGATTACTCTGCTCTCAAAAACTAATTTGCAATCAAATAAGAACAAAGAACATCTCAGTTCTCCCTCTTCCGAAAAAAAAACATGGTTACGCCCATGTATAAATCTACTAAAAGTATAGAGTATTCTGGTTGAGTGATATAGTTCCAATCTTGGATTATTAAAAGACGGCAGTCTAGATTAGAATACTGGATCTAGTTAAAGATATAGTACAGATGAATCTAGTTAGAGAAAGCATTGATATATATAAATCCTGGTTAAAGCGAATGTAGGCGTATAGATCTACAAGATCTACAAGAAACTTTGTTCATGTTTTCGGCTTCCTGTTTTCTCTCCCCTACTTGATTTGTAAACAAAGATGTAGAATATTGCGTCATCAAAACTTGATGCTCATTAGCAGACGTTGCGTAAAATTATTCTTCAACTTATGAAACTTTTGAATCAATAATGCCTCACAATCGGAAATTCCCGAACGCGATAGTCCTTTCAAAAAACACAATAGTCTTACTAAAACCGATGTTGGACTAGACCTAGATTAAGTCTATAGCCAAATTTACATTTATTTATTTTTTACTTTGAAAAATTATGACAGTGAAACTAGAATTTTCCCCTTGTGGCCCAACGAGCTAGTAATTCTTTTCTCAGCGATATACATCAACTGTTAAATTTCTAAGAAAATCGTTGGAGCCATTTTTGATATAAGCGTCCGTCCACCCAGGTTCTAGGAAGGAGCTACTTGAATAGAGGTATCACAAAAAAAAATCATCAGTGGACTCCTTTAAGATGGCTACAACGAGAGATGTCATTCATTAACGGATCTAGATTCTGATAGTGTCAAGAGAGGGTCTGTTAGATCAGGATTATCTTCATTCTTATCTGACATCTACATGTCAACAAAACGACTTACCTGACGTCATCAAGACGTGTTTTCTGGCATCCGCATGTCTTCTGACATCTGCATGTCTTGAAGACGTGTTATCTGACATTTACTCTTCACCAAGACGTGTCATTTGACATGTACATGTCTAGAAAACGTGTTTCTGACATCTACACTTGACTTAATAAGGTGTGTTATTCGACATCAGTATATCTTGATGACAGATTACGTGACATCGAGTATCATTATAGTATACACGTGAAAAAAAAAGCGGTAAATATTTGTAGCTTTAAGTTGACTTATGTAATCTGTATCAGAGAAGCAATGAAACTTGCTGCTACGCTATTCAACGTCTACAAAGCTAACTTTTACATAGCAGAATGTCTACACCGTTTAACGCCTACACTGACAGGGACGGAGTTGTCGAATCGTAGGATCCATCCATGCAGAGGCGAAGTGGGGGAGGGGGGCAATTGGGGGCACGATGCCCCGGGAACCACCCTCAGGGGGGGGGGCGCAACATGCAGCCTATATTTCTATAGTATGTGATGTTCATGGAAAATGTTTAAAAGGGGGGGGGGGATGGCTCCAATAAAGTATAATCAAGATCACACGTTTTGCTCACTACGCCTCTGGGTCCCTGGTTCGTGCCCTGTGGGCTGAAGAGTTTCTGATGAAACAACCAGGTGGTTTGACGTTGTTCAAGTTAATAAATATAGTCGTACGAGTTAAAATAGGGAGAGAACATTAGACATACGAGTGACAGTAAGACGTGTATGTATATATATATATATATATTAGGGTGTGTGGAGAGGTTTTTGCTATTTTAAAAGATTATGGTTCGTCAACTCTAGGGGAAGTTAATTTTGAGTTTTTCCCCGCTCACGTAAAAATTTTTTAAACAGGCACACTACGAGCTAACAATGAGAACAAATGTACAAAATATATATTAAATATGGGAATAATTTAATTTAACAAAAAATAATAGCTTCGGTTAACAATAGGAGATAGTTTGATGGATTAATTTCATCATGGATCGCATATGAAGGAGTGGATAAGTGTCTATTTTTGTTTCTTATCTTTCACTGCTGGTCGGTTAGCCGCTGGACTATTCCGTGTAATAGATGCAGGATAGACCCAGGGCTGATCTTCTTTAACTTGTAGAGGTTACGAGGGTGACTCATAGAAGCTTATCGCCATACATTCAATAATATACATTTGATTTTGCGTAAAGGACGCCTGCATCGGCATATTTCTACTAGCTGTTGTTGGAAGTGATGGGAACTAAACTAACTTTTAAAAGTTATAACTAAAACTAGTTTTCAACTAAAATAAAGTTGTTAAACTATTAGTTTATCATGAATTTCAAAAGATAGTTAAACTAAACTAAAGAATATTAATTAAACTATTACAAACTTTTCATAACTTTTTTTCGGGGGGGGGGGGGTTGAACTAGACATATATAGATACGGTATGGTTCAATCTTATTCTTTTAACATTGTAGTAATATTTATCCATAATAAAATCAGAAATTAAATAAGTAATATGTTTCTTACATAAACGTTTAACCATCGTATATCGGTAAAGTTTAAAATCTCACTAAATAACATAGATTTATAATTTCACATTTAGATCTAGTAACCAAAGAAATAGAAACGAAATCGTTGGAGTTTTAAGAAACATTTGACCTGTATAACTATTTTATAGTGTAAAATACATGCTTGACTAACCATGTCGATATGTTATATTCTTGTCTGACCACTAAAAATACAAGTAACACTATTGCATAACCGTTAAACGCGCAAGGGAAAAAACAGGGTGGTCTTGTCATTATGGACTGCACACTCAGTACACTATATAGGCCTATGTAGTACGTCTATCTGGCCAGGTTGTTAAAATCAGTCGGACATACCGTCTAATTACTTTCTGGGCAGGGAGGGCGTGTAACTATTTTAGTGTAAAGATATATCTACGAACATGCTTGACTAGCCACGCATGCCAGTGTGTTATTTTTCTTGTCTGACCACTCTACATTCAGCAAACACTATTGTATAACGCGTAATGAAAAAAATGCAGGGTAGTTTTGTAGTATCATCGACTACACGCGTACAGTACACTATGCCTTAAATGTGTATGTCTACCTGACCAGGTTGTTAAAATTAGTTGGACACAGTCTATTTACTTTATGGTCAGAAAGGATGTGGGTTAAGATTTTTTTCTAGAGTTGGTTACCCCAATGCTTTTATAATCTATATAGGCATCGCTGTTTAGACTTAGATTTCAATTATAAAACTTAAGACTATAAAAAGGGTGTACTTGATGTTCCTGCAGTTAAAAAATATTACTGCAAATGAATTGATTAAAACCACTAAATATTGACCTAACTCACTAATCAGATTCCCGCTAGAAACAGAAATTAAACACCTCCACGTGGCTCACAAAAAAAATTCAGAACAACCTCATTCATAATATTGCATAGAAGCTTTTGGCAAAAAATGTTTAACGTTTTATAATACTGCTACTTTCAAGTGCAAATATTTAATCCCATAACTTCTACCAGCATCTTATTTTACCCTCTTCAAATGCAGACTGACTAAATAGTTGTTAGGCCTAACTGCATTTTTTCGATAATCAAAGTTATTGATATCACGTGACCAGAAAACAGCTATGTGCGTTTCAACCCTGACCACATGTCTAAAAGTTGTACAAATTTTTATTAAACTTTTTAGTTAGTATCTTAAAAAAAAAAAAACTACGATTTTAACTAAACTTTTTTTTTCTAGTTAAACAATGGCCTTAATAATTTTGCTTTAGTTAAACTAAAAGTTTCTAAATTTTTAGTTAACTTTTGCCCATCACTAGTGTTTCGTTCCGGGTCTATGGGAAATATAGACGTTAGTTAGTTTCCTTTATGGCTTTTTTTGTTTCCCCTTCTGTTTCTTTTAAAATAGATTTTTTAAAACGCATTTCCATGAAACTTAAAAAAACAACAACGTAAAAATGCATTGACAAAAAAAAAAAAAAAAAAAAAAAAGAGGCACCTCTCATCAGAAGCAATAACTCTACCTCCTGTCTGTTGCCGGCCTAGTGAAGCGGAACTAGATCCGATTCTCTCCCCTTCCCTCTTCGGCGTCATCATCATCATCATCATCATCATCTTTGCTCTCTTTTTCTTTTCTTCTTTTTTTCTGGATAGGAGAGAGGGCTGGACAAACTGGGGAACAAAATGAGTGGGGAGAAGGAGAAAAAAAGGGAGGTGGATACTTTAAAGGACAGGAGAGGAGGGGGAAGAAATGGAAGAGGAACTGAGTAGAGCTGAAATAATCCTTGAATGGGAAACGTGGCACGTCTGCTCGTTCAATGGTACATGATTGTCTCCCGCACATTGCCCTGTTCTTTCCATTCTTTGTTTACTCAATGATTTGTGTTTTCACTCTGAGATATACGTTTTTTTAGTCTGGTAGCATTTTTATCCCTCTCTCCCCCCTCGCTATTTTATTGTGTTACTTTTTTTTTTTTTTTTTTAAAGAAACTTACCTGTCTTCACACATAATCATGAATAATTTAATTCAAATTATATTTTTGTATATATAAAACTACATTTTAAAAATATTCAATGATACTAATTTCAATGAAATCTTGAGAGTATCATACTGTTAAGGGGAGAAAAAAAAGGAATTTCGTTTCCTTTTGAAAAAAAAGTTAATCCTGGCAGTTTCTAAACATAGAGTTGAAGCTAGGTGCTGAAACAAATGATACATACATATATTAAACATAAATGAATAACAGCACCAGGGACCAAGTTTTTAAGAGAGAAAGTAGTGAATTAAAATGCTACGAAAACAAGGGCATGCGCCGACCGAGGCTCGAACCTGTGACTCCGGATTCGACACTACCGCCTAGCGATAACGCACCAAGCGAAACTAACCTCTAGACCATCGGAATGTCCAATAAAACATTCTTCTGATCCAGAGTCATTTCGCCCGTATGCAAATTACCACCCCAGTGGTCAAAGGTCACAAGCCCCAGCTAGCCCCCCCCCCCCCCCTCGTAGCATCCGTTTACTAACAATTTCGATAGAGCCGACACAGACAGCCGTTAGGCATGTTTTAGACAAACGATGGCTCTATCTAATTGTATATCTCGTAGCATTTTAATTCACTACTTTCTGGCAGTTTCTAGTGTGACTATCACTTTAACGATTGAACCATAGTAATAGAGTTATACATGCATCACAAAATAAAGAAAAAGCGGATTTTTACAAATTATTTCACACATAAAAAAATGATCAGGATATTCTTTGAGACATCTAGCTGAGATAAAATTCAGTTTGATCACAATCAGATACGAATAAATAACTCTAATGCTGCTGCAAAAAAAAAAGAAATTAAAAAAAAAAAAAAGGTTTTCTCAGGACAATCAAATGAACTATGAACAATTTCTGGGGTAGACTATTATTTTTCGTGAGTGACCAGGAATTTTGTTTTCTTTTTTTAGACGATGTAAAACCTTTTTGAGAAAGAAAAAAAGGTTTCCTCTAAAAACAATCGAAACATGGTAATTGTTGATTAGCCCCAGCTTTAAGTATAAAGTGATGGACATGAAAACATCAAAACAAAAGGAATTCAAGCTGAAGATAATTGACTTCCTAGTCCAAACCTCGACGCGGGAAGTGAGCTGTCAGGGTTTGAACCCAGGACCATCCATAAACGCACCAAAAAAAAAAAAAAAAACATTAACTATGAACAATTTTGATCTTCGCTCTTTGTAATAAACATGAAAAACTGATCTTGTTTGGACCACTCGCCTATGCTCCTATATCTTCGACCATGACTTTATAATTAATGAACTCCAGCGTGTATATTACAATGAACAGTGTAAATGATCCTGAACTATATACAATTACTCAATAACCTTGACTGCACAACAGTATTATGTGGTCTGGACGTGGATGTGTTAACATGTTTGTCTTGTGTGTTATTGTAAGTGAAAGTATAATCTGAAAAAAAAATATATATGCGGTGATTAGCCCAGTTTTAAGTACATATTGTCGTACATAAAAACATTTACAACTTATCAGCTAGTAAAGGCACCAGCAAAAACATTTGGCATTATGTTTCTCGGAATTTTGGGCTTTCATGGAAACTAAAGACAGTTCCTTTCAAGAACCTCGTTCGTTTGGCATGTATAACACATGTGTAAGTACATGTGTCTACAACAGAGAACAATAGACAACCTAATGATAGTCAAGTTTGAACTATTTCTGAACAATGTCATTAATCATTAAGAAAAATTGGAACTTACTGCTTTGAATAGTGTGTTTTTTTGGCATTGAAATCTTCTACAGATAAAAAAAAATTAATAGATTAAACAAAACAAAACAAAACAAGCACAATTATGAACCTTTAAAACAAAAGTCCAGAAATAACGTATTAGCTTTAATTCTTATCTTATCTTATATGATACAGACGTTAATTCAACAAGAAGAAGATTATGTCCTACGCGTCATGCATTTAGTCATGCATATTAACCAATGACCTAAACTCCGCCAAGTCACTGATTTTCCTGGCTAGCTCAGGCAACCCATTTCATGCTATAATAGCATTAGGGAAGAAGGAGCTTTCGTACAAATGTGTCCTAGCATACGGGACGAGGAATGTGCCTTTATCTTTATGTCTTTCTGAGTATTTTTATTAAATTTTGTTTTTGTATTTAAAGATTATGGTTTAATGTTTTATGTATAAAAGCTATTTTACTTTTAAGTCTTCTATCCTGAAGGCTTTCTAAATTTAGTGATTTTACTAAAGGTGTTACACAAGTCAAATGTGAATATTCGTTTGTTATGTATCTCACTGCTCTATTTTGTGTCTGTTCCAGTTTCTTAATGTTTTCTTGCTCTATATAAAATTGCAGATCGATCAATACACTGTAAATCGAAAGAAGTTTTACGTTAAAGATCCTTGGAAGTTCCACCAGCCTTAATCTAAATCTTAAAGAAGATCTGGGCTCGGGAATCTCGTTCACATCTTTCAGTTCCAAAAGTAATCTTAAAAAAAGGGCCCTTGCACTTTGTAGTAAAATAGATCAAATGCGGGGCGCACCCCCAAAGCAGTAACACCTTTGGCTTGCTTTATTATAGATTTTTTTTTGCAGAAAAGAAAGCATCGTACATCTTAGCCAAACGTCCCGCAGGGCGGCAGGGAATGGAAGAGGGTCAATCGTGACGGGAGTCCAAAGCGCATACCACACGACCAGGAAGCCATCATTTTGTGCTAACCACGTGCTAGCCCGTTAAGTTCGCAAATTTATATCGCAAGATGCGAATGGTCCTCTCAACTTCTTGTCTTTCAAGCCATCGGCTTGCTCCTTCATAACAAAACTTTAATTACACATTAATTACACGAATGGCGACAATAGATCATTCATTAAATTTGTGTTCGTTTGTAAATATCTTTCTGTTATAACTAAATTCTTGTTTATTTTATTGCACCATGATTCCCATGTGTTATGGAATGTTATGCGTGTTGCTGATGTAACCATGGGGAGAGGAGATGAGCTAGAGCCTTGAGAGTAAAGACAGTATTAGTAATGAGTTATTATCTTGTTTTACTTATTCTTTCTCTTGTTTCCAGATACATCCACTTTTAAGTTGGTTCTGTGTGTATTGTATATTAGACCTTATGATGACCTGCTAACTATTGTAAAAAGAACGCAAACTAAAACTCTATGGTCATATTACAAGGTGTGTTTAGGGCTTGCTAAGATCTTCCTTCAGGAAATAGTGCCAGGAGAAAGAAGAAGATGAAAAAGAGAAAGCGATAGGAAGACAACACTTCTTCTTTAAACTGTCAGGTAGAGTTGAGCCTTGGGCTCTTGGAACTCTAGGCCAGCAAAAGTGAACAAGAGCTCCCTCTCACCGACCTGAATAGGAACAGTGTACCTGGCGGGTGGGACGGCCTCACGGCAAGAGGCCGCATACACTAAGACCCCGCCATTTTCCTTTTCTATACCAGGCTAACCGTGCGGGACAAGCCATTTATGTAACGGCCCCTTGAGGAACAGCGCCTGGATTGTGACAAGGTTTTGGGAGCTTTTTTACAACTCTGAGCAGTGCAATGAGAATGCTCTCGCACCCACTTAGGCACCTCACGGGAGTCTTGTTTTGCTACCCTTTAGCCTAATCGTTTCCTCCTACGATCGTTTCCAGCCGGGCGCCACTATGAGGCAGGGTAGCATGCCCAGGAAGACAACACAAAAGAATGGACGGACCTGACATTTAAAGAGGTTCTTGCCAAGGCAAAAGATAGAGAGGAATGTAGAAAGACGGTCGACAAATCTTGTGTGGTGCCCCAACGGTCCAACGGACTAAGGGATAGGTTCTACAATAAGAATTTAATAGGCCTACACTTGTTTAATTAATTAATTAGGGCCACAAAACAAGAACCGTGTAAAAAAAAAACCCAGTGTATCCAGATATTTCGAACTTAACGTCTTTCTAGGCTAGAGTTTGAATCATGTAGTTTGTATTTAGTGTCTTTTATAATCCATTTTTAGAACCAGTGCTAATGCGATGTGCGTCTCAAAAACACTACATCTGGAGTTTTGTTTTACACATGAATTTTTTAAAAATTATTATTGTTATTGGCGGTCTTCAGCCTCCACCATCAAACTGCTGGTTGACAACTAAACTGCTTTAGGCGTAATGTATCGTAACTATTAGAACTTCAAATAACTTGAATAACTTCCTTTGGGAACAATACTAAATAAAACTTTTATTACAATACAGACCAAATCAAGTTGATAAGAGATGAAATGAACATGGTAGAGTTGAGTAATAATACTGTTTCAAATCATAATTTAATTCACTACAATTACACAACCATTTAGTCTTACATTCTGTAATCGTCTCCCCTAAGTAAGATCAATGACGACAATGTCGCTTATCTTGCATCATTCACAGCCTATACGCTAATCCCACCGTCACCATAGAAACACACATTACTGTGCAGAGTTTTGTTTTTCTCATTGTGTTGTGTCTTACACGTAAACTTTTAACACATGAGAACTTTTATCTAAAAACATACAGTTTTCTCTTATACAGGTGGCCTAGTGATATACGCTCTGGGCTGCGGTCTCGGTGTTGCTGGGTTTTAGGGTTAGGATGCAATAATCTTTATTTCCGAAAGAACATCCTATACATGTAACACCAGAAGACGTGACATTTGTTCTTGTACATGAAACGAGTGTAACCGTTGTTAGAGGAATGGTAACAAAGAAAAATATTTTCACAATTATTGTGTGGGTTCTATTTCACTTCACAACCTTCGTGCACAAAAACTATTAAATTAATTCTTCCCCCTCTCCATTTTTTTTGGTTACCTCTCTTTTTGAGCAGAGTTGTCCTTTCTTGAAATGTTAGGTCATCTTACGTTTTTCTTTTTCATTCATTCAAGTTTTTTTGTTTTTTTTTACTGTAACTCCACGTTCCCCCCTCCCTGCTTATCCACCGGCCTTTTTCCACACACGCAAACATTTCATCCGCTGTCTCCATACGTTCACACACACACTTTCTCCCCCACCCACCCCTGCAACTCACAAGCCCATCAACTAGCACAACAATCGCCAACACATCATTTGAAATAAAATATATGTTTGAGCCTGACCTTAAGAGCCAATCACGCATGCGGTTGCATAACTGGGGCATGTTTAATTTCTCTCTCTCTCTCTCTCTCTCTCTCTCTCTCTCTCTGACTCCTGACTTGACTCCCCTTTCTGCCTTGGTCTACCATGACAAATCCTACCTTCCGGCTTGTTGCATTACAATGTATTATTTTAGAAAGAAAAAGTCAGATTGAAACGACATGAACATCTTGAGAAATTTTTAAAATTCACCCTCTCTCTCTCTCTTTCCTTTTTTTTTTTTAAATTTCTATTTTAATCTTTCTTCTCCTTTTTCTCTTTTTCCCTTTTTCCCTTTTTCTCTTTTTCTCTTTTTCTTTTTTTCCCTTTTTCTCTTTTTCTCTTTTTCCCTTTTTCTCTTTTTCTCTTTTTCCCTTTTTCTCTTTTTCTCTTTTTCCCTTTTTCTCTTTTTCTCTTTTTATCTTTTTCCCTTTTTCTCTTTTTCTCTTTTTCTCTTTTTCCCTTTTTCTCTTTTTCTCTTTTTCTCTCCTCTTTCTCTCTTTTTAATCCCCTTCTCTATCCAAATATTTTCTCTCATGTTATTGCCATTTCTCTTAGTCACTACTGTATACTTCTCTTATCTTTCCCCTCGTTTTTCTCTTCTCTCTATGATGTCTTGTACGGAATTATAATCAGGGCATCGCATTGTTGATGGCTGTGTGGCATGGGCAAGAGACTGTCGTTCCGGTTGTCCTGAGGTCGAACCTTGACTGGCGGACTGTTCTACAAAAATTTGGAACTAAGACAAATCTACATTTCTGGAGTCCAAACTTATAAAACAAAGTAAAATGGTCTGTGACCCTGAATGTGTCCTGAATTATCCATGTCCCTATTTACCACAAATTGAACTATTGGAGGTTTTTATACATGGCGGAAAACTAAAAAGTTATAAAAAAAATTATACTATTCTTAACCTACAAAACTAAAGATATGCAGAATAGGCCTACTACGTTCTTTACTCTTCCATTCTTATTACAAAACAATTTTAAAACGGAGGAAGCATTAGACTATCACTCTATGACTAAAATCAATAAACACTAAATTGGAAACTAACCAGAAGTAAAAAAAAAAATAATGAGAGATTCGATACTAAGATCACCCGCTACAGCATCGAGGTATAGTTACAACTATTTTTTAAAATTTATTTAGTTGGGAACAGTTAAGTTTAATATCCACTACTCTGTTCAGTTTATCGTGAATATCTCCAGTGTTATTGGAGTTGTATGACTTAGTGATAGGAGTTGCCCTATGATAAATACATTCAAATTGAATAAGTATAGATATTTGTTTTTTACAATTCATCTTATCAGCTGGCAAATTCTTCTTATTGACGAAAAACAGCTTCAACAAAACAAAAACAAAACAAAACCAAAACCATTGAAACTGGGTGAACACGGATCTCAAAAACGGCACTAAAGACTTTCCTAAAAAATTAGCTTGTGCATGTCTTTGGGAAAAAAATACTAATTTTCTCACATTAAAAACTCTGGTTTGAGCGTCATAAAAATTAGGTCA
This sequence comes from Biomphalaria sudanica, assembly GCA_036873155.1. NCBI lineage: Eukaryota > Metazoa > Mollusca > Gastropoda > Planorbidae > Biomphalaria > Biomphalaria sudanica. The sequence goes on from JAZGLO010002851.1 coordinate 263,776, forward strand.
GGAGGTCTAGATAATATATATATCTTAAACACACTTTCGTCATCGGGTATTCCCGCATCAATTCATTAAAGAGTTTACTAAATAAATAGACATTCAGGGACATATTTGCGCACCGATATCTAAGTCTGGATCTATAGGCCTAACACCAAACTAGAAAAGTCTAAACCAGGGGTGGGCAAATTACGGACCGTGGGCCACATGCGGCCCGCTGGAGTGTTTTATGCAGCCCGCGGACAATAGCATAAATAATTTGTGCTCACTGATTATACATAGAAATATTGCAAATATATTTTTTAAAATTATACATAGAAATATTGCAAATATATTTTTTAAAATAAATTTAAAAATCTAAATTTTTGTTTGTTATCTATGATGAAGAGGCTAAAGAAACATTGTCTCTACATGTAATTCTAAAGAGTTTAAAGTTAACGAAGATTATTCATATTGGCACTATTTCGAAACATTCAGTCAAAGACACATACTCAGTCCAGTATTTATTCAATGCTATGTAGAAACTGTAGTGAAATTATTGGCTTGAAATAAGAAGGCAAATGTAGCAGCTGAAGCCTGAGCCTTGACTGACAACAGGAACACTATTCCAACCATAAATCTAAACGGGAAAGTTTGAGCAAAGTTACATTTATTATCAAACCTATTAACTCTATAATTACAATAATCAAACTTATGAGAACTAGGAGTCTTAACCAAGAAGTACTTCAAGATTGGGAAACAAAAACATTTTGATGTTCGGTACAACAGTGGTATTTACTGCCTTATCCTGGGCAAGGTATTGAGAAGAATATGGAATCACAAAGTAGAAATCGTTATGTCCCTTGAAGAACATTGACTGTGACTTTAGAAGACATGTTTTTCATTGCTGAGATTTCAATGGGTGGTTTACACATGAAATGTATGTACATTTTAAATGTTTTCAAACAAATTTTCCCATCCCTCAAGGCAAGAAAGCGAAAACAGATTTAGTCGTTTTTGCTTTGCTGAAAGATGAAAATATTTCTAGTGAAATATTTGAAAAGGACAAGACTTATTTGGATTCCTTGATTGTGGAATTTGAAAGCAAATTTTGTGACGTGAAGAACTTGAAACCAGTTTTCGATCCCCGCAGTTCACCATTTAGTGCAGAAGCTGATTCAGCTTTAGGGGGCATACTTCCAAGTAAATTATGACCTGAAAGAGAACCTCCGGGAGTTTTATGGGTGCTAGATGCTGTATTTCCACAATTAAAAAAAAACTTTGTTGCTAAACTTTCACATTATTTGGGTCAACACACATCTGTGAACAGGTCGATGTACTGACTGACTGTAATTTGACAGCAGCCACAAGGATAACAATTAGTAATGTAGTGGTGAAATGTTGAAGTGTAAAGAGACAGTAACAAAATTTAGAATCTATATTTGAAAAATTCGTTTCAGAAAGTGGTTTTTACTTGTAATTCATCAATGACAATTGTACCAAAATGAAATGTAAATGCACAATACAGTATTTATATAATAAATGTGAATTAAAAGACACACAGCAAGCGTATTTTTCTAAGTACATATTATATGTAACTCTCTCTCTCTCTCTCTCTATATATATATATAATATATATGTATGTGCGGCCTCCCATTCCCAAAATTTTTTTAATGCGGCCCTCGATAGAAAAAGGTTGCCCGCCCCTGGTCTAAACCATATATCTTGATTTAGTATTCTAGTTTAGACAACTGTCTTTTAGTGTCGGGATCTGTATCACTTAACCAGGATTATGTTTCGGGGTAAGGGGATTGTGACTGTGGAAAATAAAAGTTTCATTTTTCAAAATCTTTAATTTATTAGTTATTAATAATTGATAGTAAATAAATCCTTTTTATAAACAGTTATCATTAAGGAGAATTTTTTTTTCAATTTTAGCTACCTATTTTTAAGACTACAAATATTTCTTTTTAAATTTTATCTTGAATTATAAAAGACCACTTTGTTTACAAGCAGGGAGGGCCTTACAAATTGCAGGGCCCTATTTAATAGATGTTCGCTATGCCACTCCTTTTTTTTTTTTTAGAATAACAACTATTACTATTAATTAGTTCATTATATCAACATTTGTTATACAACATGCATAGGAAGCAGCTCAAACGCAATAGGCGCCTGTGGGTTAATTAATGTTACGCCAATCGTATGATACACTAAATATGTTAACCCTTTTAGTCCTACATCTTTAAAAGACTGTTACAAGAGCCTTGACTGATAGTGATGTGCTAAATGTAAATTGCGGGGCCCAATTTGGAGCCATCGGTCAAATCGGCCTTAAGCCGGCCATGTTTACAAATATGGCTAAATTTAGAAACATAGTTCATTGAAGAAAATTTTAAGTAAAATAAAACCCAGCTTAAGAGGACTAACCTTTGTCCTTTTTGTCCTATTGTGTCACAAACTGTTAGCTTTCACGTGATTTTTTTTTACTGTCCATCAAATCAGATTATTGCTGGTCATCAGTCCGGTCCAAACAATGCCTGGCACGCGTTCACGTATCACACTTCGTGCGTTATTAATTCTACCTGCCGAGCTAAATCTAGTTTAAAAGAAATTTAATAGTCAGAGACTGTGTCAAGATTGTTGACCACTGTTTGTTAGTTAAGGTTAGCAAAAATACTTTAAAATGTCATTGAACCGAGTAGTGTCAGTGATAGAGGGTAACGATTGACAATGAAACAGAAACATTTGTAAAAAAAAATAATCTATGTTAAATTATGAGCACTTAAATGTGCCGGTCTTTTATACTAACCGACAAAGTAAGGGTGGGTCGAATAACAGTTGGCCCATTTACACGTCGCTATGTATGTAGTCTGTATCACTAGCGGATCCAGAACTTCGGAGTGGGGGGGGGCGATTTTTTTCCAAACCCTAACCCTAATGCCTAGTAAACCCTAACCCTATGCATAAACGTGCGTACAGCATATATATATGTGTGTGTGTGTGTGTATATATGAAAAAAAAAAAGAAAAAAAAAAAGCAGTGTTTCTTAACTTTCGGCTAAAAAAATTACCAGTCATGTTGAGGCCTTTCTCTTGATAGCTTGGGGTTCTGTGGAGCACTGTAAGCCTCCTCATTGGAGTTAGGAGCAAAGCCCCTTCTCCGAAAGCGTTTTCTTACATTCTTCACTGCAGAAACGCATTCTCCTGACATATACAGCTCATTACTAATCAGTAGGACGCCAAAAGCGTTTTCGTGTATATTTCTGTGCAGAAACGCATTCTCCTGGTATCTATATCTCATTATTTATCAGTGGGGTTCGGGGCAAAGCCTCGACGCCAAAAAAAAACGTTTTATTGCGTTCTTCACTGCAGAAACGCATTCTCCTGACAGCTTGAGCTCATTAGTAATCAGTGGAGTTCGGGGGCGAAACCCCGACGCTAAAAGCGTTTTCTTGCATTCTTCACTGCAGAAACGCATTTCAATGACATCTACAGCTCATTATTCATCCTATTAAAAAAGGAACTTTTGAAAAATGTTTTACTTGAGAAATATTCTAATGTGAATTTATAGGCCTTTACTACATTGCAAATAAAACGATTAGAAGATACCCACATATTTAGATTAAGGCTTTGAGGATCGCCCGCCGAAAACAAATGTTCGAAAAATAATATTTATATTAAAAAAAAGCTAATTTGTAAGTTATACATTTATTTCAACAGGCATGTTTGTAACTTTGTTTTGTTACAGAACTATAATCTAAAGCTCTAAAAAAAAATTCTGAAGTGGGAGGAGAAATGAAGTGGGCCGATTAGATTCTGCTCTAAATTTTTTTTGCAATTTTAGGATTCAACCATAAATTGTGAGCTATAGTCCCAAATTTAACTAGAAAAATTGCAAATTGAGTAAAGATTGAAAAAAGGCGGATTGGAAAAGAATATTTGGGTTCAGAACTCATCTCAATCGTTATTCTTCTACTGAGAAATTTGGTATGTATTCCAAATTTTCCAAAGCAAAGTCTTTCTTTAAAAAATTGTGATAAAAAATGATGCAATTACATAAACTCTGTCGCCATATTCAACTTTTCTGTTTTAAAACATCGTGTTTTCGTCTGGAAAAAGTGGGGCGGTAGAGTGAACACAATCCTCGCTCCTTTTTATAATATTTGCTAATGATTGCATTTGGCATTAAAGAATAGCGGTGGGGCGACTCGATATAACAATTTAATTTATAGCATATATAAATAATATTAGTGACAGATTAAAAAAAAATTGTAATATCTTAACTATAAAACAAAAAAAGAAAAAGTATTGTTTTATCCGAAGGGCGGAAGGCGATTGCATGAATCGCCCTCCCACCTGGTACAACCCTTTTTCATTTTATATTTACTAATGATAAAATTTGATATTAGAGTGTGGTGCGACATAATATACAATGGGTTCACATATCAATATGTAGCTTATATTAAATATATATTCAACTTATTTTGTTCACAAACTATGATTTCCCCATAAAAATAGGACCGCCACCTCACTCAGAGGGCTAGAGTGGGGAGGGCAATACATGCAATTCCCCCCCCCCCCCCTTTACCCCAGCGAATCGGCCAAGATACCAGAAAGGGAGCGACATCATATAAAAATTATATTTTAATTCAACTAATTTTGCTCACAAACTATGACCGCCCCCACCCCACTCAAAGGGTTTAGGTGGGAAGGGCAGTAGAAGTATTCGCCCCCCCCCCCCAAATCGGCCAACAGGGGAACGACATAATATAAAGATTGGTTAAAACACTAATAACAAGTTTTAATCATATAGATATTTAGTTGATATTGTTAGCAAGCTTTGATTTCTACAAATAAATTGGACCGCCCCCCCACTCGAAAGTTTATGGAAGGGGAGGCGGGATTGATGCCATCCCCCCTCCCGACCCCAATAAATCAGTCAACATACTAGAGGGGGGGGCGAAATAATCTAAAAAAAGTTGAAATATAAATGATTAGTATATATTATTAACATAAGTAATAAATTTGTATACAAATTGTGTTTAATTCTATACTAAAATTCGTTCGCCCCTACCCCCGCCCGCCAGTGGTTAGTATGAGCAAATTAGCTGGTTTAAGGAAGTGCTCAATATGTAAGACTCAGGACTTTAAGTGTGCAAGTTAATTTATCTAAACAATGAAAGGGACATAGACATTTGTTAAATTTAATGCTCGAAAAGATGTTTCACCAAAAATATAACAGCAAAAAAATAAATTAGTATAATTTTATGTAGAGGCTGATATACAGACGATCAACACTATTAGACCCATATTTATGTCTTCAACAATAAGTTACTGGAAAATAAACAGCCCCACACAGCCTAGTCTAATATCAATTGCAAAGTCCACTGTTCATCCTATATATACAAATTACAAATACATTATTGCACCATAAACATGTAACGGTATGCTGAATATAAGCATGTGTATCCGAATTGAAAATATCTATTCGATGGTCGTAAAATATGTCATGTAAATTATAAATGTCCAAATGTAAAATATGTGTCCGAATGTAAAATGTGTATGTCCGAATGCACAATGTGTGTGTTGCTATTTTGATGTATTTGTACGATCATTCACTATTTCTATTTATTAAATAATAACCTCAGTCTTATAGCGAACTAACAAAATGCGTGCATCTGGTATTAAAGAGTTTAAACCATTTTAGTGCATTCGAAACAGTAGGTATATGTCACGCTTTAGTTCATAAATTGGGAGCATTTTTAAAGAAAATATATAATAGTAATGATAAGGCTTGTCTTCGAGTCCAAAGATTCGTGAGGATTGCAGTATATCCCGTGACTGCATAGACAAAAATGTACACAATTTTGACACAAGAAATATCAGGGATTGCTCTAATAGTTTATGAAGCTCTCTCAACTTATATTATCTCAAATGTTTTACATTTATGACGTTTCTTTAACATGGACGATGTTTACGTCCTATAAATACAAGACGTTACACTAAAGAGATTTAAATTGTAAGTCCCAGTGTCCTGGCGTAATGGTTTAATATTAGCTTATTTGCACACAAACTTTGATGTTTTCTGATGTAAACGAGCGTGGACGTTTTATTGCGATCCTTTCGATAATTTATTGGTAGCGATTTTTTTTTTCAAAAGAAAAATAGAAGAAAGGAGAAAAAAAAAGAGAGAAAAGAGATAGAAGAAACAAGAAGAGAAAAAGAGACTAGTGAAAAGAGTGGCCTAAAAGATAAGAGATGATTACAATAATTTACATGACTAATTGATTAATAGATTTAAATCCTAACAGCCAGCATTTAATATGCAGCTATATATGCGTTCAAGTAAATGTATAGCATCCTCTTTCGTCATTGATAAGATTCCTGAACTAGGTCAACTCTCACTCACTCCTCCTGCCTGCCTCTGCTGTGTCCAGGTTTTTGTGGAATTTCTCCCTTCTCGGATTTAAACTCAATTCTTTCGAAGTTTGCAGAGAACTCTGTCGTCACGAGCCGTTGATCTCGTGTGCTGGTCCCCCCTTGTTTGAACTGGATTATTACTCCCCCTTGTGCTCCTTGTGCTTTCACGAGAGTAACTGCCCTTGTGTATTATTTTGTTTTCGTGTTCTATGTGTTTTGGGTACCAGAAGTTATTCTATTAAATTTTGTTTTCTTTGGATAAAACTGTGTGATAAAAAGCTTTTGATGATTTTGAATAAATATTCTTATAGTTTATTAACGCGTCCACTTTGTTCTCTAGATAAATATGTATTGTGATAGTTCTTCTTAGGGCGAATCTAGGCAAGTGTAATTGGAAACGTCAAGAAGAATTTGAAGCGATGCCACAAATGAGCACGTTTCGGTAAGGACGAATACAATATTGATTGGTTGTTATAGTTAAGGTACAGAGAGCACGAGAGATATAGTGTATGCCAGTGTTTCCCAAGCTTTTTCCTTAACGGAACACTTCGCTCATTCTGAGTATTTTTTTGGAACACTTTGCTTATTTTTTTTAGGGGGATTAATTCACGTTGTGGCCTGCTAGAACTAGATGTAGTTGATTATTTCAGTAGTTCGATGAACACCTATTCAGGCCTTGCGGAACACTAGGGATCCACGGAACACAGTTTGGGAAACACTGTTGTATGGAATAGAATAAATGTATATAAGAGTAATTCCTATCCGAATACAGTGGTGAGGCAGGAAATGTTGATGCTGAATGTACACAGAGACATGACAATATACAGTTCAAATTCATTAGATGTAGACTTCTTATATATAAGCAGTTTATCTTTGAGAAAAAACGTCTGTATTATATAAGATAAGATAAGATAAGCCAATGTAAGGAAATCGATGCAATGTTTGTTCTTTTTAGGAAAAACTAAAAAGAAAGAGAGAGAGAGAGAGAGAGAGAGACGGAGAGGGAGAGGGAGAGATTGAAAAATGAGACCAAAAGAATGATAGAGAAAAAAGAGGTCGAATAAGAAAGAGAGAACGAATGAATGAGAAAGAACGAGTGCTATAATTTTTTTCTGAAGAAAAAAAAAGCGATTGAGCTAAACATTTTAGAACCACGAGCGTTAAGACGTTTGTCATTTCTAATCAAGTCTTTCACGTCTAGTTTGCATACTGGCTAGATGTACATATATCTTTACTGTTGGAATACTGGCTATATTGTACATAATGTCCTTACTGTTGGAATACTGGCTATATTGTACATAATGTCCTTACTGTTGGAATACTGGCTATATTGTACATAATGTCCTTACTGTTGGAATACTGGCTATATTGTACATAATGTCCTTACTGTTGGAATACTGGCTATATTGTACATAATGTCCTTACTGTTGGAATACTGGCTATATTGTACATAATGTCCTCACTGTTGGAATACTGGCTATATTGTACATAATGTCCTTACTGTTGGAATACTGGCTATATTGTACATAATGACCTTACTTTAAAAAGATGCGGAATCACTCTACTTTCCATTTTATGCATCATCATGAGTGTAATTTCCGGTCGTTGATTTGTAGCATCAAATTGCTGGTAGACAACTAAACTGTTGTTAGCGTAAGATATTTTAACTATTAAAACTTCATATAACTTGTAATCAATACTAAATAGGGCCTATATTTTTTTTAATAATATAGACAAAATCAAATTGTTATAAAATTAAATAAATGTAGTAAACTTGAGTAATAATATGTTTTAACAAAATCTAATTCACTACAATAACACAACCTTTCAGTCTCACGTTCTGGAGTCGTCTGTTCTAAGGCCAAGTGACGACATTGACACCTATGTTGCTTCATTGACAACCAATTGCTACCCTCTGCAAACGGTCACCATAGAAACGCACACACTTCCTATGTTGCATCTTTAACAACCAATCGCTAACCTATGCATATCTTCACCATAGAAACACACACACTTACACACATACTCTTTCTCTCTCTCTTTCTCTGACAGACCAAAAAGAGAACAAACTTCTCTTTAATAACAAACAATACAGTAATTTATACTACATGCAGTCATATATTTTTAAAGCGAATTGGAAAAATTAAAAATCTTAGCATGAAAAAACAAAAAAATTAGCATGTTGGATATAAAAAAAAATATTCTCGAATCCAGTCCAATCCTGTACACTTATAAATTTAAATGGAAGAACATGCACAATAATTAAACCTTATTGTAAACTAGCCACACTTTCTGTCATCTTCACCCTCCCCTATCCCTTAGTCTGTTAGACCGTTGGGGCACCACAAAAGATCTGTCTACCGTCTTTCTCCATTCCTCTCTGACTTTTGCCTTGGATAGAATCTTTTTCAATGATGTCTCTTCTTTTTTTTTTCCTCGTACTGTTCCCACAAGTTTTTTAACAGTGGTTAGGAGGTCATCGTGAGCCCGATCGCTGAACTAATTCTTTGTCTAATCTTTTCGTTTGTGATGCGGTCTTTTGTATGTGATGCCTAGGAGATTTTTGTAGCATCTCAATTAATTCCACTGCTTGGATCCTCCTCTCTAGCTCTGCAGTCAGTGTCCAAGATTCAAAAACATAAGCATGTCCAGGGAGCACATCAGGCTGATTTTACGGGCTATGACTTTGTTTCCATATTGCATACCATCTACTTCAATTAACTACGCCTTAACAAGTAAAGTTTAAAGATGTCGAGGTTGGAGGTCGATTCTAAATAGACCCTGATTTTGTTGCCACAATAGGGGGACCTCGGTAGACTTTAGATGTTTACGTATTGACCTAAATGTTGCCATTGTTTTGAATGTCTTGTGGGGGGGTACATGGTTTTGGGTTTTGTTTAAAATAAAGAAAAGGTGGCTGACTCCTTCTTTCTATACACCTGTTTAAAAAATTCAAACGAAACTCTAAATGTAAGAATTTGGTCAAACTGCCTGCTCGTGTGGATTGCGCTTTGAACTGTCGTCTCGATGGCTTTAGATTCGAACCTTGCCTGCTGCCCCCCCCCCCCTACGTTGGACACACTTAAAACAAACTAAAAAAAACTAAGATCAGATTTTCAAGAGATGAGTCTGATCATTAAATACTATGTAGATCTTAAATGTATTGAGTAGGGCATACTAACGTGAAACAAATACTTTTTTTTTTTGTTTTTTTTTGTACATAGCTTATATCAATTCATTCTGCCTGTCTGTATGGTAAAATGTTTGTACATGTTATTTCTCCCACACCCAATCTTAGATTAAACTGAAATTTCGCACAATTAATTCTTTTAACCGGACAACACAAGAGTCAATAAAAAAAACCCCAATTAGTTAATTAACTATTGGTAATGAATTATTTTCTTTGGTATCTTGAACTAGGGAAAGAAATCGGACGTGACAGATGTGGTGGTATAAGTTGAACTAGTCCCTTGAGGAATCTTGAGCTCTGAGTTAACTTTTTTTTTTATGCATTTAAAAAACGATCATGTAAACATTCACCAAGATATCCCCCTCTTCCTGCACCCTTTCACAATTGGTCCAGTCAAGTGATACGATCATAGCGCATTGAGAAAGCAGAAATCTAAACAAAAACAATTGGTAAAAAATATTATTATCGCACAGATTGATGTCTAGGTCATTCAAGCCTATAATTGTAAGACTGATCGAAATTAATTGATACAATTACACTTAATATAAGCTTTGTTTTGTAAAAAAAAAGTATTTTTTATATTTTTCTTTTTATTTCATTCAAGCATTCCAATGTCTTAAATAAATTCAAAATAGTCACAACAACATAGCTACGTAAACAAGTATTTTTTTTCTTTTTCTTTCATTCAAGAATTCCAATGTCTTGACTAAATTAAAAATAGTCACAATAACATAGCTAATAACTACTACATACACTGATCACTGAACTGCTCGCATCGCTGATTCAAGCGTCCACTTAAGGCCTCACTTTTTAATCCAACAACCTCCTACATTGACCGCGTCACTGACCACAGCGCTGTCAAGACCGATCGACACCTCTCTGAACATTAACCAAGGCCATTCTAGCAACTTGTCCAACATTGCTAGTTCAGTAGTTGTCCACTAAATTATTTACGTTTGTTTTTGACAATCTAGCATTGAAAGTTGGAAATGTATGGGTCTAGTTTAGAGAGTATATTTGTTTGACAATCTAGCATTGAAAGTTGGAAATGTATGGGTTTAGTTTAGAGAGTATATTTGTTTGACAATCTAGCATTGAAAGTTGGAAATGTATGGGTTTAGTTTAGAGAGTATATTTGTTTGACAATCTTAGCATTGGAAATTGGAAATGTATGGGTTTAGTTTAGAGAGTATATTTGTTTGACAATCTTAGCATTGGAAATTGGAAATGTATGGGTTTAGTTTAGAAAGTATATTTGTTTGACAATCTTAGCATTGGAAATTGGAAATGTATGGGTTTAGTTTAGAGAGTATATTAGTTTGCATTAAATATTGTGCATTGTATGTTGTGACTGTAAAAAGTAGTGACGTAACCGGACAGACCAATGACGTTGCAGAATAGGAGTACACAAGAAGAGAAAAGGGTTTGGTCTTTGAGCTAAGAAGCATTGAAAAATAAACTGCTAGGAAATAACGACGAATATAGAGACAAATGTAAAATAAACATAAGTCCTCAGAAGTCTTATCAGTTCATTTGTTTTATCCTTGTATGAGTTAGGACTCACGCGTATAATAAATGAAGTAATATCAAATAATTAAACAGACACTGCAAATATTCCATCCGGACGACATTGTTCTAGTCCGCTTATAGTCAGTAAATCGTTAGGCTAATGGCGTGATGATGAATTAAGTATATTTTACCGTCAAAGAACGCTATCCTGCATTATTATCTTCTTATATAAGACAGACGTTTCTTTAAAAAAAGATGATTATTACGTCTTAGGCGTCATGCATTTAGTCATGCATATTAACCAAAGACTTAAATTCTGCCAAGTTACTGGTTTTCTTCTCTGGCTCAGGCAACCCATTCCATGCTCTAATAGCGCTAGAGAAGAAGGAGCTTTTATATACATTTGTCCTAGCATATGGAACGAGGAATGTGCCTTTATCTTTGTGTCTTTCTGAGTATTTTATTAGGTTTTGTTTTTGTATGCCTGAAGATTTTAGGCAAATTAGGAAATTATTTCTTCTACTTTGCCTAGTATGACTAGAACTGCTTTAGGCAAGCTTTTTTTTTCTATTCGCCCGTAAACTAAATAATTTAGTTCTGCCTCGAAAGAGTGGAGTTTGTTTAATTACGACTAAGTGTGCATGCTGTGTATTGTGCTAGGTACATTGCTGATACAAAAGATGTTTTATTTTGTGTTTTGTGAAAAGTAAAAGTAAAACTGATCAAGGCAAATAAGACTACTAAGAAGGAACTAAATTACTAACCGGATAAAATTTTAGCTATGATGATCGTTGAAAATTCTGACTAATATATCATGTTAAACAAGACTTCAGTGCAATCAGCGTTTCTCAACCTTTTTAGCTCAGCGACCCCTTTTTACAATTACCATCTCTGCGTCGACCCCTCCCCCCAACATACTAAAAACTATTTCGTTCATAAGCAAAAGTAACTTTTCCTTATCTCGTATCATGGAAATCTCTCAATAGCATCTGATATGCATAGCCAAAGTTTAATGATTAATCACAAAACAGGTTGAAATTAAATCCTTCAAATATAAATCTCTACATATCATTTAATGAAAAATAAATGAATTTTCGACCTTCCATACGTGCATCTATCTTATCTAGTTCTATTTCTTATTCTTCTGAGTTTCTGTTTTACCAGGTCAGGGATTCTCGAGACAGTCTTTGTAAGATCACACCTACTGTCATCTTCGGCATCAAATCTACTTCTTTATTTAGACTTCATAACAAATAGCCGAAAAACAATGCTTCCAAAAATAATTTTTTGAAATGGAGAAAAAATTGCGACATAGACAAATCGGGATATGACTGCAAACACTTGATAGATTTGTGTAACTGACATGAAAAAAACATTTTCATCGCTTTAATGAGTTCAATAGACTCTTTCTCCGAAACATCTTCAAGTTTGACTGTGAATGGACCTACTGCAAGCAGCCAACGAGATGTCAGGTAGATTTGGAAAGTAGGATGGATTCTCGTCCGCATGAATGCAAAAATTTTCTTGCACAGAGATTATCATTTTATCCGTTTTTCGGGAACCATGTCATTTTCATGATAGAGAGCAGATACAATGAACCTCATTCACCAATCGTAAACAAACAACATTTAGTCACGTGATCTTATTGATAAAACAACGGTAAAAAAACTGTCACGTGACAACCATCATGAATTAAACAATAGATCGTAAATTATATAGAAGAGATAGAGCACCACGTGGCTAAATGTTGTTTGTTTACGATTGGTGAATGAGGTCCATTGGCAATATGCATTTTTTTAAAAAATTCTATTTGTTTGCCAATTTGAACTTTCATTGGTAAGGATACGATTGTTTCAGGCAAATCGAGCCGTGTTACATTTGATCCATGCAGTTAAGCTTTTAATTCCTTGCGAATCTTGTGGCAGTGTCTTTGTGACTAATATTCGTCGATGTCTCACACATTGAGTTTCCAGTTACTTTTGATGACTCATTCTTTACCAAACTTTGAAATAAAAAACAACATCATTGCAAACTTGGAGCACCACTTGTATTGCCGACACTAATATTTTTCAAAAAGATTTTCTGCTTTACCGAAAATCACATTTTTCTGTAATCGTCTTCAGTTGCTTGCAATAGAGAAACTCGTCTTTAAAATCACCATGTTTTTAAATATCAATCTTTAGCTTAAAGTACTGAATGTTCTAATAATAATAATAATAATAATAATAATAATCTTAATTGTCGGTATGGAAATTTGTCTTACAATTTGTGCATTACACTAAACAAAAAACATTATAACTAAAAGACTCGGATGTTGACTATCCAAATGACGTTGCATCTATTTCGGCTGCATAGATTCGGCGTATAGAACTTCATTACAAATAACTCACTGTGATTTTTCAATTTCTGTTTAAACTATGGAGCTAAGACCACATCGACATTATATTTTCTTTTCTTTGCGTTCGTTTGTACCACAACCATTGCCATGGAATGTTCCTATAATGAAAATATTATTTTCAATAACATGTACTATTAAACGAAATTGCTTTCCAATTTCGTCACGACGTCACAATTGAAAAAAAAAATCAACGATTCCACAATAGTCTAACGTTGTGGTAGGCATTAGTTTACATTAATTTAAACTGCTAAAATAGTTATACTGTAACGATTAAGGTGTTTAAGAACTGTCTGTTTTAGATGTCCAAAACATCTACCATAAAATAACAATTACAAAAAAAAGTAACTTCCAATGAAAAAAAAAGTTTGTACAATATCAAGTTTTACTTTTTAGAAGAGATCAAAGCAATCCATATTTTTGATGATCTTAGGCGACCCCCTGGCAAATCATGAATCGACCCCTTAGTTAAGAGCCCCCGAAGTAGATAGTCCCAAAAGTAAAAAGAAGATAGAAAAACATTCTTCAGTGAAAAGCTGTCGTTTTTTCCCCACACTAAGCACTATTGGTAGAAAATTTTGGGCATGGAGTTTCGTTCGTTTTTTTTGTTGTGTGTTTTGTATAAAAAATATGAGAAATATATCACATACACTTCTAATTTTACGGCCTATGATCTACTCATGCTTTTCTCTAACTAATTTGTTAGCCTACTTTTTCATGTCCACTTTGACTAATTGTCCTTCCTTTGTAAGGTTTGTGTCTCTTTTTTCGATGCTCTTATGAGGTTAAACTTTGCTAAGTCTCAGTGGGTCTAACAAAGTTTTTTTTTTCTAAACGCAACATAAATTCATAAGAAACAAGGACCGCGGAAGAATTTGGAAATGCAATAAAAACAACAACAAAACGCGTACAAACAGAAAACGAGGAAGAGAATTTGATGTAGTGATCTTTATAAAACACTACAAGAAGACATGCCTTGATCCTAGGCTTTATTTCACAAGAATGACAAAACAGTTCACGATAACACAGCACACGAGCACACAAACTGACCTGGACACCAAGACATTTGGACACACCAGTACAGACCAGATCACAACACACAACATGAAACATAAATACACAACATTTTTTTTTAAACTTTATTGATTTTTTTTTACACTACCCTTACATTATAGGCTCTGGTAAAACTTCCAAACCGGGGGTCCCGGGTTCAAATCCTGGTGAAGACGGGTATTTTTAATTTTGGGATCTTATGGGGCGCCTCTGAGTTGTGGAAAGCGCAGTTGGTTCTTGTGTTGGCCATTTGACCGTGGGCTACAGAAACGAATGACATTTACATCATCTGACCACAAGGTCTTTACTTACATCAAATGAATTAAGACAACTGACTGAAGCATTATGATAATACTAATGTATATATTTGTATTTAAAAACAGATTTGCCCAAGCACTATTTCTCATTGTAGACTAGTTAGAGCAGGGGTTCTCAACCTGTGGGTCGCGACCCCCTTAGGGGTCAGTTGAAGATTTGCCAGGGGTCGCCAAAGACCATCGAAAAAATAGATTGTTTTTGTCTATTCTTCTATTGCTGTTTGTATTTGCGGGGGGGGGGGGGGTCGGGGCAGAGTGGGGGATTGTAAAAAAGTTGTCGCCGAGCATTAAAGGTTGAGAACCGCTGAGTTAGAGGAAAGGAAACGAAATTATATAATGTGTATTCCTTTTTTAAAACACGATTAATGATTTAAACAATTATTTGAATATTTAACGAATTGCAGCTTAAGCATTATGGGCTTGTGGGTCTATAAATGCATTGTTTAGTCTTAAGAAAGCTTGTTGTTCTTTTGTGTTTTTTCTTATTTATATTTTTTTATAATTATCTTCCTAAGACATTTTCTACTTTGCCTGAGGGTAGATAGGGTCATTCTTTGGAATGTCTATGCAGGGTGGGAAAATGAGAATCATTTCGTACATTTCCTAAACATACTACACATCTATAAGAATGGCTGCATTTCGCTCCTTTACGTAAGGATATAGCATGTACTTAAGACATGTTGTGGATTGGACTCTTCAGTCTAGTTGTCGGATGATAGTGTTGTT
Organism: Biomphalaria sudanica; assembly: GCA_036873155.1. Classification (NCBI taxonomy): domain Eukaryota; kingdom Metazoa; phylum Mollusca; class Gastropoda; family Planorbidae; genus Biomphalaria; species Biomphalaria sudanica. The sequence goes on from JAZGLO010002851.1 coordinate 279,355, forward strand.
AAATATTTACCTGTCTGCCCATATGTTAAGATTTCATTCGCTATCTTTTGTTTGGTCAATTATTGAACTCGTTTAGTAGCATTTTTTTTTTTGAAGGAAACCTCAGAATTTGCGCTATTCAATTTTAGCTTTATCATCATAGGAATCCTTGGGCCTTAGGCCTCTTTTCTTTGCCTCATTTTTGGGCTTAATGTGACTCTTTTATGGGCCGTCTTGCCTCTTTTGTGGGCTTTTTTTTAAAAATATGTTTTTATTTGTAAGTTCTCATAATTCACAAGTATTAAATCATAAACAATTGAAAAGCGATTAATCTAAAAATATAATAATAGTAATAGAAATATTATTTAATATCAAAAACATACTACCTAACCATCCTAACCATTGAACCCACTAAAGACAGAAAAATGATACAAGTATCCTCTACCCCAGAACAATTAACACAATATCAAATATCCCTGACCCCCAACACCCCATTTCTGGAAAACTACCTGATCATTGTACAAGTATATGAAAATCAAACTAGAGTATTCTCTACCCTAAAATCCATTATTTTTCTAAATGTCAATTCTAAGTGATTAGGATCAAAAACCTTATTATTATGTAGAGCATAGAGCCAGCTAGCCCAAGCAAGATTCCTGTATTCGGAAACAATAATAAAGTTACATTAGTGTATCATTTTATTTTTTAGTTTTGGCAGTTTGTTTAAAACAATTGAGAAGTTAACATTTACATAGTTGCCACAGTTTGTTTCTAATAAGTCCCTTACAGTACTTCTAACTTAAAGGACATTCCAAATACATATGTTTCTCAATATCAGCATTTTCAAGATGGCATAATATACATTCACGGTCATTTGCTCGTTTACTAACCATAGGGGTCATCCCAAAGATAAGTGTATAACTTATCTCTCTAGCTTTTGGTGGGATGTGTTTCCCTAGTCCCATTACAGAGGATTTATTTAGCGTAACTAGTCTTTGTTGTATATAATTTACATAAAAACTCTGTTCTCTGCCTATATTTATTATTTCAATGGCTGTTATTTGTTTGGTCAAACATTAAACTCGTTTCGTCTCAAGTAACAGTGATCAGCGAAAATGTTTGTCTCCCTTGAAATTTGACATAAACTAGATCGTAGAAATACACTAAGGCTAGCTAACGTTTTCCTATAGACTACACACAGAGTCAAGGGTAAACTGCAATGTTTGCGGTGGGATTTATACCGGGAACAAGCAATGCTGAAAAAAAAAAGGGAGGGGGGTCTGTGGCAGGTACCGATTGAAACACGTTGTTTTGAATTATTCTATAGTTAACTTAAACAGAAAGTGAGGACGAAAGTTCGTCTTTGAATTTTTCTTTATTCATGTGTATACAGGTACATACAGTGAAACTTTTTGTACAATATAATTAAACACAAGTACAAACTTTGCGTAAAGTAAAGTGGCAGTTGTTATTATCAATATTTCGACACAGATCGTTTACAGGGCCATCTGTTGCATGCTTGAAAAATTAACTAATGCCAAAATTGGATCAATGAACATCTAAAATTAAGTCTTTTCCCTTAGATGTACAGTGCATGCCATTAAATCCAAATACAATTTTCTTATCTTATCTTATCTATCTTGTCTTGTCTTGTGTGTCTTGTCTCGTCTTGTTACTTGTTACAAAGCTTATATCAATTCACTCTGTTGGTCATTCTGTCTGTCTGTCTCTCTGATAAAAAGTTTGTACACATTAGTTCTCCCACACACATTCTGTGATCAGGTTGAAACTTTTCACAATTAACTATTGGCATAGACAAGACATGGAAAAAAAAAACGATTAGTCAATTAATTACTGGTAATTGATTTTTTTTGATGATACCAACAAGGGACATTAGTCTTCAGTATTCACAGATACGGCTAAATATGTAGAGTTTCGAACCCTTAAATTTGTCTTCTTCCTCGTTCTCATTATTATGTTGGAGCGTTCAGATGTCTAGACCAATATAAGAGATGAACTGTTGGATTGTTCAGATGACTAGACCAATATATGAGATGCACTGTTGGAGCGTTCAGATGACTAGACCAATATATGAGATGAACTGTTGGAGCGTTCAGATGTCTAGACCAATATAAGAGATGAACTGTTGGATTGTTCAGATGACTAGACCAATATATGAGATGCACTGTTGGAGCGTTCAGATGACTAGACCAATATATGAGATGAACTGTTGGAGCGTTCAGATGACTAGACCAATATATGAGATGAACTGTTGGAGTGTTCAGATGACTAGACCAATAGATGAGATGAACTGTTGGAGTGTTCAGATGACTAGACCAATATATGAGATGAACTGTTGGAGTGTTCAGATGACTAGACCAATATATGAGATGAACTGTTGGAGTGTTCAGATGACTAGACCAATATATGAGATGAACTGTTGGAGCGTTCAGATGACTAGACCAATATATGAGATGAACTGTTGGAGTGTTCAGATGACTAGACCAATAGATGAGATGAACTGTTGGAGTGTTCAGATGACTAGACCAATATATGAGATGAACTGTTGGAGCGTTCAGATGACTAGACCAATATATGAGATGAACTGTTGGAGTGTTCAGATGACTATACCAATATATGAGATGAACTGTTGGAGTGTTCAGATGACTAGACCAATATATGAGATGAACTGTTGGAGCGTTCAGATGACTAGACCAATATATGAGATGAACTGTTGGAGCGTTCAGATGACTAGACCAATATCTCGTCAATGATTTCCAATAAATAAGCTCTTTTTTTTTCATGGGGAAAAGTAAAGGCGTTTGGTGGTTGTGCGGCCACATGACACCCTCTTTAACTCGGGGCCACAGAAACAGATGACTTTTACATAATATGCACCGTATAATTAATGAATAAATATAAATATTTAAATAATGGATGCAATTTCACTCAATATAAGAATTTTTTTTTTAAAGTATATATTTTTACATGTTTAATTGCCAATGAAACAGGTGACCCGCGTTGCGCTTGTTGCTGACCACTTCTTTTATCGGACATACATTGTGTTCTTTTACGAAGCAAAATTGCTTCTTTTTTTTTCAACCCTAGGCTATAATCTATATTTACATATAGAACTTAGATATATTATTAAAATACATTTAGACTCTAATTTTGATTTCAAGCTATTAAAACGATCTAGAATCTAATAAAAAATAATGTTCTATTGTCTTGTTTGATCTATATTAGATTTGGTAGATAGGGTGGTGTTTATCTAAATTAATATTCATGTTATTATTGCGCTACACTATATTATAGATACCGTATATACAAGACATGTACAGACGTAAGTCTCCGTCTAGTACGATTCTAATATGCTTACTTGACCGTAATCTAGAAATATATTTATATCAAGGTTAGATTCTAGTCTACTTCTGTAGAGCCTAGTTTTAAAAAAGCATTAAGCTCATATCTTTTCTTTAATACAGTGATGCCCAAACTTATTCGCCTGGCGGGCCATGTTCATTTCCGACACTCGTGTCGCGGGCCACATCGTCGAATAGATGAAAAAAATGAAATAATTCCATTTTAAATAGTTTGATTAGAAACCTGTAGCACTACTAGGCCAACGTACACACGTAGGGCGATTACGTAAGATCGGTTTTATCCGTTTTATTACTGAAAGGTTTGTCTACTCCATGAAGTGCTTGTAAACATTGTGATCGTCCTCAACACTTCATTTCGGACAGTTGAAAAGTTTCACCAGGCAACACGGCCAAGAAATGAACTGTCTGCATCGCTCTAAATGTCTCAAACAGGGATGTCTGGCTTTGTAAGTCAATCAATTCCAGTTGCAGATCTATCGGAGTAATTCTCAGTGGCAATAGAACACATTTGAAAATCTGCTGCTCTGTCATTTAGTTTTGCGATGCGTTATCTGCTTTTTTACCCAGGACTAATTCTTTCACCACTGCTAGAAAGCACTTTTTTACGCATAATTTGAGCAGCTCTGTGACTTGCCTTTACCGTGGTCTCGTTTCACTCATTTCTTGTCTCTTTTTTCTCGTCAGTCTCTTTACTCATTCAATTAGGCGTAGCTTAGCGATCTTTTTTCTTGGCGGTTAAAGCCAACAATGTCGCCATACTTTTTTTATGTTTTGATTTGCAAATGACTTTTTGTTATAAGTTTTAAAAACTGCAACATTTCAGAATCTTGTTGGCATATGTTCCACAAAAGCAAAGATGTCTTCACTTTTTTCAGGAAGTTCACATTCTAGTTTTCGTTCCTATGGCTCTCTCATTTCATTAACGCTCAAATATTTAAATAGTACTACCATTCTCTTTGATATCAAAAGAACTTTACCAAAAAAAAATGATGCAGAATTGATGCCCTGTGTTACACACAACATATTACACGACTAGCTCAAGATAGCAGCGGAATTATTCAAGAAAAACAACTGTCAACACGTCACCAAAAAATAAACCTCGTGTTCATTAAAAAATAATAATATGACTTTAGAATGCCGTAGATTAGAATGAAATACATCTAAGAAAAAGTGAGAGTCCTAACGTAGGAAAAATACATTTTTCAAGCTTTTTAAAAATTTTCTTCACTTTGTGCCGAGGTATAGGCGGGCCGGGTGGAAACAGGTCGCGGGCCATATCTGGCCCGCGGGCCGTAGTTTGGGCATCACTGCTTTAATAAATTTTAAGGATCTATAATTTAATCTCAGAAATTTTCTTTTATCTTTATATTCTGTCTACTTTTACTTTGTCCGTATATCATCAAAGCCACTGTTTATACATGATAACCATTATGCTAGGACAAATTTGTACAAATACTCCTTCTTCCCTAGTGCTATTAGAGCATGGAATGGGTTGCCTGAGCTAGCCAGGAAAACCAGTGACTTGGCAGAATTTAAGTCATTGGTTAATATGCATGACTAAATGCATGACGCGTAGGACGTAATCATCTTCTTTTTTGAAGTAACGTCTGTATTATATAAGATAAGATAATGACGTCCTTTCTAGCGTAATGTGACAATCGCATAGGACCTATAGCTTGAGAACAGTTTTTTTCCCCACCAATTTACAAGATTTTTTTATCAGTAAATTTTAAATGGAAACACCGAAGGTTTTGATAATTATTTTATATTTGTTTTGAATTACTGACAAGGATGTATTATTCTTTTCATTTTCTTTTCAGTTATAACTTTGTCATTAATGTTTTTTTTTCTGACGTAATTTTTCTGCGCATCTAAAACGGTCGGATTTTTTTTTACCGGGTTTCTATGTGACATCAGATTGACTTAAATGTGTAGCATACGTATAACTGGCCTGGTTGTTAACATCAGGCGGCCAGGCGGTGTGTATGAAAAATGCTTTTTCCCCTAAAGTTATTTATTATAATCTTGTGAGAAGTTTGTGTAGATCTTTATGATTGTAGATGAAGACCTAAATCTCATAGTTTACTATTACAACTTTTTACTCAGAATTTAAACATGCCAATAACTCAAATGGGAAAAAAGCATAGGAGTTTACCTTTATCTCATCTTATAGAATACAGACGTTACTTCAAGAAAGAAGATGATTGTGTCTTACGCATGTTTCTAGGCCAATCTAGTCATGCATGTTAATCAATGGCTGAAATCCTGGCTGGCTCAGGCAACCCATTCCATGCTCTAATAGTACTAGGGAAGTAGGAGCATTTGTACACATTTGTCCTAGCATAAGGTTAAGAACACCCGCTTGAAAAATAAATGCACATAACATACTTCTGTCAGAGACTGTAGCAATGCAAACACTTGTTTTTGGTCGATATTTGTTATAAATTTCTCACTTGTTAACTTGGTACACGCTAACAACATGACTTAGCGTATGCATTCTATCGAAACCGTTCGCCGAGTCCCTAAGCCTACGTAAACTACCGAGTAGAGAGATCGGCAGCGAGTGCTTAATTTAGTCCCACGAGTTTTACGCTAGGCTGCGATGCCTAAATGGTTTGAAAATAGTTTAGTGAGCTTATGACACATTTTTCTACAGCGCTTTTCAGTTATTCTAAAATACTTGAACTTAAAGTATTGTCACAAAAAAAAAAAGAGATTTCTTTCAGACTCATATAGTTCTTGGTTGACTAGCTTAGTCCTCGATTTACAAGGACTGTACGCCACTGGTCAACTTTGCTTTGCTTGTAATTCAACTCGCACTAACTTTATTAAAATATGTGAGTGCCGACGACCTTCACATTAAAGAGTTCATAATTTAACATAGACTATTAAATATTTTTTTTGTACAAATGTTATAATGTGACTTACACTAGTGACTGGCTCCTTCCTAGTTCTAGTTTTGACTGAATCTATCACTGACTCCACTCAGTTTAATGAAGTTTAAAAATCTGTTTGCTACCTCACGGACAGTGGTCAACCCCCTGGCAGAATTTCTGATTATTTATTTAATAACTATATTTTTTTAAACTAGATTTAGCTCGGCATTCAATGCGGGTAAATTGAATAACGCTCAAAGTGTGATACGTGAACACGTGCAAGGTGTCACGTCCCTAGTGACACCTCATTGTTTACAAAATGAGGACATTGTACCTATCTCAAATCAGGTCAGCGTACCCACGCTTAAATGCCAGAAAAACACAGATTAAAACTTAGTTCAAGACTACAGCAGGGAAACAAAATTAACATAGCTTAAATTACAAAAACAGTTCCTAGTGACACCTCGTTGTTCACAGAATGGGACATTGTACCTATCTCAAATCGGGTTAGCGCGCTCGCGCTTTAATGCCAGAAGGACGCCGATTAAAACTTGGTTTAAGGCTACAGCAGGGAGACATAATTGGCGTAGGTTAAATTACAGAAACAATTGAGGGGAAAATTAAATGTAAACGAGTCAAGGATGGGTATTGAGATGTCACGGTTCTTGATTCTAAAGAAAGATATAAAAGCGGAGTGTTAGCTTGAGACGAGAGAGAGCTAGAAAGTTAGGCTTAGAAGTCGCTAAGTTTTAAAGTAAATATTTACTCATTTATTGAACATTTTCACTGAATCCTGTATCTGTTTTATATATCTTTGTATGTACATTTATTGTTTCAAGTTCAAGTTTTAAATAATTAAAACTCAAGAAACATATCAACACTTTGTTACTTCATTGACTATTAAAGTGTTTGAACTATAACCAAGGCACCTCCGAACCCACATATGTCACAAGTTTATAGCATCAAGAACTCCAAGTCAAATAAACACAATAAACACGTGACACAAGGCATTATTTGAACCGGACCAGCAATAATCTGATTTGATGAACAATTTAAAGCGCTTGAAAAAAAAAAGATTGTAGGACAATAGGAAAAGGTGGACAAAAGGTTAAGCCTCTTAAACTGGACCTCATTATATTCTTAGAATTTGTTTAAATGATTAGCCATACTTGTAAATAAAATAGTCGTTTAAAAGTCCATTTTATTTTCTAGGCTAAATCTATGAATGAATGAACTCTTGTCGCATGTCACCTTGTGTGAAAGTTTAAATTAAATGCGCCACACACGCATCAAATAAATGTATTGTTGGCTATGCAATGATTTTTAGCCTTTATATTTGTTTCTGTTTTAATCGGATATTTGTATTTTTATGACTGGTTAATTACTAATTTTGTTGCTTATATTATTCAAATGTGGTACTTAGTTAAAGTGCGTAGCGTCGTAGGTCAATAGCGAAAGTAGACTGTGTCATATAGATTGAGACATCCTAGTGACCCGATTCCTACCTGAGACTATCTAACTGGACACTAATGTCAGGTTTTGGGTACCTAGCAAAAAGGAATTGATAGGTGCTATTAATAACTGTTGTTTTTTTTTTACAGCGTATGACTCAATCTGTCTTCCGAGAAAATGTGCACTTTTGTGTACACAAGAACTAGGATTATAGTACTACACTCTGCGCTTTATGCACCGCCACAATAAATTATGTACTGTTATTCATTTATTTACTTATTTATTTGTATGTAAACTTCTGATTGTTTTTCTTCCAGGTCGTGCGGTTTGCGCGCTGGACTGTGGTTTGGATTTATCGATGGTCCCGGGTTCAAACCCTGCCAGCTCCCATCCCCCGTCGTCCTGCGGGAGGTTTGGACTAGGAAGTAAACTATCTTCAACTCTGAAGGAACATCCGAAACATGTAAAACATTTTACAAACAAACAAACATTCTAGTTTCTCCATACCAATTGTCACACGCCCCGGGCATGCATCCTGTCTCTTAGTGGCGCCGGGTGGAAACGATCTTAGAAGAAAACAATTAGGCCAAATGGCTAGCAAAACAATACTCCCGTCGCAGTGTCTAAGGGGGTTGCGAGAGTATCCTCTTTGCACTGTGTGGGGTTGTAAAAGAGCTCCCACAACCTTGTCAACCATCCAGGCGCCGTTCCTCAAGGGGTCCGTTTCATAAATAACGTGTCCCGCACGGTTAGCCTGGCATAGGATAGGAAAACAGCAGTGGTTCCTGGTGAACACTGCCTTCAGCCGCGTCTCTAGTCCGCGAGTCAAGAGTGACCGTGTCACTAGAAATGACAGTGTCAAAATAGACACGAGTAAGACCCTTCACCAGACAGAATACCTGTTCATAAGGCCGGTGAGAGGGAACTCTTGTTTGCTTTAACTGGCCTAGAGTTTCAAGAGCATATGGCTCAACTCTGACTTTCAAATTGTGGCACTCCCCTGAAAGTTTTCCAAACTAAAACTGGTCTCTATGCTTTACTACACTTCTGTATTCTATGTAATTGAAATTAAATAAATCAGTCATTGATTACCACGAACTCATTTTAATATGTACAATTAATTTGATGTGGAGTCCAAAGATAGCTTTGAAAAGTCTTTTTCATTCAGGCATCAGTTGTTTGGCCTTAAGTCAGCTTGTTTTTCATTAACTTTGACATTGTTACTTTAGCTTGCTTGTGGTCATTCTATTTAGTTCAAATCTCTTAGGTCAAAATATATTTCTTGAACAGGCAACATTCGCAAATAAATGAAAGTGTTTGATTAATCAATGTCCTGTTTTTTTTTCACAAGCCTTAAGACCAATTTAAAACACAAGCTTTTTAATTTTCTCTTGGCCAAAGGATAAATCTAGGTTTCTGATACTAGTAGCAGAAGTACTAAGACTTTTGGCTTAGCGTGAGTAACTAGAACTCGCTACCTTGAGCCCCAAATCGTGACGGAGATTTCAGCGGACTAGCTTTTGAATCATGCCTTGGGTTAAAATTTATTATAGAAATAATTAAATTAAACTGGTTACACTTGTTTAACGTATTCAGTGGCGCTCTTCTGTCTACGCATCTGTTTACGCCCTAATCCTAGAATACGCAACGGAAGAGGAGAAGAATTTTAAAAAAAGTTTTACGCATAATTTTTTTCTCAAAGTTTACACTTTCATTTTCTCCGCGTCATATTTTATTTCTTCTGTTGACTACGTTGAATGTATACCTCGTGAATCTTAGGGCAAAGTGTGCAAGATTTCTTTGTAATGAGCTCAAACAGCGGAAGCAGCTTAGCTCACACAGACTTTAGATTGAAACACTTCTGTTAATATGATTTTCTTAAAAGATAAATAGCTTATTAGTTAACATCATCATAATCGTAAATGGCTCTAAGTTAACACCAATGATTGCTAACTCGGGTGTTTGTAAATGAGTGTGTGTGTCTGTGTGTGTGTACCTGTGTCTGTCTGTGTGGCGTGTGTCAGTGTCTGTGTGTGTCTGTGTTTCCATTGTGATGATGAAGAAAGGGAGCATTCAATTTTGGTCTTGGAGAATGATGAGATCACGACAGTGTCTGTCATATTTGGTGTTAGGAACGGTACACGACGTGACCAATGGTTACTGAAGGTCAGTATTCAGGCCGCTCTATAACGATTGGTCTCGAATCTAGAGACATGAAAAAGTAAAGAAGCGTTTTTGTTGTGAATTGTTATAGCATTTCATATCATTATTAAGTTACTAGACTTTTATCTCAAGTTAAATCTGTGCACATTGTAATAAAAGTTATAATGAGTTTTCGTTCAATAAAGATGTTTGTTCAATTTATTTCAAGTTTTTTAATTAAAAATGTAATTAAGCCTTCGTCGGTTTAGTTGTACTAGCTGCTTGTACAAGGTACAGAAAATCTTCCTTAAGCTACAATATAAACATAAGCAGCATAAGCTATACTGTAAACATAAGCTACACTGTAAGCATAAGCTACACTATAAGAATAAGCTACACTCTTAGCATAAGCTACACTATAAGAATAAGCTACACTGTAAGCATAAGCTACACTGTTAGCATAAGCTACACTTTAAGCATAAGCTACACTGTAAGCATAAGCTACATAATTCTGTTCATTGGCCTCCTTCAGTCAGTAGAACGACTATGGTTTATCTCGCACACTTCCTCTTGTGGCTGTGGAGCCCTATTTTGGAGAGACACTCCCGTCCACAAATATCGCAGGTTAAGGTGGCTTTTGCTTCGGTGGTAGAGGAGCAGGCCATTTTTCGCGTTGTCCGTTTTTCTTCCAGGGCTGAGGCCAATGTTCTTTCGCTATCCATAGCTTTCTTGGTCACTGTCTCTCTCCATCTGGTGCGGTCTAGAGCTATGTCTTCCCAATGGTCAGTATTGATGTTCACTGATTTGAGGTCCCGTTTTATTACATCTATGTAATGGAGGCTATACCCAAACGCGGGAAAGGCTTCGTGAGACTACCCGAATTCTGTATTACCTGACATATAGAAGCCTCTAACAGATTTCTAACTTATGTCTAGTATTTACAGAAGATATGGAAAGTGCTGTGGACGAACTTATTAAATAATGACTAACAATTGATAAAGAGATACTTCCTGTTATAAATGATTGTTACTCTACATCAGCAGCTATCAGAATAACAGAGGATACGTTTATAGATACTGTATGTTTCATTTTTTTTTACACGTTTGCAAATCCTTTTCATATTATGGATGTTCCTTCAGAGTTGATGATAATGTATTTCCTAGTCTAAACCTCCCGCAGGACGATGGAGAATGGCAGCGGGCAAGGAATGAATCCTAGAAATATTACACATACTTCGTATGTTATATCAATTGTTTACTCTATGTGAGTAGAAGGTAGCATAGGTGAAGAAAGAGGAACTGAGTAAGATAAAGAGAGAGATAAAGAGAGAGACTGAAAGAAAGAGAAAGAGATAAAGAAAGAGAAATAGGGAGAGGGGGATGAAGAAATGGAATGAAAAGAATTATATTTAAATTAAGAGAGAGAGAGAGAAAAAAGAAAGACAGTGAGAGAGATAAAAGAGAGAGAGAGAGAGTCAAGCAGAAAGAGAGAGAGAGAGAGTCAAGCAGAAAGAGAGAGACCGAGATAGAGAAATCAAAGGAAAAGAATAATATTCCAATTGAGACAAAAAAAGAGAAAGATTGATAAAGAAAGATTGATAAAGAAAGAGTTACAAAGAAAGAGAAAGAGAGAGAGAAAGAAAGAGAGAAATTGAATGAAAAAAATGATATTCAAATTGAATGAGAAAGAGAGAGAGAGAGATAGGGATGAAAGAGGATAGAAAAAGTGCTAGAATAATAAGCAAGAGGGAGAAAAAGAGGATATAGAATGAGAGAAAGAGAGAGAGAGAGAAAGAGACAGCAATGCATCGAAAATAGTGTAATTAGGCAGTATGCGAAAAACATCTGACGCCTTCACTGCAGTAACAATCTCCCCCCCCCCTTCTTCTCCCACAGCAATCATTCAATCAGCACCAATCGTTACACATCAATGCGATCTGTTGCAGAAGCTTCAAAACAACTGTTCAGCTCATATTTATTTGATGCTTACTTGAAGCCTGTCATTTTGTTGTTGTTTACGATTCTGGATCCCCCCCCCCCCCCTCATTTCGTTTTGTCCAAAAATAATTAAAGGATCATTTATTACTTTCATTTTTTCTTTTCTTTTCCAAAAAGGAAAGTGTTAGTCTAAATGTGTTTTCAACCCTGACTTTCAAATCGCGGCTGGTGTTGCGGTGTGTGCAATGCTCATTATCATGGGCAGACAATTCTGAGGAAGTCGAAGAAGAAGAAGAAGAAGAAACGAAGAGTTCGATGAAAACCAATTTGGAGTGGCTTCCCCCTTGTTATTTATTTGGCCGTGACAACTTTTGGCAGTGCGTCTCTAGACAGGAAGGTGCGCAAACACTCACACAGGCACGCGCGCGAACTCACACACACAACGCGCAGACTACACTGAAACACTTTTGCTACTGTTACCGTGCGTCCAGCCCCCCCCCCCCCTTTTACCTTGCGTCATAAAATATCCCCAGCTGCTGTTTCTACCATCGGATACGTCTTGTCGAGTGGATAACCCCCTTCCATTCATCGTCTTGGATCGACTCTTGTTTCACGTGAAAGGATTATGGAGATTCTGAGCGAGGCGTGGGAGCTGGGATAAGGTGAGATTAGCAGCCTGCGCTCCCCACCCTGTCCCTACCAGGGACCCCTCACTCTTAATTCTCTCAAATGCATACGTACTTTCATTTCACACTTGGTCTTAATCGTCGGTAATTTGACTTATCTTAGAAACGCTTTTAAGTTGCACTTTTTTTTTTTTTAAACTTCACGCTAATTGCTAGAAGAAGCCATAACCAACTATCATGTCTAGTCTTAAAAAGCAATATTCTGTTATAATATTTGTTGATTTAAAGTAGTCATTAGGTTGTAACTCTAGACAGCTAGCCCAACCAAACTTTGTAGGCATATAACTTAGAAAAAAGTAAAGCTCCCCTTTCAGAGCTTGTGGGCAAGTGATGTAAAGATTAAAAATGGCGACTTGTGGCCAGCACAACGACCAACCGCTTTTACTTTCCCCTCATAATGTCAGGTACTCATTAGATTTGGTTGGACTCAGAGGCGCCAAAAAATCTCAGTCTTCATCAGGATTCGAACCCTCTACACCCGGTTCGGCAACCAAACGCTTTACAGCTCAGCCACTGCGCCTCCAGGCATATAACTTAGTTGATACTAATATGTTGAATAAAGCTTGAAGACGTCTTTTATAACACAAACAAAATAACACTTTTAGCGACAAATATACACAGCTCTCAACTTCTGTATGGACATATAGAGAAACACGAACGAAATAACAGAATGTCAAATGATTTTGAAATATGTCAATTTACTTCAAAAAACATACAATTAAACACGCCGTTGTCTCGCGCGTTATGATTGGCTTCTCATTCGTCATCCGTTCACCCTTTTTATCCACTCGTCTTCATCGTCTCTACTTATGATTACATCAGAAATCCTCAGCCAATACAAACACGTAGACACACTCTGTATCTCTTCGTAAATTGACTTTCTCTTCTAGTCACTAGTCTTTGAAAGTTACTATTACATCTCCCGTTGTTGCAGTGGATGTATTACTTCGCTTGAATACGAGTTATGTTTGACATTTTATATTCACACAATAGAATAAAGCGTCTGTATCGCTTATGTTGTCAAATAGTGGATGCTGTTTCTACCAATAGTAAAATAGAGCAGTGAGATTCATAACAAACGAAGATTCACATTTGACTAGAGTAACACCTTTAGTAAAATCACCAAATTTAGAAAGTCTTTAGGACAGAAGACTCAAAAGTAAAGTAGCAATTATACATAAAACACTGAATTATTATCTTCAAATACAAAAACAAAATCTAATAAAATACACAGAAAGAAACAAAGATAAAGGCACATTCCTCGTTCCATATGCTAGGACAAATTTGTACAAATGCTCCTTCTTCCCTAGTGCTATAAGAGCATGGAACGGGTTGCCTGAGCTTCAAATTAAGAGTGAGAAAAAGAGAAAAAGAGAACGAGAGATAAAGAGAGAAAGAAAGAAATGAAAAGATAGAGAGAGCAAGAAAGAGAGACGAATAAAGAATAATATATTCTGACAAGGCAGTAACATAAATTGTACAGATTTATACCAGCTGTACACAGCAAAGACTGAATATGCATCTAGTTTTGAAAGGAGAGAGATGGACTTCAAATACATTGAATGACAGTTGAACAAAGTTGTATAAAAGTGTAAAAGTCTAGTAAAACATATCAAAGTTCCTGATCTGATATGTTATTGTTACATAGATATTATATAGTACTTATAAACTTCGGACTAAACGGCTTCACCCAGACACTCACACACGTATGCCATTTTTTTTTTAAATTACTGCTTTATGTATTTACAACATGTACATGGATTTCTTATTATAAATTACTAGATTCTTATCGTAAAGACCGCAAACATGCTAATGACATGTTTCAAGAAGACACTACCATCTTTAATATTAAGTTTGTGTCACTACTAAGTACGGATTTGTGCCGCAAGTTTATCAGTATCACTTTCACCTATCCTTTAGCCTTCTTGACCGTTGGGGCACCACACAAGATTGTCGACCGCCTTTCTCCATTTCTTTAGTATCCTTTGGCTTGGATAGAACCTCTGTCAATGTATACATGATCTAAAAACCCTTCAAAAAGAAAACTTGCCCTCAGTGAAAATTTGAAAAAAAAAAAAAATATATATATACCTAACAAACTAATTAAAATTCAATATTTCGTATGCCAATGTTTTAAATATACAGGTATGTTTTGCAAAACGTTTTACATGTTTCGGATGTTCCTTCAGAGTTGAAGATAGTTCACTTCTTAGTCCAAACCTCCCGCAGGACGACGGGAGATGGGAGCGGGCAGGGTTTGAACCCAGGACCATCGATAAATCCGAACGACAGTCCAGTGCGCAAACCACACGACCAGGCAGCCATCATATTTCTCCTCATAGTCTTTCATAATCATGTCTATTAGAAATTCCTACAAAAAATGTCTTTTAAAATCCTTCTCGTACATCTTATAAACTAGGTCATGCATATCATTGATATAATAATGATAATTTAAAAAATTAAGCGAATTCGGCGCCAAACGTAGAAAACTTGAACAAGCGTTTACTATGAATGTAATGTTAGTATCGCCTTAGTCAAAAAGCAATCGTCTGCAAAGTATTCTTGCGCTTTGAGCACGGATCTTCTTTTTGACTTTTTACTTACAAAATGTGTGTTCACCCGAAACCAAGACACATAAATATATCCACAAAAGGACATCACTATAAGCAGGATCACAACACCACTTCATACGTGACACAGTTTTAGACCGCTATAAGAGTGACACAATTATAAACCACTATAAACGTGACACATTGCTACAATGGACATCATTCACCAAAAACTAACGGTCACGTGATAATATTGATAAACAACGGAGA
This sequence comes from Biomphalaria sudanica, assembly GCA_036873155.1. Lineage (NCBI taxonomy): Eukaryota > Metazoa > Mollusca > Gastropoda > Planorbidae > Biomphalaria > Biomphalaria sudanica. The sequence goes on from JAZGLO010002851.1 coordinate 294,629, forward strand.
AAAAACAACTGTCACGTGATAACCATTGTTGATTAAAATTAGATGGTACTTTGTTTAGAAGAGATAGAGAAGCACGTGGCTCTATGTTGTTTGTTTGCGATTGGTGAATGAGGTCCATTAGCTACACACCATACTCCTACTAGATCAATTTGGATAAAACTTCGAAGGACTTTAAAAAAAAAAAAAACCGTGAATCTTTTTTTTTCTCATCTTTTTTTTTTGTTCTGACATTGAAATTCGATCATATTTTATTCTAATATTTTACTTTACTCAAAGTAATCAAAAGCTGGATTGAAGAATTTTTTTTATATTTATTATTTTTTCGAATAAATAACTACATATTTTTTTTAAAGAATAGATAATGACACCTTAGTTCGTCCCAAAATAACCCACATTTTAAAGACATATTGTCCACATAATGAATCAGTTTTAAATTGCAAGGACGTCAACTATTCCCTTGTTTCTAGCCTATAACGCTAACTTTTATATCTACCATTCTGAATGACTTACACCTGTTTTTTTTTTGTTGAATTAATATTATTTTTTTTTAAAACGTCTTTCACATTTTATTATCGACCTCGTACTTTCCATTTTAAAAATTGTATCCCGTCATGGGTTCTAGCTACTCCACGATCCATTCCACTTCTGTCCACATACCTATGTAAACTAAACCTTTGATTTTTTTCCCCCCACACAGATTCCATATTGGATATTGAGGATATACATTGGACTAAATTGGATATAAGTCTTCAAGTAAACGATTACTATGTACTGTAACGACATCTGTTCTGCTGTTTGGACTAGTCATCCGGACACGCCCTGGAAAAAGTAAGTCATAACTTTTCTTTTTTTTTTATTTTGACACACAGTCAGGGGAAAAATAGCTAGATTCTTGAAGTATTGACTAAAGACATGCGTTTGAACTGACAACCTCTGATGAGTGTCACCAGGACCCAGGGGCGGTGACATTTACACCCTACGTGGGGGTAAAAGTCATTACTTTATGGTACTAAAGGACTTATGTCAATCAAACAAACAAAAAAGGTTGGTTTTTTTTGAGAGCCAAAGTTATTGTGCTATTAAAAATCTATTATCTGATATCTGATTCGAAAAGGCCTAATAAAAGATGTAGTCGATATGCTTAACGGATGCAAGAAAAAAAACAAACACAAAAGCCTCAATGTAATTATGCTATGTCTCTTGTGTCTTCTAGACAATTTGTTGAATTTTTTTATATTTTTTTTTGGGGGGGGGTAATTTTATTTCTCACAATACTAATAAAACTGACACTAAAATATCAAGAGCCTACAAAATTGTGATCAAAGAAAACCGCAATTATATCATGTACTTATATATTAGTGTAGCTGTTGACTCTCAATGTTTACCTTGAGTGTCCAAGACAAACACATTACAACAGATTACATTCTAGACATTATTAGTTTGGGCCTAGTTTAAATTTGGTTGTATTAGATCTGAGTTTCTCTGCTTGTATTTGTCCTGTTAAGGAGGATTGTATTTGCTTCATAGTTACACACCTCTAAGACTGTGCTTATATAAAATTGAAAAAAAAAACGAATTTAATCAACACATTTCATAGTTCTATAAACATTTAACTCCTGTATTATGTGCATCACAGACTCATTAATTGCTATATAAAGTAAAGAGTAAAGTTCCCCTTTCAGACCTTGTGGTCTGTAGGACAGATGAGGTAAAAAAGTCATCTGTTAGGGTTAGGGTAGCGAGGGTGTCATGTGGCCAACCGCCTTTACTTTTCCCCAACTAATGTCAGGTACCCATTAAAATTGGGTGGACTCAGAAGCGCCCAAAGATCCCGAAATTAAAATCCCAGTCTTCACCAGGATTCGAAAGCCAAGCGCTTTACCGCTGAGACACCGCGCATTTTAATGGACCACATTCACCAATCGTAAACAAACAACATTTAGCCACGTGATAATATTGATAAAACAATGAAAAAAAAACGTATCACGTGAAAGCCTTAAGGGACTACGTAATTTGTATAGAAGAGATAGAGAACACGTGGCTAAATGTTGTTTGTTTACAATTGGTGAATGAGGGCCATTGTTATATAGCTTATGGGTAAAATCACTCGTATTTTACAAAATATATGCGTCCCAAAGAAAGTATGATTAATTGTGTAGTATGTCTAACAAGATCTATATTGTGTAATTGTTACATACAGAACAGCGGGAATGTTCTATATTGGCTGAGATTAATAAATAATAATAGGAAAAAAAAACAATAACATTTGCTAGCCGGTTTGTTAAGCTCAAAGTAGCGGAATGAAGAGGAAAACTGGCCACTGTGGACATTATCAAGTTCATCCTACTGACCTACTCGTCCAGCCCTCAATCTACACACTGTGGAGTCGTGAGACAGTAAAGTGAAGGTGTGCCCCCCTGAGTGGCTTATCGCAGAATCATTGAGCCATATCTGCGGCCCCTTCTCCTCTCACCATTCGTCCATTCGCCTACAAAAGAGTCCAATATGATCAGATTCCACGGACTATATGACCAATTATCTATCTATCTATCTATCTATCTATCTATCTATCTATCTATCTATCTATCTATCTATCTATCTATCTATCTATCTATCTATCTGCCTGTCTGTCTGTCTCTCAGTCTGTCTGTCTGTCTTGTGTGTGTGTGTGTGTCTGTCTGTCTGTCTATCTGTCTGTCTATAGATACCTTTTGAAAAAAAAATGTCAACACGTGTTGGCTGATGCTTTAATCTTTTTTAAGTGTTTATTCCGAGAAAAAACTCCTCCCCCTAACCCTTTTCCCCCCACCCCCATCGGTTAATATTTTGACAACATAAACAAGAAAAGAATGTGTGTCGATGAGGAGCGTTTCCGTATCTAATGGAGCCAATGGCTTTGAATGACAGTTCTGTACAAAAGAAACATAAAATCTGCAAGAGGTGTCTCCGCATCGATACATTGAAAATAATTCTGATGACTAAATACTTTATACTTATGTAAAATAAATGTGGATCGAGTTAGTCAGTTGCAATACAAAGGCGCAGGGAAGACAATTGTGAAAAGACCTAGGCCGAGTGAAGCAGGGGGTAAACAATTTTATGAAATACAGACGTTACGTCCAAAAAGAAGATGAATACGTTACATAGATAAGATAACCAGTCGTATGTACAGACTGGAGCCTGCCCTACTAGACCAGAAATTCTGGAAAGTCGACAGATGTTTGTGTCAATATTGATAATTACTTTTCTCTTATGAAAAATTTTTTTTATGTTATAAAAGTTACACGACACTGAGGGCATTTGTTATCTTATCTTATATAATACAGACGTTACTTCAAAAAAGAAGATGATTACGTCCTACGCGTCATGCATTTAGTCATGCATATTAACCAATGACTTAAATTCTGCCAAGTCACTGGTTTTTCTGGCTAGCTCAAGCAACCCATTCCATGCTCTAATAGCACTAGGGAAGAAGGAGTATTTGTACAAATTTGTCCTAGCATATGGGACGAGGAATGTGCCTTTATTTTTGTGTCTTTCAGAGTATTTTATTAAATTTTGTTTTTGTATTTGAAGATTATGGTTCAGTGTTTTATGTATAATTGCTACTTTACTTTTGAGTCTTCTGTCCTGAAGGCTTTCTAAATTTAGTGATTTTACTAATGGTGTTACCCTAGTCAAATGTGAATATTCGTTTGTTAAATAACATTTTAGTTTTATGTTCTTATTTGATTTATAAAAATTTCTTTTAATAAATCCTAATGCTTTGTTTGATTTTTTTATAGTTTCATCAATATGTGGATTCCATGACAGTTTTTCATTTATTATAACACCTAGGTATTTTGAGTTTTTAGTCTGTGCTACTGGTTTGCCATGAATAAGATAAGTGGAATTAATTTGTTTTAGTTTTTTTGTTACTCTTAACAACTGACATTTTTCAGGGTGGAAAGACATGCTCCAATTTGATTCCCATTTCTGTAATTCATCTAATTCTCTTTGTAAAATATCTGTCTCTTGTTTTGTTTTTATTGTTCTATACATTATGCAATCGTCTGCAAATAATCTGACTTTTGTTCCTGAACTAATGCAATTTGGTAAATCATTTATGTACATTAAAAATAGTAGTGGACCCAAGACTGTTCCTTGAGGTACACCTGAGTTTACTGTTATTGGTGTTGATTTAGAGCCATTTATTATTACAGTTTGTTTTCTCCCTATCAGAAAATCTTTAATCCACTGATGCAGTGGACCGTTAATGCCGAAATATTTTAATTTTTTAAGCAAACTATGGTGGTGGACTTTGTCAATAGCCTTGGAAAAATCTAGTAAGATAGCATCTATTTGTTCACTATTATCTAAACCTTTTGAAAAATCATCAATTAGTCCTATTAGTTGTGTTTCACATGATCTATATTTCCTAAAGCCATGTTGGTATGGGGTGAGGACATTATGTTTGTCTAAGTGGTTTATGATATTGCTACATATTATGTGTTCTAGTATTTTACATGTGATGCTGGTAAGTGATACTGGTCTGTAGTTTCCTGGGTCAGATTTTTCTCCTTTTTTAAATAGGGGGGTGACATTAGCTTCTTTCCAGTCCTTTGGTACTCTGCCCTGGTTAAGCGATGCCTGAAAGAGTATTTTGAACACTGGGGCTAGCTCATTGCTTAGTTCTTTGAGTAATCTAGCTGGAATACCATCAGGTCCAGACGCTTTATTTGGTTTGGTGTTGGCTAATAGTTTTTTAATTCCATTTTCTTGTACTACTAAATCTTCTATGTTGTCTACTTGGTTCAAATTAAGAAATATGTCTTTGTCTCCTGGGGGTGAGAATGCTGATGCAAAGTATTTGTTTAGGATGTTTGCTTTAGTTTCATTATCATTATGTTATGTTCATCTTTTAATAGCGCTATGCCTGTTGTTTCCATTTTCTTAGACTTAATGTATGACCATAGGTTTTTGTTGTTATCTTTAGATATTACATTGTTTATGTATTCACTCTGCAGCTGTCTGCTTACTTTTTGGGTTAGGTGTTTATTTTTTATATACTTTTTGTAAACTCTTTCTGCCTTGGTTTCTTTAAATTTTCTATATAGGTTTTCCTTCTGTTTACAAAGCTTCTTTAGTCTATTATTAAACCAGCATTTATTTATTTTGTTTGATGTGTATTTAGTTGGTATATGATTTTCTATAATGCTTTTAAGATGGTTTTTAATGAAATTCCAGAGGTCATCGACTGGTTGGTTAATGTCTTTTTCTAATAAGAATGTTTGTTGAAAGTTTAATGCAGCTTGGTGTAGTTGTGTTAGGTTACATTTATTCCCGAGTAAGATTTTTCTTTTGGTTTTTGTATTGGCTACTGCTTTTATCTGACTGTGTATTTTTATGATCTCATGGTCTGATAGACCAGGGATAATATCATAATCAACTACTAATCCAGGTCTGTTGGTTAAGAAGAGATCTAATGTGTTGTTTAATCTAGTTGGCTTTTTAATGATTTGATCTAAACTTAGGTTGTGTAAAGTTTCTATAAAAAGCTCATTTATGTCCTTAAGGTTTTGGTGTTTATCTATGGTTAGTGTTTTCCAATTTATATCAGGTAGGTTGAAGTCACCCATAATCCAAAAAACTGCATTTTTATTTGTCTCTTTAAGTGTAGTAATCTGATTACATAGTTCCTGCATGTATTCTAAACTAGAATTTGGTGGTCTGTAAATGCTGCCTATTATAAGGGATGTTGAGGTGGTATTAATTTTACAAAATGTAGATTCTATGTTTTTTGAGTTAGGTAAGGTAATTTCTTCTGCTATAAGAGTGTTTTTTATTGCTAAAAGAACTCCTCCATGTTGTTAAAGGAAGGTCCCCCCCCCCCCCCGAGTTACCTTTTTTTTTCTTTCTTGTGAAAAAAAATAAAAAAAGGAGGGTTGGGCGAGTCCAATGTCCCACACATACCCGACGACAGCAGTCAGTTCACATTAAGGCTTGTCACCATGCTGTTTATAGCACTTACCTATACACTTTCCTCTACAGGTTTGTGTAAGGCTAACGATGCAATTCACCTTGGCCCAGTATTGTGTTTCCCTTTAAAAAAAAACAAACTGTCAGTTATTAATTAAATTCTTTCATTAGTTAAACATTGTTTTTATTAAATCTTTCTCTGGATGCAGTACTCCACTGATATTCTCTCCCCCCCCCCTTCCGACGTATGCTAGGCGTGCACATGCAGAGGGAGGAGGAAGAAAAACAGAGAGAGAGATATATATAAAGAAAGTGAGGGGTTAGAAATAAGTGGGAAGCGTGGTCGAGAGGCCAAGTGCGCTTGAACTTGAAGGGTAGAAGGCTCGAGGCTCGACACCCGACTCGGGCAGAGTTGTGTTTACTGAGCGCCTAAACCAGCAAAACAGAAAACCAACTCCTAGATACCCCCTTCCCCCCCCCCCCCCCACCGGTCCACAAATGAGATTGGACTAAAAGCGCTCTGAGCATGCTATAAGCATGAAAGTAGCGCTATATAAATGCTATAATAATAATAATAATTGAAAATATCAATAATTCTGTATGTTTATCGGAGTGTAAGTCTCAGGAGCGATTGGAGTGTAGATTGAAGTCTCATGAGTGATTGGTGTGTAGATCTAAGTCTCAGGAGTGATTGGTGTGTAGATCTAAGTCTCATGAGTGATTGGTGTGTAGATCTAAGTCTCAGGAGTGATTGGTGTGTAGATCTAAGTCTCAGGAGTGATTGGTGTGTAGATCTAAGTCTCAGGAGTGATTGGTGTGTAGATCTAAGTCTCAGGAGTGATTGGTGTGTAGATCTAAGTCTCAGGAGTAATTGGTGTGTAGATCTAAGTCTCAGGAGTGATTGGTGTGTAGATCTAAGTCTCAGGAGTGATTGGTGTGTAGATCTAAGTCTCAGGAGTGATTGGTGTGTAGATCTAAGTCTCAGGAGTGATTGGTGTGTAGATCTAAGTCTCAGGAGTGATTGGTGTGTAGATCTAAGTCTCAGGAGTGATTGGTGTGTAGATCTAAGTCTCAGGACAACTAAATCGCTGTATTTTGTTGTATATGAAAAAGAAGAAGAATATAGTTCGATATAGTTCGATACGACCCATTATAAAGGACAGTCCAATTTTAGCCAATGCCCATTAAAGTAAAGTTCCCCATTAAACACTTGCGATCTATAGTGCAGATGATGTAAAGAAAGGGGTTCTCAACCTGTGTATCGCGACCCCCTTGAGGGTCGATTGATCATTTGCCAGGGGTCGCCTACGACCATCGAAAATATGCATTGTTTTGTCTATTCTTCTATTGCTGTATGTGTGTGTTTGTGGGGGTCGCGTCAGAGTGGGGAATTGTAAAAAGGGGTCGCCGAGCATAAAAGGTTGAGAACCGCTGAATTGTCAACTATCTGTTTAACGGGTAATAAAGGTGTCATGTAACCATCACAACGACCAAACGCGTCTACTTGTCCCCACCAAATTTCAGGTACCCACTAGAGTTGGGTGGACTCCCGCTATTAAAAATTCCAGTCATTCTCCAGGATTCGAACCCCAAAAACCTCTAGGTTAGGAAGACAACTTCGCTATCACTTTGCCACCTAGCCCCAATACAGTCGCCTATATCGCAGTCAAATCAGGTTCAATTTTCGGTCTTCTGAAAGCTAAAACTAATACTGAAAATGTTTTTCGTACACAAACACCGCTATAACATTAATTTAAACGCTGTAGAGTCGACGAACGACAGATACTGGAATAAATTGTTTTCTGTATCTCATGTATATATGTTTTGATATTTTTTAATATATATGTTGCAGAACAAAAACAAATTAAATAGGTGTATGCTCATACTTTTTTTAAAAATATATAATCCCCTCGACTCTACAACAATTTATGTCTGTGTATAACGTAATGAGTATTGCCCCCACCCTCCCACGAGAGTTTTTTTTTTGTTGTAAATTCCCTTACTTTAGAGCTTACACAGGTCTCACCTAAACCCTAGTGCAAAGTTCTAAGTCCCTGGATGACAAATGTGGTCATCATCGAACCAAGATGGCCGAACTATCTTTTAAAAACAAATCCATTTGTTATCAGTGTAGTGCATTGTTTTTTTTTTTCCTAACCGCATTTCGTGACGCCCCTGGGGCTTAAGAGAACCATTAGCATCTTTACTGAGGGTTTTGTGGTTACGCAAAGAACCATTAACACCTCACCTTGGGAATCGGGTTGAAATGATTATAAAAATAACTCCTCATAACTGCAGCCAATCATCGCCCTTTGAGCCGAGGCGGGAATCGACACCGTCCACTTGTAGCGGCAGACGATCTGCTCGCGCCAGGGGAAGGTAATTATTGCCGCTGTGCAAGTCTCGCATTACTTCGTCCTTCTCTTGCGTTTAGAGTTTTAATTAAGTCAGGCAACAGCCTCGATGGACCGAAAAGAGCCTTGCGTCCATTAAAATATATTTAAAGTTTAAAGTACTGCTATTAACAATATAAAGAAGAGTATTTTTTTTTTAAAAAAAAGCTTATATCAACTCCCTCTTGTCGGTATGGTAAAAAAAATTGTACACGTTATTTCTCCGACCCACAATCTCGGATCAAGTTGACATTTTGCACAATCATGACAACACAAGAATCAATAAAATATAATAACAAATTTTTTAATTACTATTGGTTATTAATTATTTTGTTTGGTATCTCGAACTTGGGATAGAAATTGTACTTGACTGAAGTAATTATCCCCCTTTTATAGGTCGCCGCTTCAAATCAAGTATGCAACAAACAATAGATAACTATAAAATCTTCTATTTTCATAAGCATCTCACTAGCAGAGTGGTTAGTATGTTGGCTACAGGAGAGTTGAGCCGAATTTCGCTTATACAAAAGCTTTAAAAAGGCGATTACGGTAAAATTCAAACAGATATCTCTTTCTTTCTTCTCCGCTCTCTCCCCACTCCACGTTTTCCCAACTGGTCCAGACAAGTGACAGTATTGTTATTACACTGCCATGCGCACCGCCATCCAGGCTAGTGCTAGAAGGAGCGCACTGTGATAGACTAGACCTAAAAGGATGTCAACATTAGAAAGAGAACGATTTCCGCCAAAGTAGAGAGCCAATATGGAGAGATTGTGTCTAAGATAGATGTTGTTTTGTGTACCTGTGATGTCGAGTAAATAAACGTCAAGGTCTCGTTGAGTTGCCTCACTTAAGTTATTACAGTATCATAGCGTGTTGAGCAAGCTAAAAGCATAAAATAGCGCTAAACAAAAACAAATTGGTAAAAAAAATTCTAATCACACAGATTTATTGTTGTTGGTCTAGATCTAGATCTAATACAAATACATAACCGATCCAAACTAAGTGATACAATTACACTTCTTATAAGCTATTTTGTTAATTTTTTTTCTTTGTTTAACCTATTTATAGTGACTAGTCTTAAGTCGATCAGTTGAAATAATTTTGAATTGCACTTTAAAATGAGATAGAGTATGTACAATTCGATTAAAGCATATAATATTACTTTTCTCTTGATAGCAAGGATATTTTGCGTCATTTTTAGTTCTGAATATCATTATCAAAGGAAATTTCAAGTGTGAAACTTTATTGTACATAATAATAATAATAATAATAAGGCCTGTCTTCGAGTCCGAAGATTAATGAGGAATAGAGTATTTCCCGTGGCTGCGCAGCCCCAGCTGTGACCTGCATATTTTGCCACATCCAGGGCAAGCATAACCATTGTCCGCAGGTGGTCGATTTAGATTTTCTTTTCGTCGTCTGTGTTTGTCCTCGGCATCAGATTTTCTTTTGGTCTCAAATGTGTACCACTCGGCCTTTGTGAGTGACTTCCAGTTGTCTCGTTCCGACACCGCATGCAGCCAGGTGCTCTCTTCTTTGTCAGCCAAGGAAAGTTAACGCCTACGCTGGTCTTTGAAGCGTTTCCGTGGGGCACCTCTGTTACGTCGACCACCTTTGAACTCACCAAAACATACCAATATGCTAGGACATATTCATCTAAGTCATCGGTTCTCAACCTTTTAAGCTCGGCGAACCCTTTTTATATTCCCCCACTCTGCCGCGACCCCCCCCCCCCCCCAAAAAAAAAAAAAACAACACAAAAAAAAAAACCACACACATACAGCAATAGAAGAGTAGACAATAACAATCCATATTTTCGATGGTCTTAGGCGGCCCCTGGCAAATCGTTAATCGACCCCCAAGGGGGTCGCGAACCACAGGCTGAGAACCCCTGATCTAAGTGCTCATGTTTCCTCAATACTATTAGAACATGGAACGGCCTGCATGATCAGAAAAACCAACGAGTTTGTCTCAAATTAACATGCACGACTAGATTGACACATTGGAGTTAACAGAGGCGTAATGGGGGGGCACGATGCTTCGGGCGCCAACCTCATGGGGGCGCCACACTCATCCTATTTTTCTATGTGATTTTCATGGAAAATGAGGGGGTGGGGTCGCCAATAAAGTACCTTGCTCAACGTACTCACGATTTCCCCACTACGCCTCTGGGAAGTAATTATCTTCTCTTTTACTGTCTTGTAATTTATAGGATATGATAAATAATATGAGATACTAAAGAATTTGAATTAAAAATATTCTTGGCTTATCTTTTATTTTATATCACGAAAAAATGACTGTGTCTTCGTTTTCTGTGTCTCGTGCCTGCATCTCTGAGGGAATGCGAACGATAATCTGGTCCAATCAATCTTAAGCTTTCCTCTATTTCCTCCCCTTGTTTCAGTGACTTGGACATGATTAAATAGCTTTGTGCACGCTAATCGTGATGGCACGCTGCTTCCCCTGCTAGTTTGAATGCCAGAGCCGTCAAACATATCGGAGTATACAATATGGCAGGGCTCTTTTTTCCCCCTTTTATTTATAATGTGTGGATGCCTCAAGTATTAGTGTTGGGTGCTGTTGGTGAGATAATTATGACAGCAAATGTGAGTACGATTACGTCGCGTGCCGCTGACGTAATGTGACAGCTTCACTACCATTTTGCACTCCTTCATGTAACTGTCTTTTGATTAGATGGTGCGGCGTGGTGCGATTGCTTTCATAAACGTGACGACTTATCGGGGTAGCAACGTAAGAGAGAGTGAGAGTGAAAGAGAAAGTGAGATTGTGTGTGTGTGTGTGTGTCACGAGTCACGTAATAATATGTGTCAAGGTCAATTTTGTTTTTATTGTATAAATAAACAACACATTTACATGTCGAGAAATAACAGTACTTATAAAATTGTCAAGATAGTTTTAATAAGTAGGGATATTTCCAAGAAAATTTCTAGTTTAATCTTGTCTGTTGGTGAAGCTTATTTAGGAGATGTTATTTATGCAAAGGTACACAATCAGTGGAATAAGTCAGTGTAAGTTTAAAGCTTCATGTTGAATCTACTTTTGTTAATCTATTATTGGAATTAAGTTTTATTGTGTGTTTATAGTGTTTGTTTAATCTTTTCATGATGTTAATCTCGAGAATTAAAAAGTTTAATTTTGTAAAGATTTTTTTTTTACCTAAATAAGATTTCGAGCATACATAGGGCTTTACGTCATTTAATTTAACCTGAATAACCTTCACCAATCACTTAATCTGTTGGACCGTGGTGCGCCACACATGATCAGTCAACCGTCTTTCTCCGTTCCCTTTGTCTTTTGCCTTTGATAGAATCTTAAATGACATGCCAGTCCATTCCTTTATATTGACTTCCCATCGCTTTCTCTGTCTGCCTCTTTTGTTTTTCCTGGTTCTGTTCCCTGAAGGAAGGTTTTTGCAAGCCCCCAAGGACCTTGCAATATGGCCTTAGAGTTTTTACAGTAGTTAGCACATCATTGTGGGGGTCAGATCGTTGAACTAATCATTTCTTTTATGTCTTCGTTTGTGATGCGGTCCTTGTATGTGATACTTGATAGTTCAACAGAAAGAACCTAGAAAAAGCAAGACCAATCACGGTATCTGTTAAGTTACGGATAATTATTTGTATGCATGACTTTTTGTTTATCTTTCTCACGTCTGCGTGATGTCTGTTTTTCTTGGGGGTTTATCGGCGCGAAATTATCTTCCCTGTCAATAGGCCTGGACGGCGGTTTACATTGAAGATAGTTTATGTAACTTGACTGGGATTTTACCATATCGTAGTTATAATTGCAGCGTGTACATGGATAACTTTTGCTTGTAAGTAAATGCAGTGGATCTTTCTGCAGGGTGCATACCACTGCCCACAAAAAAAAAAAAAAAAATCTCCGCCCACAAAATAAAACCCTCTGCCCACAAAAAAACCTCCGCCCACAAAAAACCCTCTGCCCACAAAAAAACCCTCCGCCCACAATAAAAAAAATCTGCCCACAAAAAATTCACTGTACTTTTTTTTTAACTCTCGGAGGGGAAAATCAATCGCTTTTGATGAGTGAAATGGATTCTAATCAATTTAAGAATGTCTTATTTGAAAAATAATATTGTTGTAACTCCAGTGTCGGACTGATAGGGTTAATGTGTGTGCGACCTACTGACACACGTAACTCAGGACAATCACAGAGGTCAACTGCTGTCGATAGACAAAGGAAGGACTACTAGTATACGCAAATATGACCCGTGTTATGGTCATGTGATCGAAAGCCTTCACGGACGAGAGACAGTGTGTAAGAAAGGACAGTGGAATCCAGGACAGCATGGCAGTAAGGACGGTGCGGTACCACGTGAGTCCTCGAGAATGTAGCCATACGTGCAAGAGAGACTTGTAATGTTAAGTTAGGCAGTTCTGTTGTGTACAAGAAAGCATTTGAAGTTAGTGTAGCCAATTGTGTTGTATTGGCTGTTGATGTATTTGTCATTAAACCGCCTCATTGTTTATTAAAACTCTTGTTGTCAAGTTCTTGTGCTAGATGTGCTGCGTGTTGAGCAGTGTTTACAGAAGGCTTGTCAGAGAAGATCGTAACAATATGAAATGGATTCTAATTAGCAATTTAAATCAACATTTAAATTAAACTTTGCTTGGCTTGGCTACCTATGAAAGGGGGCTCGAGGTTCGACACCCGACTCGGGCAGAGTTGTGTTTACTGAGCGCCTAAAGGCAGCACGGAAAAACCTTATCCTAGGTGCCCCCCCCCCCCCCGCCCACAACTGAGATTGGACCAAAGCGCTCTGAGCATGCTTTAAGCATTAAAGTAGCGCTATATAAAAGCCATAATTTAATTTTACATTCTTAAAGGCTCGAGGCGTTTAACTGCGTATTTCCTAACTTGAATTGTGTTCAAATTCTACGCTGACATATTTTGGCTTGAAGTTTTTTGTTTTTTTTTAATCCTCAACGTTTGCCACTCTCAGTGGATGTCAAGGTGACCTTCCAAGGGCATGTGGCCTGTGATTTTCTCTCCTCATCCGTCGTGTCAGATTGATGGGGGCGTATCGTTCCCAGAACTGCCTGCTTCCACCCTCCCCATCCGCACCTCTCCTTCCCACTGCCTTCCTTTTCCAACCACCATCTCCTGACACATTTACACGTAACTCGGTTTCAGAGAAAAAAAAAAGAATCAAAATAAGTGCTACCAAAAAAAAACAAACAAAAAACAAAAACAAACAAAAAACAATATATATTCCTGAGACTTGCGTAATTTTCTGGCCCATCATGCATCACTTTTCAGGCCCTCAGTCAATGAACTTCGCCCTTACAAAATTGCGCCGTCTGCAATGTTTGTGGTTTAAATTATTCACTTTCACTTTGACCTACTTGAGAATTTCCGTTTTGTTTTACTCTAAGCAGTAGGTCATGGGTGGGCTGAGTGTTTGTCCCCCAGGTGTATGATACTTTTTTGTGGGCCGCGTATTTTTCCACAACTGATGCAAAGGCGTTGTCCGCCGGGGGGGTCTATTTCAGTTTTCTTTACGTCTTTTGCGCCTGTCCTTTACAAGGCTCTTCTCTTCGCCTCGAGTATCGGTCTCTCGTCCTTCGTAATAGCTATCCAAATGTCTCTTTCCGAGGCTACCTGCTGCCAGCTACTTTCGTCTATACCAGTTAGGGCGTTTGGTCGTTGTCCTGGCCACATGACACCCTGCTTTTTAACAGTTGGCCAAATAAACTGATGACATTAACATCATCTGCCCTATAGATCGCAAGGTCTCGGAGGAGAACTTCAGCCAGGGCGAAATGGTGCCAAGTCGATCTTCATTGCGCTTGCGCAAAATCCCACCTAATAAAAAAAACACACAGACTTGTATAGGCAGTAAAGTAAATGAATGCGAGCCAAGCCAAGGAAAAATCTTATCTTATACATTACAGACGTTAATTTAAAAAAGAGGATAAGTAGGTCCTACGCATTTCATGTGTCAATCTAGTCATATATGACTAGATCAATGACTTAATCAATGACTTAAACTCTGCTAAGTCGTTGGTTTTGATGGCTGATTCAGGCAACCCATTATTGTACGAATTATTTCGAGCGTATGGAATAAAAAATGCGCCTTTTTGTGTCTTTCTGAGATTTGGTTTTTCTATTTGTAAGTTCTGGTTTAGTGTTTTTTTAGCTGCTTTACTTTTTAGTTTTCTATCATGAAGTGTCCAAGTTTAGTGGTTTTACTAATGGTGTTACTGTAATCAAATTGAAATATTCATTTGTTATTTTGTTTTTGTTCTATTTTCTTTATGTTTTCATGAGCTGAGGGCTCACTAAAGTTAATTCTTACGGCAAGTTGGGCTGGGAAGGCTGACTTCGACGCTTCAACTTATAAATAGCACAGCATTTGGCATACTGTGGGCCGCACGCTCCCCCAAGGATTAAAAATCCTTAATTGAGTATTAATTTAAGTAAAAACTACGTTATTACCAATGCCCAATAGATTGTTTTCTTAGATCGTTTCATCTTCTAAGTAAAACATTTCATCATGTTTTCTCCAGAAAAAAACAAAAAAAAAACAAACAAAAACAACACATTGGAAGAAAACTTAAATCAAATACGTCTTCGCCAATTCGATTCTATAATATCCTATTCCCACTTGTGTTGGACCGGGCAATTTTCTTCCATCATTCTGAAGACGTTCTGATGACGTCCTTTAGTAAATGAAACTGACCCGCCACAGGACGTCTTTCTGAATTCGAAGATGATCTTTCGACATAAATGGCTGCCTGGTCGTGTGGTTTGCGCTCAAGGCTGCCGTTTCGATTGTCCCGGGCTCGACCCCGTCCTCCCCAAACGTCCTGCAAGAGTCTTGGGCTAGGATGTAATAATCTTCAATTTTGAAGGAACTTCGAAAACATATAAAACCAAATGAAATGTATAAATAAAATGGAAGCGAGAAGAAGGAATGGCCAGCCTTGTTGACAGCTCACCTGGGGCCTTCCGTCAGCCGTTCTGTCATTCGACACACGAGGATCTCCGCTGACGCTCCGCGGGGTCAAGAGGTCAACATATCAGGTCATGGGAACCTCCGCCGACGGGAAGCGATGTTAATACCCGGAAATAACTCCGCCACATGAATAGGGGATATTCCGCCCTTGATCATGTAGCTTAGCACAGATTTAAAGCCCAATACGATAACTCTGAATCCACATTAGCACCTTTAATGCCAGTTTTGGATTTTTATTTTATTTTTTTGCTTATTAAATTGTCTTTCTAGCAATACATCTAGACATGATCTAGTTGTAATAAAATATGAAGATTTATAATTATTTTTATGATTTATATATTGTTACGTATTTCTGAATCTTCTGGCTAAATGTATTAGTAGGCACACAAATAAAAACACTGCAAAGAACTTGACGACTCAACTTTCAGTTTCATATAACTTTATTGACTATTAACTCTAACAATGTGTTACTGTAACATGTAGCGTAGAAGACTGTACAATATCTGTCAGTTTACAGTTAGCTATACTTTGTTGCAATTCATCTCTTCACTTCGTTGCAATTCATCTCTTCTCAACTTGCATCGAGCCGTATTCCACAGAACAGACCAACGACACACTTTCCAGTGTCGCTCCAGGTCTCCCAAAGCTGAACCAAGTCGTACTCAAGTCTACCGAATCAGAGCCGCACACGTCTTACATCGACTGTATCGACTGTAACGGCTCAAGTCCACTGTAGTTCGCTGTATAGACTTTAACGACAGTAGTCCACTCCAGTTAACTCTACCCTAGTTAACTTGCATCGAGTCGTACACATCTCTCCTCTACTGTCTCGCACAGTAGACAACAGTACCGACGACTCACTCACGACTGACTTTCACATTAACTCTCTGGCTTATATAGAGTCCCTAATCGCTTGTCCAAAGTTGCACAAACACGGCTAGTATCTTCTGGCATAACGCTTGAGGAAACGTCACATCCTGTCTTTGTTTATACATGTAGATTCCAGAAAACATCGGCTGCAGTGTCATCTTGCCAGGGTCACAAGTTGTGACCTCTATCTGTCACTGGACATTGCTAGTACCTTCTGGAATAACACGTAAGGACACGTCACATCCTGTCAAAAAAAAATATTTTCCTCTTTGGTTGAGTGTTTTACACATGAGGATGGAATCCCTTAACTTCACGCGATAATATGAAAATTACTGATTAATTGTTTTAAATTCTGTCCGACGTATATGCATACTAAATAGATTTTTTATCTTTAAAAAAATAGAAAACATTTTTTGGGGGTTAGTATGACAGAACTTACTTAGCTTATAAATAGGTACAAATGTAATAAATAAAAATTTTGACAAAAAATGTAAAACCGTTTGCATAAATGTGTTATAAATATGGTCAATAGTGGCCTCCCCTACAAAAGAGCCTCCTGTGTTTGTTGCTATTAATAGTGAATAGTTGTAAAAGTGGTGTATTTTTATGAAAAAAGTGATTTTAATAATTAGATTTTTCGCTTTCAGAAAAGAAAAAAGTAACCGTTGCATCAGAGCTTTAAATGATCTAAAATATCATGATGTTCGATTTGTATATTTCTCTTCAAGTTTCTGAGATCTAAACTGGACGAACGGACAGACACACACAATATTAAGAGCGTATTTTCCCCTTTCGGGGGCCGCTAAAAAACTGTATACAAATAATGTATTTAGTCGCTTGATTATTTTGTATATTAATTAAGTTACGTATAGCCTTTTGTGAAAATAGAAGTATATATAGTGTTACAAATGACCAGTGACAGGAAGAGGTTAAAGATAAAAAAATCTATTTAGTATGCATATACGTCGGACAGAATTTAAAACAATTAATCAGTAATTTTCATATTATCGCGTGAAGTTTAGGGATTCCATCCTCATATATAAAACACTCAACCAAAAAGGAAAATATTTTTTTTTTACGGAAATAATTTTTTTTTTCTTGAGAATTTGAATAAGAGATTGACCCTTTACAAAACAATTAGATCAATTAGATATTCATTATAAGACATCAGTTAGGCCAGGTTTACATCTAACTTTACATTCACTTTCACCTATCCTTTGGTCTGCTGGACCGCTGGGGCACCACACAAGATCTGTCAACCTTTTTTCTCCATTTTTCTCTGTCATTTGTCTTTGATAGAATTTTATTCTGATGTTCTTTCTGAAAATATATTAACATGCATTTTACCTGCGTTGGTGGACCACTTCGGGGGCTGATTTTGAGTTTGTGTTTCCAGTAGGGGTGCACCGGATAGTCCCTCCGGCTCCGGCTTCTGGCGAATATCCGGCATTTTTTACTATCCGGTGCTATCCGGCTCCGGTCGGATATCACTACCGGATAGTAAACCGGATAGTAAAAATACACCTATTTAATATGCATAAAGTGGACCTCGTTCCATTACTGTCTGTTATAGAATGTATTAATGTTTATATGAAAACAAAATAATGTGCTTAAAAATAGAGCCATTATAAATATGCACCAAACATCGTTTATTATAAAGACAAGGCATGTTAATAACTTAATATAAATAGAGATGAAACTTTACATCATAAATGCGCTTTACATACAGATATGCAATGGCTGGCACTTTTTTCAATTTGTCTTGACCTTTGAGTAAGTTAGTTAACATGTTAAAATGTTACATTCCTTGACTACGTCATGCTGACCAGACGTCTGTCTAGCTGTGCGGGTATATCTCCAGAGGTAGAGATGAACAACTCCCACCCCCTTTTATTTGTCTAGTCCATCACATTGAGGCAGGTAACCACAAGTTAAATACGATGGTCGTAGGTTTAATGTCAGCGTATAGACACTCTCTAGTGGTCACACCTTTCGAGGGAACTGAGTTTGTTTACTTAGTAATTAATCTTTATTGGGGGGGGGGCTGGACTACAAGAGCCACACCTCTAAGGTAACAAGGTATATTTCTAGATGAACAACTCCCTCCCCCTTTTATTTGTTTAGCCCATCACATTGAGTTCATTGATTGACAGGTGACCCCAAGTCAGATACGATGGACGTAAGCACTCTCTAGAGGTCACACGAGGGAACTAGGTTTGTTATTGGGGGGGGGGGACTAGACTTTACATTATAAATTCGTATTACATACGTAGCAACGATGTCTGGCACACTGGCTTGTCTTGACCTTTGAGTGGTCTAGTAAACATGTCATATTCCTTAACTTAGTCACGCTGAAACTTTCCACACAACCTTGTTTTTATGTGGGTACTATCATTACGTAAAAGTCTTGATACATTATATAATCATTGAGATTCATTGTAACTTGTGTCAGTGCTTGTGTACTTATTAAAGGAAAAAAAAGATATAATAATAATAATAATAATAATAAATAATACAAACGTTATTTTAAAAAAATAATTATTATACGTCCTACGCGTCATAATAATAATACCTATAATAATAATAATAATAACAATACCACATTTCCACATTTTTGGCATTTGTCGAAAACCTTGAGTTTTAAGATATGCTTTTCTAATTGTTTTGTCCTAGGCTTTTAGATTAAGCGTCTATGGAAATTATCCAAAATAACAATATACCTCATTGTTATATCAACCTAGGGATAATAACAACTGACCTCACAGCTACTTTCAAGTCCCTTTACATTCCTAGGAACATTCTCGTTGCCTGTCAGAAGGCGGTACTTCTGCAGACCTGCCACATCATCAGAAAAATATAAAATTAAACCATTTTATAAATTATAACCGATTTCCCGCGGCCTCCTGATTTACCAGGAGCTCCTGAAAATCTTCTGAAATTGCAAAATATTCACACACAAAAAAGTCCTGGAAATCTCAGGAAACTATTAAAATCTTTTGAAGACTCATAGAAATCTCCTGAAATATATAGACAAAAAAATTGTCCTTTTGGGGTGTCATCCAATATGGAAAACGCCAATCCTAAGCGCGCTAAAAAAAAACAACGGCATTATGCAATACCCGTAATTGTGGAATCTGGTGAAAGAAGCTTCACGCGCCTCAAACTACTGAAGAATTACTTGAGGTCAACAATTCTTGTAGATAGATTGAAACATTTGGTAATTTTTGCTATGAGCGTGATCTATGTAGAAAATAGAATTTTTATGATATACTGTATGACTTCGCTACACGCATGGCTCGTAATTCTGTACGTAGTAAAGAATGAATAAAATGCAAAGACGAATTTATTTTATAATACACACTCTTAATTTTCACTTATAATCCGTATCCCTAACAAAAAATCTCCCGGCCCTGCTATTAAGTGACCGGTGAATACCACTTGCTCTCCCCCCCCCTTTTTTTTTTTGCGCCGCTAAATTTACGTGTGGTAACTCTAGTTCGACTTGCAGAAATAAAAGAGTGATCTTTCCTTTACTTTTTTTAGTGTCCTTAATGGCTGATCCATGAAGAGAATTATATATATAAATAATGCCGGTATATATATATATATATATATATATATATATATATATATATATATATATATATATATATATATATATATATATATATATATATATATATATATATGCACATTACAATAGTGTATCTAACGCTATCCTTATAACGTGTGACGTGTATACTTCGTAGACTAAACGTCCAGCAAGTCGGCAGACGATAGCAGCGAGCGGAGTTCAAACTCTGGACCATCGTGACCACCAAGCATTTACCTATCAAAGCAGTAACTAAATACGTTCTTGGTTAAGCTTAGTAGTTTCACAGGTCGACTCGGGGCATAGTGTTTCTAGCTAACGCCTGCTTGCTAAGCGTGTGCACAACATAGGAGAGATATTACATTCAAAGTAATTTTACTCGGGAATTATAGCACATGCATTCATATTCAATGAAAACCGTTCTTTGTCAATAAATATTTCAATAAATTTGTCATAATTTCTAATCGTGTGTCAATCAAAGGAGGAGGTTTTTAATTAGAGCTAAATGGATGGTGGGCGTTACACGATCAATAAATCAATCAAAACTTTATAAGAAAGGACTGTATAAAAAAACACAAAAGTTCCTAATATGTTTCACATTAATGCTTAAGTACATTCTTACAACCGGCTGAGCTCGAAGTTTTATTTAATAATAATTGCAGTGCTGAAATGAATTCAAGAATTATAGTCCAGAAAAAAATGGATTTTTTTTTTCGGGGGAGGGGGATTTTTAGAAATTCTGGGAATCCTATCATGACTGTGTCAGTAACAACAAGGTACTTATCATGCAATCATCTAATTGTTATAATAGATAAAAAAAAACAGTAGACACATCCTATTTTTATAGTAAACTTTCCAAACAGGAACTATTTGAGTCAACATGTTGGGTGAGTCTCAACGTTGAAGAACCTGGAAATGGAGGTGGAGGAAAGTTGAAAAAGATGAAGAGGTAACAGTTTTAATGCCTGGTGTTGGGCGTCTTGGAAAGGGGAGGGGGCTTAATTACCTGTGTTGAAGAAACGTGAGATTACAGCAATCTGCCAGTAAATTATCTCTTAGTGGGAGCTGGCTGGAATTTTTCCCGCCAGAAGATGGTTCTAAGAGTATCTGTTCCTTACTGGCGAGCAGACGACTGTGGATGATCTGGCAGGCGTGACGAATGTAACATAGTAAGAGAATATGGAAGAAAAAATGAGGGAGGGAGAGAAACTGAATATATATATATATATATATATATATATATATATATATATATATATATATATATATATATATATATATATATATATACACAGAGAGAGAGAATCAGAGAGAATGAAAAGAGAGGGAAATAAAGACAAAAAAGGAAGAGAGAGAGAGAGTGAGAGAGAGAGTCAAAAAAGGGGGTGAAAAAATCATAGAGAGGGAAAAAGAGAAAAAGAGAGTGACAAAGAGGAAAAAAGAGAGAAAGAGAGATTGAAAAAGAGATTAAAAAAAGAAAAAAAATCTAAGAAAGCGGAAAAAAATCGAGATAGAAAGAATAGAGAGACATTAAAGGTAGAATCAAAACACTGAACCATAATCTTCAAATACAAAAACAAAATTTAATAAAATACTCTGAAAGACACAAAAATAAAGGCACATTCCTCGTCCCATATGCTAGGACAAATTTGTACAAATACTCCTTCTTCCCTAGTGCTATTAGAGCATGGAATGGGTTGCCTGAGCTAGCCAGAAAAACCAGTGACTTGGCAGAATTTAAGTCATTGGTTAATATGCATGACTAAATGCATGACGCGTAGGACGTAATCACCTTCTTTTTTGAAGTAACGTCTGTATTATATAAGATAAGATAAGATAAGAAAGAGAGAATCATAATAAGAGTAAGAGAAAGGGGAAAATCTAAGAGAATAAAGGAAAGAGGGTTGGAGAAGAAACAAAGTCATGGAGAAAGAGAGAGATAGAAGAGAGACAGAAGAGAATTGAAATGTTTAGGTTGAAAAAAAACAAATTGATAAAAAAAAAAAAAACCTTCCTTCCTCTCCACCACGTACCCCAATTTCTTGAATAGCTTTAAAAGAGTTATTCAATGTTTATTTGATGGCCCCGACTGTCTCGCCTGCCCGCCAATTAGACCGACCGCTAATTGCTGCAGACGACGATGACGTTCTGTGATGATAATGGCGGGAAAAAAAAATCATAAACAGCTGAAGATTGAAAGACGTTTACAGCAGACGCGAGAAATGCGATAGCTGTTGGTCAACTGGAACAAATGGCGAGGTAAGCTGAAAATTCGGGGTTAAAAAATGAAAAGAAAAGGGGAGAGGGGGGGTCGTAGTGCAAAGACCAAAGTCTAACATCAGGGAGTATGGCACCAGCAGGCGTGAAGGAGAAAGGAACAGGTAAACAAAAAAACCGAGACAGGAAATTAAAATTTCTGCTGTTTCTCAAAACAAATATAAACAACTTAATGTATAAAAAATATTCTTTTAACTTGTCGTTATCTCAATGAAGCGCTAGGTTTATACCCAGATAAATCCGAAATATTAAGTTCTTTACGACATTTAAAAAGAAGGACCTAACGATTAGGCCACTCAATATGATTGAATGAGGCAAAACTCGTGGAGTCGTGACTGATAGCGGTGCTAAAGGGGGCGGCGATTTAAAAAAAAAAAAAAAAACAGTTTGGAGGACCTTTTTTTAAGCAGGTACAATATAGTGCTCACACTATCTGTGTTTTTATAAAATATATTATTATTATTGTCATTATTACGTTTGGAAGTTCTTTCAAATATGACGATTTTTAGAATGTACGTCCTGTAGGACGGCAGGGAATGAAGCATGGTTTGAGCTCCACATTTCGAAACGCTTTCTAAACATTCTTTGAGCCATACACATGATCAGTTAGTTTTCCAAACTTTTTCCATAACGGAACACTTCGCACATTCTGAGTATTTAGCGGAACACTTCGCTAATTTTTTTATATAGAAATTAATTAACGTGGTGGCCTACTAGTTTGGGAAACACTGGTCTAGGCTATTAGGTAAGGTATTATTTTACAAACATTTGTAATAATTTGACATAAAAAAAATTTTTCTCCCATTTGCTGCATTATTTGTACTATTCCTCTTTTCATCTTGCAAATTATTCATCCGCAAAACCTAGAACCTAAAACTTAGAACCTGGGTGGACACTGATTTCAAAAACCGTCAAAGGCTCCAACGATTTTACTAGAACTTTGACAGTCTATATATATCTTTGGGAAAAGAAATACTAGCTAATTCGCCACATAAATAGATCTATATATTATAGCTGGCTTTCTTTCAGTCATAGAGATCTAGTGATTCCCAGCAAGGAATCATGATATGCCCCTTTATTCTTCATGTAAATCTCTAATGTGTTATCTCCCCCCCCCCCACCCCCTTAGTCTCATGCTATCCTACAAAGAGTTACGCAGTTACATATGGGGATACTGTTGAATCCAAGATGGCGGAATAAATATCTACTTTCATTACTTTATGAAAGAGTTAGTTTCAATAATATTGTTTAGTTAAACAAGACCATATCCAGTTGTGGCGAAATTGTTGAGCCAATGGTCAATCTAAATGATTAGGAATCTATCTATATATATATAATTCTTCTCGTGGCCCAACCATGCGGATGAAAAAGTCATGGAAAGATAACTCTTTTATTTCTGCAAGTCGGCTAGAGTTACAACACGTAACTTTCGCAGTGACAAAGAGCAAGGCTCAGAAAAAAAAAAAAAAAAAAGGGGGGGGGGCGTATGCTACGCCGCGGGTCGGATCGTAATGAATAATTACTGAATAGTGTTCACCTTGCCCTATAGGAGGACCATAACTTTCCTCTTGTTTGTCTTGGGATTTCTGGCGATGTTATACTTTTAAAATACTGAACAAAAAATAGACTTGGGGAAAAAAATGAAATATTTGCTACGTATTATGTTTGTGTAACGTCGTGAGAGTGTGTTTGTAGCAATTGATGTAGTGTGTTGCTGTCTCAATATCTTTCGTCGATTCATGTGTCTAGAAAGTCATATGCTGAGTTTCTCTATTGTGCTCACCGAATTCCCCAAATGTATCACATCTTGCCACAGATTTGCCAAATTAAATCTAGCTTAACAATTCTAGTATAAAAAAATGCACTTACATATATTCTCTTCAATTCTTTCTCTCTGCATTATAACAATGAATAAAGACATTAAAAAAATGTTAACGATTCACTGGTTGACTGGTTTTTGCTCTTATGGAACATTTTTATATGAAAACTAGCCTGATATGACCCACGGCCCGCAGGCCTTAGTTTGGGTATTACTGATCTAGTGCATTGAAATTAGATTTATGCGAAGAATGGCGAACCTTCACAATAAAATTAAAAGTAGAATTTAAAAATGGGTTTACCCGTTTATCCGATATATATTCATACCAAATATAAAATACTGTGAAAATGGGTTTACCCGATTTATTCAAAAGTTTTGTTTTTAATAGAGCAAACTAAAAAAAAATATTTAGGAACATCCGGTTGTTGGAGTGATATTAAATATACATTACGGTCTTCGATATGATGTAATGAACATATATGCCAAGTTTTATCAAGATCGGTCAAACGGTTTTGATTTCTATGTGGGACATAGACATATATTATACATACATACATTACATACATCATCATACATGCATACACACATATACCTTACATTCAATCATATAAATATTACATGAATAAGTACGACCTTTATGACAATTTCTTTTTTTTTATTTCTTGGTAATTCTTCTTATATCAATTGTTGATTAAACAGAATCAGCACACGGCGGATATTATATCAATAATTTTATAATTCACTGAAGAACATCTGTATTCTTTCAAAACTTCTTTAATAAACTTCTTCAGATTGCATACATAAGTAACTTCTCAATTCAATAACAACTTCACTTAATTCTTCATGAAATAACAACTTAAAGATACAACAACAACTTCAACTAGTATAACTTAAACAAATGGACCCGCAAATGTTTAAACTAACACAACACCGTACAAGACCGTTACTAAGCAAAGACCGTTACAATGCGAGGACCCCGACTATTTCACTTTCCCCTAATTTATACTTTTCTAAATCGTACTTTCCAGAATCATAGAAACTTCTCCCCTAATTATTTTATTAACTGTGATCTTCTAGATTCTAGAATCTTGACCTATGCTATTTTTCCCCCTTAATCTCTTTCTCTGATTGGATGGCTTGTTTACTCTGGTCAACTCTGCCTTGACCTGGGCTTCTAGAAACTGGTCGAAATAGGTCACAGTCTCGACTCGTGACCGTCCTAATAACATACAATGCTATTTTCATTTATTTACTTTTTCAATATAGTAATAATAATAATAATGTGGCAGACCTGCCACATCACCAGAAAATTCCTCGGTGGAAACTGTT
Source organism: Biomphalaria sudanica (assembly GCA_036873155.1). Lineage (NCBI taxonomy): Eukaryota > Metazoa > Mollusca > Gastropoda > Planorbidae > Biomphalaria > Biomphalaria sudanica. The sequence continues at coordinate 319,870 of JAZGLO010002851.1, forward strand.
AAAGGGACTACGATGAATTTTGTTTCTCTTTAGCGAAACTCGACCCTGGCAGCGCCAGAGAATGAAAACTTGTTCGTTTCTAACATAATAATAATAATAATGATAATAATAATAATAATGATAATAATAATAATAATGCTAATTTCAATGTCGGTTTGGACGACGTAGGGCATGAGATTCGCCAATGGGAAGAAAAAACACTCCACGGAAAATTTCCGGCTTCATTACATGGGGACAACATCGACAAGGCTGCTTCCTCTACCCTGAAACAGAAGGCTTTGTTACAGCAATACAGGACAGAGTAATCAGGACAAAAAATTACGAGAAGCATATCCTGAAACTCAATGTTGTCAACAAATGCCGAAAAAGTGGAAATGTGGGCGAGTCGATTGAACACATTATGGCAGGATGTCCAGCTCTATCAGAATCAGCCTACATAGGTCGCCATAACCAAGTTGCAAAGTTAATACACCATAACTTGGCTGTGACGTACAAATTGATCGGTAAGGACACTCCCCCTTATTATAAATACTCTCCGCAAGAGGTTCTCGAGTCTACTGAACATCTGCTGTACTGGGATAGGCCTATTCTGACCGACAAAACGGTAGATTTCAATCGCCCGGATCTGCTGTTCATCGATAAAAAAGAAAAAAACCGCTACCATATCGCTGTACCACTGTCTCATAATTTAAGAAAAACTGAGATAGAAAAATAAAGAAAATATGGGAACCTAGGCTTGGAGATTAAGCGTCTATGGAAATTTTCCAAAAAAACAATATACCCCATTGTTATATCAACCGAGGGGATAATAACAACTGACCTCACAGACATCTTCAAGACCCTTAACATTCCTAGGAACAACTTCGTTGCCTGTCAGAGGGCGGTACTGCTGCAGACCTGCCACATCACCAGAAAATTCCTCAGTGGAAACTGTTAAAAGGACTACGATGAATTTTGTTTCTCTTTAGCGAAACTCGACCCTGGCAGCGCCAGAGAATGACTACTCGTTCATTTCTAACATAATAATAATAATGTGTAAAATTTGACATTGAAGGTGCTGAGAATAATGACTTGCCATGTATAAAGATTATCTTGCAATACCCTTATGTGCGTTTGGAGACCATTATGTGCAGTCTCAAAGCCCAGTGAATGCTAGTGACTTAATGTTAAACCACGTGACTTAAAGTACTTAGGTGGCCTATAACAAAATATCAAGAGGCAGGCTGATAACTGGTGAAGGGGAACTAACTTATGGTGTTGGACTTATAAATGTCTTTAAAATACATTTTAAAAAAATCAACTTGGTTAAGAACTATGCTCTTTTACTGAGAAATTTCTCAAGTTATCCTCCCTTCATTGGCAATTTTCAATGAGTTATCCCCCTTACATTAGACAACTGATTTGTGTTGCAGAGACTAGCTGAGTGAAAGAGAAAAAATAAAGGGTGGGGGTGGGGTGTAGAGGGAAGAAATGACGGGGGGCTAAAGTTACGTAACTCTGAGCTCCTAATCTCTCCCCTGCTGGTTCGCAGTCGTGAAAACAGATTCTGTCCCTTGCATTCTCTTTCCCTCGACAGCTGCAAGCGTAGTGAAGACCTGCAAGGAACGAATAAATTTCGACCAGTGATAGAGAGAACAAGAAGTAGTCAGGTGAAGTGATGAGTACAGAGGAGATAAAAGAAGGAAAGGTGTTAGCTAAAGAATGCTTCTTCTCAAACTGGTGGTCTAGGGGAGAGGAACGATCCCAAAATTTACAAAAAAAATCTGGTTAAAGAGGGCCTCACATAAAGTACAATAATTCCTCGCTATTTCATCGGTAGCGGATTCGCTAGCTCGTGTCTTCACGTTCAATAAGGGACCGCTACATCGCGGTTATTGAGGACAAATCTAAGTAAACCATTAAAATTTCTTAAAATTCGTGTATATTTTTTGCTATTATTGGTCGAGAAAAAGGGGACTTCCTTTATAAGTACGTTCTCAAATCCATTGCTTTCGTAGTCTCCATTCCTATTTCATTAGTTATTCTGGATGTTATTAATTTGAATAATGTAGTAGACCATTGTGCACCCTCCTGGCATTAGAGTAGGGGTGTAAATGAATTAAAAAAAAAAAATAGACTAGTATAAATTAGTATTTATTGGACTGTCTAAAAAACGATCGCCCGGTATCAAATCTTCCTTTCCTGTCAAAGCTTTTAGAGCGCATCGTGTTAGCACAAATTCTTTCTCATCTTGAACAGTAATGTTTCTTTACAAGAATTTCAATCTGCATATAGGAAGTGCCGTAGCACAGAGACAGCAGTGGTCAGGATACTAAACGACTTACTTCACAATTTCGACAAAGGCCACATATCAATTCTTTCCATGCTGGACTTGTCCGCAGCCTTTGATACGCTAGAGTCTAGACCATGAAATTATGATGGCCAGATTCTCTGCAACTTTTGGTTTAGCAGGAGTCGTCCTAAAGTGGCTTGGATCCTACCTGACGGAACGCACCCAAAGTGTCGTTGTTAGCGGGACGGAATCAACAAGCTTACTTTTGAAGTACGGAGTACCGCAAGGATCAGTTCTAGGCCCAGTACTGTTCACTATGTATACATATCCACTCAGCGGTGTCATACGGCCAACCGGCATCTTATACCATTTCTTTGCCGATGACTCACAGTTATACGATTCATCAGTACCCTCAGAGGTGTCGCATCTGGCAGAGAAAATCAGTGGTACCGTTGCAAGGGTGAGCGATTGGATGGTTGAAAATAAACTCAAGATGAACGAAGACAAGACAGAAATAATTAAGATTGGCGCTAGGAACAATGTCTCAAAAGTTGAAAGCACAGATTCTCTCTTTATCACGAACTGCCATGTTCCTTTTGTCCATGTAGTGCGGAATCTTGGAGTTTTCTTCGACTCAACACTATCTTTCGACCCACACATAAGTCAGCTCTGCAAAGGTCTTTATCTGCAGCTGCGCAGATTAGGCCAGATCCGACCATATTTAACAACGGAGACAACAAAAACGCTAGCTGTGGCATTCATACTCTCCCGCCTTGACTACTGCAAAGCCGTGCTAGCAGGTATACCTGATGACAAATTAGCCAAGCTGCAACGTATACAGAACAACGCCGCTCGAATAGTCCTTAAAAAAACTAGACAAGATTCTGCTACTACGCTCTTGCGCACGCTCCATTGGCTTCCCGTGAAAGCGAGAATCGATTACAAGGTCGCCACACTTTGTCATCAGTGTATATATAACAACGAGATGCCCTTGTACCTTAGCGAACTGATTACTCCATATGTCCCGCAAAGAGCCCTGCGCTCAATGGACTCAACGCTTTTAGTAGTGTCACGTTTCTCTCTCAAAAGCTACGGTCTGCGGGCTTTTTCAGTTCACGGACCAAAGGTTTGGAACTCACTCTCCATTGATCTCAGACAGACAACATGCTACACCACTTTTAAGAAGAACATTAAGACCTATCTGTTTAAAACTTTTTTAGATTAACAGTCATTCTATCTGTCGTGTTTGTGTTTGTAATGTTATTAAAGCGCCTTGAGCCTACATTTTGTTTGTTAACAGCGCTTTATAAATAAAATTATTATTATTATTATTATTATTATTATTTAGGTGCCTAAGTATGTTTTACTGATATTAATCGGTTTGAATGTTTCACAGCTACTATCCGTAATGGCATGTTTTATCGCTATTATAAAGTTTGAATGTTGCATAAGTTAAATTAGTTCCCTATATACGATGTAGAAAACAAAAAGGTCTGAAACTAACAGAAAATAATGTAACGGATGCATGTGTATATCAAATGTAGCTGAAGTATTTCTAGAAGATGCTTAATTAGACTAAGTGCGTGCGTACCTTGTTTGATGTATTTTAATCGCGAGTTCTTGAAATCATGCACACCGTCACAAATATAGATAAGGTACTAACACGAACACAGATTTAATGAAAGTTCACTCTAGATGAAAATTCAATAACGTTTAGTACAGTATGGGCCACAGTCTAGTCTGTCACTAATAACGATGTTATCCCCTCAAGAGTCTAGCAGTAACTGATTAACAAAAGTCTATTCTAATCTCTAACCCAAAGTCTATGTCGTCACTATAAAATGTACGTTCACCGTCAGTCTAATAAAGTGCTAAATAAACTAGCTATCTAACAATAACTATAAAACCTTATAATTTCACAAGCACTTCACTGGTGCAGTGATAAGTGCGATAATTCGATGAGGCTAAGGATGTTTTAGCCCTCGAGTTCCAATTCAGGTCGTTTACTTTTGGAATATATATATATATATATTATAAATGCCTTTGTAATCGCTCAGATTTATTAAGGGTTAGTCTAGATCTATTTCAAATTAAATTTCATGACTGATCCAAACCAATTAATACAACTACGCTGATTATCAGCTTTGTTTATTTTTAAAAGGTATTTTTATTTTTTTTCATGTTCCTGGTACTGTTCCCTGAAAGAAAGGTCTTTGCTAGCCCTGAGGACCTTGCAATATGGCATTATAGTTTAAATTTGCGTTTTTCGACAGTAGTTAGCAGATCATTGGTTGGGTCCGCTCGTTGAACTAATCCTGTTTCTAATATCATCGTTTGTCATGCGGCCCTCGTATGTGACACCTAGGAACTTTCTGTGGCATCCCAATTTCATCGCTAAGATCCTTTTTTATAATTCTGCAGTTAGTGTCCAAGATTCGCAAGCATATAAGCATGTTGCCATGACCACGGAGCCCATCAGGTCTGATTTTAGTATCGAGAGCTATGCCTTTGTTTTTCCATATTGTTTTGAGTTTTGCAAGTGCAACAGTAGTACAGTGTGCAATTCTGGCTAGTAGTTCAGGTTTATTGATCTAAACAAAATACAAACAAAAAAAAATGATATCCGTTTTCACATTCTGTAGTAAATTACTGATATAGTCACTGATATAGTATATTAGTGGGAAGCGTGGTCGAGAGGCTAAGTGCGCTTAAACTTGGCTTGTCTTGACTACCTAGAAGGGGGCTCGAGGTTCGACACCCGACTCGGGCAGAGTTAGGTTTACTGAGCGCCTAAAGATACCCCTTCCCCCTCACCGGTCCACAAATGAGATTGGACCAAAGCGCTCTGAGCATGCTATAAGCATGAAAGTAGCGCTATATAAAAGCTATAATAATAATTAGAAACAATTAAACAAAATAATAATGTTATAAGTAAAGCGACTGCATGAATATAAAAATATTATGAATGAAGCTAAAAGTAGTCATTCGACCTAAATCCATTTTTTAAAATAAAAACATCGGCTTGTGTATAGATCTATATTTAGAAGCGCGCGACATCAAGAATAGAGTTATTGGGCTAAGTTGCAGCTATGGTAAACGAATGTATGTAAAAATACTTTAGAAACACAAATTTGAAAGTTAATTTGATTTTGTATGTTCATGTGTTAAAGTATAAAGTAGATCTGTCATCTTAAAATTAGATCAAGTGTTAGAGTTAGGTCTAGACTTCGGAGATTTTCTTTCTGTGCAAACGTGGAGCCTTCGCTCTGCGCATGCGTGACCTTTCCTTTTTTGTCTAATGTAAACATGGTTATATGACCTAGATCCATGAAATTGTAATACTTTAATAGTGTTAGGCAACTTTTTATTTTTTGAGGGTCTTAAGTTTGTTTTAGGGCTACTTTACATACGTAACTGGTCCAGTGAGTACCCAGGGAACATTTATGCCAAGTTTTATCAAGATTGATGAAACGGTTTAGATTTCTATGCGGGACATACACCCATACATGCATACATACGCCTTACTTTCTGCTATATAGTATAGATTTTAATTTTTGCTTGTTTGTGTTTTGTTTTTGTTTTGTTTTTGCTTTGCCAAAACACGTTTATATAAAGAGAAAAAATATGGAGAGAAAAAGAAATATCATGTTATACATGTTTAGGTAAGTTGGGATGTAGGTTTAAATATGTTAATGTTTATTTTGACCCAACTTCTCGGAAGCTGAACATTCATTAAAAAAAAAACGTGTTCTTTCACTTTGTAAATAAACAATTATAGCGCCATAAACGTTTGTCTAGAAACGGGAAAAAAAACAACACTTTTTTCAAAAGACAAACATTTTTATGTCGGCACCAAAAATTTGACAATTTTGATGTATGGCCTAGCGGTAGATGATACACCTGTCAGTCTCGGGGAGAAAAACTGGAGGCGGTTGTTGGGTGAAGGGCGGATCTGGAGACATGAAAGGAGACCTGCGAGAATTCCAGGGGCGCCTTAAAGAGTGGGCTGAGGTTCTTTGGAGCATTCTAATGTTGAAGCTGTTAGATATCAATAACGTAAGATACTACTGATGAGCTTTGTTGTAAATAACATGGTTCTAAAGACATGGTTCTAAAGAATATTGCTATAACAATGATGGCTATAACAAAACATGTAATTTGAAATAATCATATTGACATTTTAGATATAGTTATGTAACATCACGTGTTAAAACGTGTCAAGGTTATCTAAGGGAGAACACATTGTTTATCTTTAGATACAGTTATGAATTATCTCTAAACCTGAAAATAGTTCAGGGGAAATATTAATTTAATAATTTTACGTAACAATAACCGCCGAAGTCGATAATATAGCATCGCTATAAAGAACATAGCTATAACAATGATGGCCATAACAAAACATGTAATTTGAAATAATTATATTGACATTTTAAATATATTTATGTAACATCACGTAATAAAACGTGTCAAGGGAGAACACTTTGTTTATCTTTAGATACAGTTATGAATTGTCTCTAAACCTAAAAATAGTTCAGGGGAAATATTAATTTTAATAATTTTACATAACAATATCGGAAGTCGATACTATTCTTAAAACTCTATGAGAAATTAATTTTCAGTATTATAAATAGATGAAGGCTTGGTGGCTGAGTTGTAAAGCGCTTTACTTTTGCAGCTTTCTACTATATCTATATTACTTTTACTGCTTTCTACTATATCTATATTACTTATACAGCTTTCTACTATATCTATATTACTTTTGCAGCTTTCTACTATATCTATATTACTTTTACAGCTTTCTACTATATCTATATTACTTTTGCAGCTTTCTACTATATCTATATTACTTTTACTGCTTTCTACTATATCTATATTACTTATACAGCTTTCTACTATATCTATATTACTTTTGCAACTTTCTGCTATATCTATATTACTTTTGGAGCTTTCTACTGTATCTATATTACTTTTACAGCTTTCTACTATATCTATATTACTTTTGCAGCTTTCTACTATATCTATATTTCAATAGCTCTCTAGAAACTACCCTAGTTAACAACTCGATCAAAACACAGAAACTTTATTATACTTCATGGCACATATCACAGGCTGGTCTACCATTTGTCTGACAACTAACACACTTCCGGTAATTCGCGCATTTGTAAAAGTAGATTATACATACAGTCATTCATCCGTGACACTACTATAAAATCGACCTTCTGCTCCTCACCTCACTCAAGCGTAACTAAAATGAAAAGTCTGAGCACAAAAATCTTCTATCATTCCAAAGATTTAAACTATAAAACAATATTACGCTGCAGCGTTCGACGAGTCGAAAGTGTTTAGAATTTTAGGAGTTAACAATGCTTCACTAAGATGATACAGAAAGCGTGCCTTCCCACCCTCCTAAACTCGATTTCCCATTTCCCATTTCTTAACTGTCGAGACAGAATGCCTCCCACCTGGGGACATCACTCGCGTTTTAAAGTTGAACTTTAAATTAGCGCACTAATCTCTGAACATGCGCAGCGGTGGTTTGAAGAATAATTAGTCCCCCTGAATTTCGTTTTTTTCATTTTTTATATATTTTTAAGGAAATATCTTTAAAACTGAAATGATAACTCTGAAATTCATAGCATTCTTGAAATGAGATCGGGTGTCAGTTATGTGATGTAAGTTTTACGTTGGGCATTATTTTATAGAGAGCGGATGTTTCTATCTCGAAGTTGTGAGCTGCTATCTTGTACATTATTATAAGGACTCAACGATTTCCTCCTTATTTCTTAGATTACCTGTAAATTCTTCAATGTACCCCCTCCAGCCCACAAGAAAAAGTCATTCCCACCCCCTCTATCATGCACGCAAAGTATTTATTGCAGGTATAAAATAGATAGAGTGAAAGATGCCGAATGAGAGAGAGAGAGAGAGAGAGAGAGTGAGAGAGTGAGAGAGAGACTGCTTGCTACTACTCATGACGCAAGGGAAGTAAGCAAGCCAACTACTTGGGTAGCCATTATCTTAACGACTTCATGAATTTCACTAGGCGTCAAGGGGAAGTAATTAAATTGAAAATGGTTTTAAAAGGGGAAATAACCTTCTCATAAACTGCAGCCTAGTCATAAAACAGACGAGATAGTATGTAGAAAATCAGAAAATCAAATAGTTTCTTTTTCCCTTCTCTTGCTATTGGCTACAAGTCTGGGACCATTTGTGAATTTGCTCTTCCTTTCAGTATCAATAACATACTAGTAAAAGATACGTTTGTTTCTTTGTTGTGGTTCTACAAGTTTGAATGTCAAGTTTCTGATTTCACAAAGTCAACTATGAATTGTAAACAGAATGCTTTTTTTGCATTCCAAAAGTTAGAAAACAAAAATATGACATTACCGGGAAGCGTGGTCGATCAGGGTCAAGTACATTGAACCTGGCTTGGCTACCTACGATGGGGGCTCCAGGTTCGACACCCTACTCGAGCAGAGTTGTGTTTACTTAGCGCCTAAAGGCAGCACGGAAAACCTTCTCCCGGATACCCCCTCCCCCCCCCACTGGTCCACAAATGAGATTGGACCATAGCGCCCTAAGCATGAAAGTAGCGCTATATAAAAGCTATAATTGATAATTTATGTACTTATTGAAAGGGAGTCAATGCTCTTCTAATCGGCATCACTTTGAGAGGTTCGTTAGTTATCAATTGTGTCTCGTATACACCCTGTTCATGACCCTCGAGCCTATAAGTTAGAAGCAGGTTAGCACTGCGCCAATAAATATTTATATATATCAACTTAATCTGTCTGTCTTTCCGGTAAAAAGCCTGTACACGTTATTTCTCCCACACCGGTTCTCGGTTCAATTTGAAACTTTGAACAAGTTTTCTTTTGTCTAACAGAACATGAATCAATTAAAAAAAGAATAAACAATCACTCAATTAGTAATAAATAACTTTGTTTGATATCGAATAAGGAAAATAACTTCTACATTATCAAGAGGTATAGTTGTAAATGTGGAGTTCTTCCGATTAGATAAACAAAATTATAAATGTATTTTTTAAAAATATTTTGCTTGTTTAAGTGACAGAAATGAAACAGACACGCCGATGCTAGGAAACACATAAAGAGAGAAAAACAAATGGACACACACACATTCACACACATATACTCTAAGGGAGAATCACACTTTAATTGTAGTGCAACTGAGTTGTTTATATTTCGCGTGTGTCCAGCACCTTAAAATGATGTTCATTGTGTGTTCATGGTACAGTCAGTCAAGTGAGACACGTTGTCTGCCCCCTTCAGGCATAACGACTATGGTTTCATCTCGTAGAATACTTTTTCATGAGACTGAGTGTGACCTCCGTCGAAGGTGCCGGACTGAGGCTCCCTATTATTGAGAGGCACTCCCGTCCACATATATCGCAGGTTAAGGTTGCGTTCGCTTTGGTTGTGTTCGCTTTGGTTGTAGAGAAGCCAACCATTTTTTGGTTTTGGCACGCTTTTATTCCAGAACTGAGGCCAATTTTTTTTTCGCTGTTCATAGCTTTCTTGTCTCAATCTCTCTCCACATAGTGCGGTCTAGGGCTAGGTATTCCCAGTAGTCATTAGGCCTATCAATGTTCACTGCTTTAAGGTCGCGTTTGAATACATCAACTTACTGGCGGGGGTAGGGTTAGTATGTGCTAGTTTACTGTTAGATGAATCTAGTCTAAAGCCAAGAAAATGGTAATTCCAGCAGTATTTTATAACATTAGGGCGCGGTGGTTGAGTGGTAGACCGCCTGGCTTCTCAACCGAGGTGTCCCGGGTTCGAATCCTGGTTAATTCAGGGATTTTTAATTTCTGGATCATTAGGGCCCCTTTGACTCCATCCAACTTTAATGGGTTCCTGGCATTAGTTGGGCAAAAGTAAAAGCGGTTGGTCGTTGTGCTCGCCACAGGATATACTCTTTAACCGTGGGCCATAGAAACAGAGGACCTTTATATCATCTGCCCCATAGATCACAAAGGATTAGCAAGGTCTGAACTGTCTATTTTATTACACACATACGAAAAGCAACATGGGAAGAGACACACATAGACAGTTGCAGAGACATAGAAATGAGCCATTACACAGAAAGACGCAAGAGACACTCGCTTTAAGAAGGACACACACGTACAGACAGGAGTCACATCGGCAGAGTTTTATAGAGACAAAGCTTGACAAAAAAAATGATGGGGGTGAGGGGTCGGTAACAGAGCAACTATTCTTCATAGTCACATTCTCCACTAAAACGTAGGGAAAAACAGAAGTGTCTGTTGTGTGAAGTGACAGGCCAGGGTTTAAATCTTAAGCGTTTAACTTTCAGCACTGGCGTTTTCCATACAACATCTCACTTAGGAGAGAGAGAGAGAGGGGGGGGGGTGAGAGAAAGTAACAGAGTGGGGAGAGAGAGAATGTAAGAAAGAGGTAGAAGGCTAGATAAAAGAATGTTCAAGATATACCGAAGAGAGAGAGTCGTTGAGATATAGCAAGAAATAAAAGATGAAAGAGAGGGAGAAAACAAAAAAAAAAATGCTTAAAAGGGAAGAACAGGGGTAGATAATCTGGATATTTCGTTAAGGGATGCCGTTAAGGCGTGTCTATCTGATCAGGGGAAGGTAATCTGAAACAATGCGCGTCTGGGATTATCGTTCCTGTTATCTAGACGATGAAAGCTGGGAATAAGAAAAAAAAAAAGTCGATAAATAAAATAATAAAAAAAAAAAACGAAACAATATTGCTACTAATTTACAACCATGGTCCTTAGTCATGGAGTCTGTTCAAGTCGTGACTCAAAGTACTGCGCCTAAATGTCTATACCAAATGTTTGAATTTCTTGAAGCTATTTCATCTCAAAACATTCCGTGCTTCTGTTTCAATCTTGTTTCAGTTTTGTTTACAGATATTTTTTTTTAAGAAAACGGAACATTAAAAAAAGAAGGGGGGGGGGCAGGAGAGGGAATGATGCAAGGAAGAAAATCTTTTTAAAGTAACCTAGTGACATAAATTGGTGGATTTTGATTTCTAAATTATTTTTTTTTTAAACAAATGTTAGTTTCTTAAAGGATGTTCTCGTGGGCACATGCCGAGGGCAATATATATATATATATATATTGAGAATTTAATTAGAGTGAAATCAGATCAATTAGATAGAGATGGTTTGATGGTTTCATCAATTTTTGTTACCGTATTTGAGAAAACAAAACTTCACACCTACACATGGGGATGATGAGCCCGCACACGTACACCATTCCAACTCCCGGTGCCCAAAGTATGTTCCGAATAACACTCATGATTACAACTCCATGCATGTGTGACCGCAAAGATTTGGATATATACATTTATATATATAACAATATACATTCAATGGCATACTTTTGTAAAGACAGGGGGGGGGGGTAAAATAATGCATTTTTTAAAAAGAGAAAGCTTTTATTGTTTCTAGGAAAAAAATAAAACTACATAGGTGGAATTTTTTTAAATATAATTTACCAATGTTAGGAATATAGCCGTGAGATATATCACACAATACGAAATCAAAACTTTTTAAAAAGTGTGTTGGCTATCAAGTGAAATCACTATTGAAACTTCGTAAATTGAAAGTGACTTATTGGACCTTTTTTTGAGACTTAAACGCTTTTTTCATGGTTCATATACTGTTGAAATATGGCAGATAGTTTTCACATAGTGCTATGGAGTAAGCTTATCATTACAAAAGTATTATAATTGTCAATACCCTCCCTATATTTAGCCTACAAACATGCTTTGCAGCTTCGGGGAGTTTGGGTAAACTAGTTTGAAAATTTTAGAATATCCATTTCCACTAGTTACAAACATATAGGCTGGTTTTAAGAGGTAACTATGATAATGTAGTTAGTCTAATCAATGACCATATCGCTTTCATTGTACTTTAGTTTTAATCTGCTGATATATGAAACTTTTTTAAAAAAATAATCCCGTTTTAAAAACAAAACACACAACTAGAATGAACTGCTTGGCCTTCCACTTATTAAAGTTTTCATTTGATGAAAAAAATTCAATGGCATTTTTACATTGAGAACATTTTATGTTAAATGGAGAAAATTAAAAATAAATATATTTCATTAGCGGCCTCCCAAAGGGGAAAAGACTCTATTAGTTTTGTGTGGCCTGTCTGTCCGTCTGTCCGTCCCGTTTAGATCTCAGAAACAAGAAGAGAAAATGAAAATCGGACATCATGATATTTTAGATCTGATGCAACGGCTACGTTTTTATTTTCCAAAAGTGAACCATCTATTTTTTTAAAATTATATATGCAAGCAGATTTTTGAAAAAATTACACCACTTTTCAATGAAAAACTTCAGGGGAGGTAATAACTCATTAATAACTCAAGCTACACTTGACAACAATAGCCTAGATTAGGCTATATATTTAGGTCTGGATCTTTATCTAGTCTATTTAATCTAGACCTAATCCTAGTCTAGATCTAGCTTCTAAGTGTTGAAATTTGTTTTTACATCAAATATTACGTCATTACCTCATATCATGATGTCGAATGACAAAATGCAGGTTCCCACAAATAGGTCAAGCCCCCACTTGCAGCTATGCCACTGCATATACACCGTACTGTCTTTATCGATAGTGAAAAACACAACAGCAGGGATTCTGTGAGTTCACTTTTGACCCAAAGGAAAACTTGTAATCTTTAGTATAGAATGTACATTTACATCTAGAGGGTAAAGTTTTTGTTTATATATTTAGTCTATATCTAAAAAAAAAAAGTTAAACCAACCCGTTTTGAAGTTTAACAAAATTCTCTCCATATTCGCATATGCCTATAACATTGAGAAATCTTGACTGAAAATATAGAAATAAAATAAGACCCAAGGTTCTTAATTTAAGTCTTTATAAATTTCATATGGAAAGAGCGGGACTGTTTCTCGTACACTGCACGGTCTTATGTGTCGAAATAAAATTGTGTACTATATTACTTACTAAGATGTGATTCACAAACATAGTTTCGCTTTCTAAAGTTTGATTATTTAATTTGGTTACAATACATGTAAAAGATTTACTTAAAAAATATCTTTCCACAGTGTGCTTTATAACTTTGTATAGTAGGATAAATATAAAAATAAATTAATTTGGAACCCATAAAAATTTACGTTTGAAACATTTTTTTATGTTTGAATATACTAATTAAATTATGTGGATCTAATTTCAATTTTAATAGCAGGTAATAATTAATTTGAAATGGTGTCTAATATTTATTTGGTTATTTCCCTTTCACACCAGTTTTAGCTTAATCAAATGATGATCATGTTTCCAAAGTTACAATTTCAAGTTTCAATCAATCCTGAAAGATTAAAAGCCGTTACAAAAAAAAAAAGGGGGAGGTGGGTGGGAATCGGTAGTGAGGAAGATGATGGCACAGCGTGAGAGGGCAGGGGGTAGGGAGGTAAAAAAAAAGGGGGGGGGGAGGTGGAAAGAGATAGATTACAAGGACATTATCTCCAAGCAAGCAACACAGTGTAGACGTCATACAATCTTCTGGTAACCGATACACTTGGTCTAAGATTGATCAACTCGCTTCGTAAATGTCACAGAACTATTTCTCCCTATACCTGGTCTGGAGGATTTCAAAGTTCGTATTCGTCTCCCCCCCCAAGATATACTTACGTTTTTGTGGGTACGCCTTCTCCCTCTCTATACCTCAAGAGAAACGACGCTGAAACAAAAAAAAAACCCGTTCATGGAGCTAATGTTATGCTCGGGGATAAGGGTATGTTGTTATGTTCATTACCTCGCTTATATCAACTCACTCCGTTTGTCTGTCTGGTCAAAATCTTTTAAAAGTTATTTCTGTAACTTCCCATTCTTGGGTCAAGTTGAAACTTCGCACAATTAATCATTATAGGTGATAACACATGAATGATAAAAAATATAACTAATTAATTAAATAATCATCATGAATTAATTTTGTTTTACATTGAAAATGAACCAAACTAACTGAAGATAACCCTTACAATAATAAGAGATATGGCAGCTCTCTCCTCAAAGCGCAAAAGGGGCTCTTTTCAATATGGAAGGTAATAAGGCTTGTCTTCGAGTGCAATGATTTATGAGGAATGCCCCAGCTGTGACCTACATAGTTTGCCACTTCCAGTTCAAGCATAAGCATTGTCCGCCTGTGGTCGATTAAGATTTTCATGTCGCCGTCTGCGTCTGTCCTCGGCAGCGAATTTTCTTTTGGTCTCAGATGTGTATCCCGCGGTCTTTGTGAGTGACCTCCAGCTGTCGTTCTACTTAAAGACTAAAGCGCCCACTTCATGACACGTAATTGTAATTGCCAATATCGACAAATCGTAAGGTCTATCTAGTTGCTATATTTACACACATTTTTGTGGATCGTCTTGAAATATAAAAGATAATTGACGCGTAAAGTCTAAGACCAAAAAAGTAAACACTATTTTGTACAATTATATATACAGTTATTATTGAATGCAATTTCACTAATTATAATCGAGTTTTTAAAATTAAAAAAAAATCACAATATGTCTGCAAAAATCTGTTTCAGATGCTTTGTCGTTATGTATATGTTACGTTGCTATGTATATATGTATATGTTACGTTGCTATGTATATGTTACGTTGCTATGTATATATGTATATGTTACATTGCAATGTATATGTTACGTTGCTATGTATATATGTATATGTTACGTTGCTATGTATATGTTACGTTACTATGTATATATGTATATGTTACGTTGCTATGTATATATGTATATGTTACGTTACTATGTATATATGTATATGTTACGTTGCTATGTATATATGTATATGTTACGTTGCTATGTATATATGTATATGTTACGTTGCTATGTATATATGTATATGTTACGTTGCTATGTATATATGTATATGTTACGTTGCTATGTATATATGTATATGTTACGTTGTTATGTATATGTTACGTCGTTATGTTTACATTGTGTGTTAAGGTTGTTATATTACTCTGCTGTTAAGTGAGTGGTCTTTAATAGTTCAGTTTATATAACATTGCAGTCTTTTGCAGCATCCCCAAAAGAGGAGGCTGAGTTGGAATCAGTTTGAGGATGTGGAATTCGCAATTCGATATTTAACTCGAGTTAAGTTATGTTAATGGAGCCCATTGAGCTCATCAAAGGAGATTAAATCAGAACGTACTGGGCATGATAAAGAAAGTCCTAACATTCCCCAATTGAAGTCAGGTACCCATCACATTTGGCTGGACTAAGGGGCGCCTTAAAAATCACGAAATTTAAAATTACAGTCTTCATCGAGATTCGAACCTTGGACCTCGTGCCACGTGCGTTACCGTTCAGCCATCAGCCCCCATAATATACTATATATATATGAAAAATAAACAAACAATACACAGCTGATTTCAAGATAAAAAAATCTAAAGTTTGATTGTTAATTTTAGAGTTTAATTCCTATTTAAATATAGAAGAACTGTTATTAGAACAATATCAGTCAATAACACTAACCCCAAATAATAATAATAATAATGTATTCAAATTAGTAAAAACTATAATTGAACTCGGCCAAAATTTAGCTGCAAAAGGCAGTTAATTACTTTGATTACTGCAATAATATATAGCTACACATGGCAACGAAGATGAATTCATTCAGCTTTGTTAAACGTGCTAAAATATATGTGTCACACCTGGGTCTTTCTAACCACTTTAAACCTCGGATAGGGTGGCGACGCTTGATAAACCGGAAGCCATGTAGCCCCCCCCCCCCCACACACACAAATGTCCTCAAGTGACACACAACAATGCTTGTGACAACCATGACAACAAGAACAACGTAATTCAAAGAATGGTCTTGACATAAAGACCACCAAGTGTTACGTTAATATCTCCTTGTTCTCATTCATACAATCGACAGGCTCCTACACCTGCATTCTTTCTATAATTAAAGCACTTGAATCAAGGTGAGATAATCAAGCATTGTATTCTTGATCAAGTGTGTATTGTCTCCAGCATGGTGGTCGTTCTTTGTCGAGTTACGTAAGACACAAAAAAATAATAAGGGATGCTGGTCAGGGAAAGAGGCACTGGACGCCTAATGGTTTATGGGTTAAGCTAAAAAGCCATTAAAATGAAGAGTCTTTCCCTTTACCTTGACAAGAGAAAACTTGTTTTTCAAAATGGACCTTAAAAAAAAAAAGAATACATGTTTTGATATAATTGCATTTGTACTCCTATTTTATATACCCCCCCCCCCCCTTTCGCATTTTCCCCCCTCCATCCTCTTAACTCTTTCTCTCCGTAATTATTTACCACATTCTGGTGGAATCAACGCTGGTATCTTCAGTCAGGAGAGAAAGAGTTACAGAATATTTAGAAAAAGATTACACGTTAAGGAGCCAAACAATTTGTTGAAAAAGCTTTGGTGTCGGAAGAATATGTCCAGTGTAGGGCCATCCACTGTGTTTTTTTTGTTTTCAATGCAAAGTATTTGTATGTGTGTTTATGTGAGTGTAACGTTACGCGCCCAGTGTGTTTGAAATATTCAGGACACAGCTGATTGGCTTGAATGAAAAAAAAAAAAAAAAAGAAAAGTCCTAAGCAGACACTTGATGTGTTTAACTAAGTAGCTGGGCAGTTGACCTGAGGGACATTTCGTCTTGTTAATAAACACGTGATTTAATTGTTCCGCCAATTCTACGTTTCCCCCACATGTTAACTGAAAGTTTCGTAATATTTTTAAAGTTGTTGTAATTTTATCTCTCATCTTCTTCGTCATCTCTCTTTTCATCTTCTTTATTCTCTCTAATCCTTTCTGCTTTTCTTCTAAATTTATATCTTTTTTTTTTTTGGGTTCTTTTCTCTTTCTCCTTTCCCTTGGCTTCTCTTTCAATTCATTTTTTTTTCTTTCTTGTCTCAACTTTCGATTCTGTTTTTTAAATACCTCTATTCAAGTCAGAACTTCATGGAATTTGGAACCAGCCAGGAACACGCATAGAAAGCTGATCTCAAAAATGGATCTGACGATTTTCCTAGAAATTTAACAGTTGATGTATATTGCTGAGAAAAGAATTACTAGATCGTTGACCACATGGGGAAAGCTCTAATCTGATCGTTATCATTAGATATAGGTCTAAGTCCAACATCGATTTTTAAAGTACTATCGCGTTCTTGTTGATGTCCAAAAGAGCTGAGCCGAAGGCTCTTCGAGCTCTAAGTTTGAAAAAAAACCTGTTTGGTCGTCCAGCCGAAACAGTAAAAAAAAAACAAACTGTGTGAACACACAGTTCTGTCTGAGAGAGACCCGAGTCAATGCCTATGTAAAGCATTGCTGTTTCCAATGCCTTTGGCCCCGACGCATGCTTGGCTGCACATGGCCGAAGGCCGAGGACACCGGGAGCCTCCGCCATTTTCCTTCATTGTACCAAGCTAACTATGCGGGACCCGCCATTTATGTAACGGTCCCTTTGAGGAACAGCGCATGGATGTGGGACGTGCTCGTGGCTGACTTTTTTACAACCCCGCCCGTGCAAGGGGTAAACTCTCGTCTACCCGTGGGCATCCCCACGGGAGTTATGTTTCGCCATTTATTTAGCCTAGCTACCCCCTCAAGTAGCCGTTTCCACCCAGGTGCCACGATGAGGCAGAACAGCGTAACTGGGATATCGCGTTCTTGAAAGGACTAACGCCTTCGGGAATTTCCAAATGTAAGGCTTTATTGATTCGAGAATTTAATGAATTGAATTTAATAAATTAATGTTCAGGAAAATTTTGCGCATAATTCTTCAAGTCTAGATCTATTTACTTAGCATTGCGATAATATACTTGAATAGCTCAGTGGCTATCACGTCGGCGTTCCATTATGGAGGTTAGAGACCTTCAATTTGAATTCAGACTCGAATAATTAAAAAAAAAAGTTTTCATAATATTTAACACTGACACGCAAACTACTGCATTATCCTATTTGTTTAATCATTTCACTTTAATTCTTTACTAGAATAACTTCGCCAAAATAAATATTCGTTAGGATGTGAACTTTAAAACAAAAGAAAACAAAAAACAACAACAACAACAACAACAAACATTATAAGCCCTAGCATTGCAACGCATCAATGCCGAGTATATTTTTGTTCAGGCCTCAGAACCTAATAAATGGTCAACATATAATATGTTATATTATCACTTATGATTTAATTATAAACACGGATGTTAGAATAGATTCCCATTGTATTGGCTTGAACCTGAAGACTAACAGAAGACTTAGCACACTAGTGACGTACTCCAGACCGAGGTCGTGAACACACTTTACATTAGTAAAATGAAGACTTTATACAGAAAACAAATATATTTAAACATAAATACACTTAGAAATGTAACATTATTCACGAAACTTGTCACCACAAAAACGTTAAATCCAGTGACTTTATAGGACGCATCATATTTTACGTATAGCCGAGGCTACACCATCGACATTACTGCGGGCAATTTCAATTACTGAAATTACAAAAGCGAAATGACATTGACTTGAAACTATAAGAAACCCGTGGTTCCAGTACTTACAATAATTAATGAGAAATTAAATTTGAAGTATATTTTTTTTTTTACGCTTAGGAAAATGGCTTAATTTCTGTACTTAAAAAAGTGAGCGACATTGTAGCTAGCCTTACCACCCACTCATTGTCGTCTCTTGATTGGTTCCTATTCCCATAAATCCACCAATCTCTAGACAGTTGTAACCAGGAATGTCGACATTTTTGTTTGATAAAGACGTTTAATGTCTTGTTGTTTTTTTAAACAGGCACACTTTCTTTATAAAACAAATATGCTAATTGCTTATCATCATGTTCCACAACTAAAGCAAAGATCGGTTCACTTAAGATTCTTCAGAGTTCCATTTTATAAACGCACAAATGTTAAAGGCCATGGTTCATCAGAGAAAAAGTGAGATTCTGACATAGGGAAAAATATATTTTTAAGCTTCATTTAAAAAAAAAAAAATTTGTGTTCGATTTTCTACTTATTGTGACGAACACTCGGCGAGGCGGATGGAACCACATCCGGCCCGCGGGCCGTATTTTGGGCATCGCAGTGTTACACAATTCACATGTTTCGGACGCTCCATCAGCGTTGATGATAATCTACTTCCTAGTACAAACCTCCCGCAGAACGACGGAAAATGGTGGCGGGCACGGTTTGAACCCGGGACCATTGAACGACCGTCCAGCGCGCATACCGCGTACCCAGGGTGCCACCCGCGTTCAAAATAGTTCGGAAAACACCGTGTTTCGGGACGGATTCGACCAACATATACCAGTGGCTAAGACACCACTGATATATGATAATAGATACACAATGAAGAAATCGGTTGTGTTGAATAGTCAGAATGTCAATTAAAAGAACTAAGACCAGACTATTATTGGTCATTTGATCTTGTTAGCTATTTTAAAACAAGGGACTTAATTTGAAAGAACTATAAATCTCTGGATCTAAATCTGGTATTCACTACAATAAAAGTTTAAAAAAAAAACAACAATTTCTTTCTCCCCTCCCCCCCTCCCCCTCATCATTTACAAAAATAATTATTTTTATGTTGTTTTTTTTACCAAAGAGTTCACAATTGTCTCGTTAGTTCCGGAAGTTTGAGCTACACTGCGCGCGCACTTGTTTCCCCCAATCATAATCATCCATCGTGAGAAGGTAACTCTTACTTTCCTGGAACGATTCTCGTCTGCTGCCATTGGCTGCAGGAGTTCTCTATTGAACGGTGGGTGGCGCCAACTGACTTGTGGATTTTCTAACCAGACTGGTACTTTTGGTGTGTGCGTGTATGTATATGTATGAGTGTGTGCGTGCCATTTTTTTTTACTGGCTCTCTCACACGCACGCACAGACATAGGCAGTGATTATTATTATCTTGCTGTTTCTTCTGTGTACTGTTGTCTATTGCCACACCTAACTTTTTTTTTTCTTTCAGGAAAAAAAAAAGGGGGGGGGTGGGGTATCTCTAGATAATTAAAACAAAAGCTGCTATAAGAGTGCATGCTATTCACAATTTTTTTTTTGTAGGATACCTCAGCTTTTTAGCTTTTGACTTCAGTTGTCGAGCTGTTTACATCCTGGGAATCCTTGGGCCTTTGCCTCTTTGCTTTGCCTTTTTTTTTTTCACTATTGGCCTCTTTATTGAACATATTTTATTAGTAAGCGCACAAATTAAATAGTTACAGTTTAAAATACAATGATTACAAACATGGCAATGCAAATAATTACATTTAGGTTGTCATACTATCTTAACGTTTTAAAATTGCTTTGTATTCAAATTAAATTTTACTTCAAGGGAACATTCAGTAACTTGAGAAGTGTTTAATAAATACAAGTATTATGTAGCTGATCTGTGTTGTATATGTGGTTTGGGAAAGGAAGAATGATAACCAAAGGAAACACTCTCTGTATTTTCTCCCAGACCACCATATTATAAAGCATGTATCAATCTATCTCTTTTTTTTCTCTCTCTCTTTTTTTCTCTCTCTTTTTTTTCTCTCTCTTTTTTTCTCTCTCACCTTTTTTTTCTCTTTCTCTCTTTTTTTTTCTCTCTCTCTCACCTTTTTTTTTCTCTCTCTCTCTCTCTTTCTCTCTCTCTTTTTTTTCTCTCTCTCTTTCTCTCTCTCTTTTTTTTTCTCTCTCTCTCTTTCTCTCTCTCTTTTTTTCTCTCTCTTACCTTTTTTTCTCTCTTTTTTTCTCTCTCTCTCTCTTTCTCTCTCTTTTTTTTCTCTCTTTTTTCTCTCTCTCACCTTTTTTGTCTCTCTCTTTTTTTCTCTCTTTGTTACTCTCTTTCTCTCTAACCGAAACTAATCGTCATAGTAGGCGTGACCGAACACTGACCTGTGGCGTGGCAACCGGTGGTCATTGAAGGCCGTTTGCTCGTGGCCAAGTCAGTACATCAGAATGAATTGAAACTCAAGACTTTGACACAGACACTTTTGTGTATTAGCCACTGCAAGTACTCTATAGCAGTGTTGCCCACAACCTAATTCGACCCACGGGCCATTTTATTTTCCAACATTCGTCTCGCGGACCACATGAGCGAAAAAGTTACAAAAGCGAAATGAAATTATTCTGAAACTTTTTTGGTAGAAACATGTGGATTTAATACCTAATGAATAGGTTATTTGACAATTATATTTTTTTACGCGCCAGAAAATAGTTTCATTTCTCGACTTAAAATGTGAGCAGCAGTGTAGATAGCTTTACCAACGACTCATTTTGTAGTCTCTTTTTTGGCAAATATTCCCATGGATCCTCCATCCTCTAGGCGTAGTTTAAAATTTTTTTATTCGCAACTCAAACCAAGAGTGCCGCCATATTTATTTTATAATGCGTTTTTATGTTGTTTCATTAGACAGCCATTTTTCTTTGCAAAATAAATATGTTGGCTTATTATCATGTTCAACAAAAAAAAGATATTTTCACTTTTCCTGGTAGATTCTCCATTCAGAGTCCCATTTCATAAACACACAAATATTCAAGTTTATAATGCAATCCATCATAGAAATAGTGAGGGCCCAAACGTAGGTAGAGATACATTTTTTTCGACCTTTTTTATTTGTTTGAAAGAGGAATTTCTACACTTTGTGGCGACGTTACGGCGGGCCGGATGGAACCACTTTGCGCGCCGGACCTGGCCCGCGGGCCCTTTTTTGGGCATCACTGCTCTATAGCATGTGTTCGGCCTTTGACCTCATTCCATTCTATAGAAGTAGAGCATTATGTTCAAGTGCCAGTGTGTAGTTGCCATTTTTAAACGTTGTCAACTAACAGAACCATAAACCATAGCTTTCATTACATATAATTACATATTTAACTAATAATAATAATAACGATAGCCAGACCAGTGCGAATAATAATTTTTTTTTTATTCATAAGGACATTTGTCTTACAATTGGTGCATTACACCAAACAAAACATTATAACTTTCGAAAACCAAAAAAAAATACATTCCCACATGGTGGCTCATCGTCACACTTGGGCCAAACTCTTATTTGGTTACTGGTCCTGCGTGTCTTTCGTGCACTAAAAGCAACAGTTCCTGTTTCAGTTTTGTTATTGACAAATATATTCAACGCGTTATAGAAATACCAAAAACTACTGCTCATGATACAAATTCTTTGTTATTTGTATATCGATTTTTATATATGGTACAGTGTATATTTGTACACATTTACAATATTTAAACTGAGGTGGTTGGGTTGGTAAACTTTCGCTGCGTTCAGAATAGAGTGTTGACGTATCTTATCTTATATCTTATCCTATCTTATAGATATAAAAAAAAAGAAAGACGATTACGTCCCACGCAGTCCACGTGTTAGTCTGGTCATGTATGTTAATCAATGACTTAAACTATGCTGTCTTTGGTTTTCCTGGCTGATTCATTCCATTCTCTAAGGAAGAAGGAGCACTTTAACGAATTTGTTCTAGCGTATGGAATAAGAAATGTGCCTATGATACCGTGGATATAACTGGTAAATACAAACTAGTACAATCAGTAGAACACAATAATTAGAACAAAAGCATTATAACACAATCATTAGAACAAAATCATTAGAACACAATCATTAGAACACAATAATTAGAACACAATCATTAAAACACAATCATTAGAACACAATCATTAGAACACAATCATTAGAACACAATCATTAGAACACAATCATTAGAACACAATCATTAGAAAACAATCATTAGAACACAATCATTAGAACACAAGGAGTAGGCCAACAAAATAAGTTGATCAACACAAGTTGAATACATTTAATTCACCAATAAAAGGGAATTATCTTCTGTCGTTTATCCAGTAGTGAAGTAGGACACAGAAGATGCCAGAGAGTGAGATCAAGTATGGAGGGTACTAGGAGAGGAGTAATGTTGGAGAGAGAGAGAGAGAGAGAGAGGGGGATAGATAGAGAGAGGAAGAAAGAAGGCAGAGGAGAGTCAAAATGTGCGAATCGCTGAGATTGTATGTTCTATACTGTTATTATTTTGTAGCATCGGCGTTTTGTGACTAAACAAAATACAATTGTTAAAATTGTTCTTTAATGTTATGATCTCTGTCGCTCTACGAAAAACCCTAAGACCAATATACGTATATATATATATATATATATATATATATATATATATATATATATTGCTAAAATAGAACCGCATCGCAAGCCGCTATCAAATCAACTAGCTTATATTTCATAACTATTGCCAGTACTATTTTTTTTTTAAATTTGAATTACGTCATTGCCGCTGGCTAAGTGTCACTGCTACGAATAAACACAGTAAACAAACACACAGTTTACGCGCCAAATGTTGATATTATCTATAAAAGTTGTAGAGCATCAAGATATTTCAAAAAGCACGCTCAATACCATGGAATACTATGTTGAATGCGCGTGAATTTTTTTTTCATTTCATAAATATAAGAATGCGAACTTAAAACTTCACTGCGATGCTCAGACCTTGATACCTTTGACTCACAAAGTCCATAGACCGCCACATTTATTTATTTTTTTAAAATTGAAATAAAACCTTCAGATTCACGGAGATAAAGATTAGTTTTGTTAAAGAATGGACCGGCCTCTCGATATCTTGCTAAGAACAGCCGCCTGAACCGGAAAAAGGGAGTGATTTGGTTACGCGAACTGTCACAGTACCCCTAGACCAAAAGTCAAAGGACAGATGGTGACGAGTGTTATTACAAACACTATATATACTCACTAAACACTGCTGTATTACTAGACTTTATTCAGCTATATTTCGTACAATGGCATATATTTTGTTTTAAATAATAATGTTTTTTTATAGATATATGTTCGGGCTGGAATTGCTCGTTAGCCATGGCTGGCTACCCACCGAGGAAAACCAAAACTCTGAATTCAAACCTCTGCTGCCTTGCAGCTATACACAATCATGGGAAAGGCTTCGGGAGTCAACACTGAGGAAAAATTAGGAGCTGGCGACCCTAAGGCAGTTTGCAGCACCCAGTGCTACACCCTGGCAGAACCTGCGACGCCGCTGACCCCAGACTGTAACGGCACTGCCGTTCCTTTGGATACATCAGCTGCGTGGAGGGGTGGGGGCAACTGATGTGTGGGCGACATCGTTGCGACCACAGCTAAGAGTAGGCCTAAGACAGATATAGACTGACTCACTTTGGGTAGGATGTTAAACGCGTTGCTTCTCCCAGTGTTCCCATTCTCGGGTCAAGCTGTTACTTTGTAGAAACTTT
Organism: Biomphalaria sudanica; assembly: GCA_036873155.1. Taxonomy (NCBI): domain Eukaryota; kingdom Metazoa; phylum Mollusca; class Gastropoda; family Planorbidae; genus Biomphalaria; species Biomphalaria sudanica. The sequence continues at coordinate 344,422 of JAZGLO010002851.1, forward strand.
GCACAATTAATTATTGACCCATGGTGTTGGCTAGAGACCTTGTGTTCTAGCTTAGACGCGAGCAAATTTTTTTTTTTAATTGCCAGAGGAAGCTTAGAAACCCTCGATTATGTATCCCCCCCCCCCTTCCCAAAACCCATCCGATCCTCAAAAGTGATTTAACCCTATCGCACCGAGCTAAAGTTGCGCTAAACAGAAACAATTAATACAGATGTTTCAATCGCACATATTTATTGTTGTTGGATCTATTAAAAATCAACTAAATATCAACTAATAATAATAATAATAGTAATAATCTTTATTGTCCTTAAGAGCATTTATCTTACAATGTGTGCCTTTCACCAAACAAAACATTGTAACTATAAAAAACCAAAATGTACATTCAAATCAGACTCACTCATAATTTACAAGTGAAAAGTTTATGTCAGATTTTATCTATTTTATGATTTGATTGCCAGGAGAACAAAAGAGTGTTTGTGTCTGTTTGTCTTTGCTATCGGTGTCTTGAATCTCTTTTGTGATTGTTTCAAAATAATTAAAACAATTTCACTAAATATAAACTTTTTTAAGAGTATTTTTTTATGAACTTGTTTTTTTTTTTTATTACTGTCTCAAACTGAATTGTTTTGTCTAATGCACAATGTAATTTGGAATTTTCGTTTTTAATGCTATATCTCATTTTATTTATAACCTCTAAAATGTTGGTTATTAGTTCTTGATGTCATAACATATTGAAACTATACTACAACACGGAGAACGAAGAACAGTTGCAATACGAATATGAAGAGTAGAATTCTCTAAATATCTGTCCGTCTTGGTAAAACATTGTTCGACCTATCGTTTTCTAGTTTTAAATCAACAGTATTATTTTCTTATTCTCTCTCTCTCTCTCTCTCTCCCTTTTTTTTTTACGTCTTTATTCTCCCTGACCATCTAACCCAGGGGTTCTCAACCTGTGGATCGCCACCCCCTTGGGGGTCTATTGACCTTTTGCCAGGGGTCGCCAAAGACCATCGAAAAAATAGATTGTTTTTGTCTATTCTTCTATTGCTGTGTGTATTTGCGGGGAGGGGGGGTTTGCGGCAGAGTTGGGGATTGTTAAAAGGGGTCGCCGAGCATAAAAGGTTGAGAATCGCTGATCTAACCCTAACCTTCTTTAACTTTCTATCTCATAACGAGCGGCTATTACAGACGTGAATACAGAACAGAAATTGGGCCTGACAAAAGGGGACACTACTCTGAGAAATGTAATAATATTCCTGCACATTATGTTCCTTCCCTTTGTCGAGAGAGTTTTTTTTTTCTTCCCCTTCTTTTCTATCCGTAATTCTTTATGATGTGAACCATGAATACGGTAAAAAGTGGATCCATTGTGTGTTTGTGTGTAAGAGGTATGTGTGTGTACGAGAGAGGGGGAGACAGAGGGGGAGGGAGGGAGAAGGGGTGCAAGGGAGTGGATAAAGAAATGACTTTTGTGATAGTATTGAGGACAGAGGACAAGGAAGCTGGGGAATGGTGTGGTGGGAGGGGGGGGGGGCCCAGTACGAATCCGTAAGAGTGCTGAAGAGATGCGTCTGGTTTAGAGATGGACCTGATGTTCTGATTTAATAGCACATAAAAGCTATGAAATTTAATGGCTAAGTTCGCAAAAGAGGAATTGAAAGGAAGGAGACGGGAGGACAAGGGCAGTGGCAAAAGGGAGAGTAAAAACATATTTTTTTTTGGGGGGGGGGAGGGCATTTTTTTTTAACATGCTGCATCCTATTAAATTTTGTATTAAAAACAATTTCCATCTCTTTCTTCCTCTCCTCCCTCCCCTCTCTCTCTCTCTCTCTCTCTCTCACACACACACACACGCACGCACACACACACACACAAATATATATATATATATATACACATAAACACACACACACACACACACACACACACACATACATACATACATACATACATACATACATACATACATACATACATACATACATACATACATACATACATACATACATACATACACACACACACACACACACACACACATATATATATTTAAACCTGACTTTATTTTTGTGTCTGCATGTCAATATTGTAACGCCCCATTCCTCCCAGACCCACACCAAATATATGGCACCCATTTTAGTTTAGCCTTTTTTTTTTTTTTTTGGGGGGGGGGGGTCTTCCTAATATCTTGGCGGTGATCTGATTAGGGCGCTGATTAAACCTCTCTGACGGCCATAAAAGGTTTCTGTCGCTGCAGTGCTTAGGGAGCACCGTTGCAGTGCATCGTGACTTTCGATTCGGGGCTTTAAAAAAAAAAAAAGGGGGGGGGGTGTGAGATGGTTGTGTTGACAAATCGGTGCTAAGCTTCGTTGGTACATTTGACGATAAAACCTTATTCCATAATATTCTCCTTTAAAGCGGGATGTGTGGCGTAATGGCAACCGCTTGGCTGCTTATCAAGAAGGATCAAGTTCGAATCCCGACTCGAGCTTAGTCGTGTTTGTTGAGAGCATAAAAGTAGCATGGTAACTTTCACCCATAAACCTGTCCCCCCCCCCTCCTCTCTCAGTTACACAACAGTAGAGATTTGGGAAAAAAAACGAGCACTAAACGTCATAAAGAAATAACCTGATAACTCAAAAAGTAACATCTATTCCACTTATTTGGTACCACAACAAAAACATTAATTACCAAATATAAATTGACTTATTACTACATACTACTTTTACATTCATCATTTGAAAAGATGTTGTTTTGACCACTCGCTATTGCTCTTATATATGTGACTATGACTTTAAAATTGATGAACACCAGGTGTTTTATTTTTAATGAGCGGTGTAAAAGATCATGAACTATATATAACTTCTCCTTGACTGCTCAACAGTATTATATGGTCTGGACGTGGATGCGTTAATCTGTCTGTCTTGAGTGTTATTGTTAGTGAAAGTATAATCTGAATAAACCACATTAAAAAAAAAAGTTTTATCTTGATCCGAGAATGGGTGTGAGAGAAAAAAACTTTTGACAACAAAGACATACAGACAGAAAGACAAACAGACGGTGTGAGTGGATGTAAGCTTTGTAAAAAGTGGCCAGTATGGTGATCGATCCAGGCGACGCTCTAGCCACTAAGCTAAAACATCCATGACAAATAGTGCAAAATTTTAGCTTAAATAAATTATTATTCTTTTTTTACTGCAAAGTTTGTCTTTTGATCACCTTCCACCTTTTGACTTAAAAAAAAAGTGTAAGGTTCTGACCGTTGTGGTTTCTCATAATTTTCATTTTGTAAACCTAATTAATCGTTTGAGGTCCATAAATCGCTCAACAGCCTTGCTAATTATACGTGTTAAAAAAACAAAACAAACTAGGAACATTCTTAAAACGATTAATTTAATTAGTCCACACTCTGGCCAGATTTAAATGCTAGTCACAGCATTTGACAGCAATTAGGGCATTTCTTAGTCGCCGACAAAACGTGAAAGAATAGCGCTTAAAAGTGTGCACCGGAAACCAGGAATGGAATAAAACATGCTTAGACCGTGTGAAATGTCTGAAATCTTGGCGTCGGGTTTATTGAGTGGCGAATCAAATAAAAAAAAAAAAATTCCAAATCGTCTTTCTGAGATTCACTAAAAAAAAAGTAATACATTTTTAAATACTATTTTTCTGTCTCCCCATTCCGACTTTTTGTTCTCGTTTCTTACAGTGGTCAGAAAGTTAACGGCTGGTGTTTTTAATGGTCATTTGGAATTATTATGAAGAGAGAGAGAGAGAGAGAGAGAGAGAGAGAGAGAGAATATTCCCTTTAAAGTTTTGAATTTCATTTGACAAAATGAAAAATACGAGCGTTGATTAGCTTTGTCTTAAAACCTTTTGTCATTTTAACATGATCCACTATGCTTGCCAACTACAGTGTGGGAATAATCCGGTTGTGAAATCTGTGCAGTTTTATTTTGCATGATGATGTTTAGATTTATTTCCCTTAGGCTCTTAGCTGTTTTACAGTGAGTAAAGAATACTTATGGAATTATTTTAAACCGTGGTGTCCGCCATAGGAGGAAATTCCGAAAGTTAAAGATGGATGTTTATTTCTGCTGATTGTGTGTGTGTGTGTTTTTTTTTTGTCTTGTCTATAACGCTAAAAGAATGAGTAACTTTCGATTCACCACTTTCAGACTACATTCAGACTAAGATTCATTTTTTTTTTGTCAGTAATGTGAGGCATGTTCACATGTTTCTATAAAGTTTATATGAGGATTTTATGTATCCAGGTCAGTGAGCAAACTCCAGTTGCACATTTGTGCTAGGTGTGGCCAAGTCAAATCTTAATTTAAAAAAAAAACTCTTAGGGTTTGAATACCGGGCTTTCGTTTTAATCTTATCTTTATCCACAGCATCGTTTTCTTGTATAACTTAAAGCCCGTGTATAAATTAAAGCGCTTTAGAAATTCATTATCACAGTCTAGTCCAAAACCTTTTACCTCAGTAGTCCAAAATCTATTACCGCCAAATCAAAGACTTATCATATACTAGTCCAATACTAGTTGAAAACCTATGTTCTACTAGTCAAGAACTAATTGACATTCATTCAAATCTATTACCACCAACCTAAAAACATATGTTGTACTTGTCAAGAACTAACTGACATTCATTCAAATCTATCACTACCTATAACAAATCTAATACCGTACCACCAAGTTAAAAACCTTTTATTCTACTAGTCCGAAACCTATTATCTGTAAGTCGAAAACCTTCTCAAGGAGGCAAGGAGTGATGATGAAATGGTTTGCAGAACCTAAACAACCACAGCAACAGTCCGAGGCTCCTGTCACACGAACAGAGCATCAGCTGTCTAACCAAAATATGTCTTCATAAATGATTTTTTTCGAGGGCGAGTCCAGGAGTCTCGTCTTTCCAGACACAGTTATAGAACTTTGTCCGTTTTTAATGAACTAGTTCGATCTCTGATGACAAAATTAATTCATTTTTTCCTCATCTCGATCCACTGAAATGTTAATTGACTTTTAATACTGACAAACTTGACTCTTTTGGTATCGGATTTCTATTCAATATCATCGTCCCAGTGTTTCCCAAACTGTGTTCCTCGGAACTCTAGAGTTCCTCGAGGCCTAAACAGTCGTTCCACAAACTAACTGGAATGATTAATTAGTAGGCCTCCACGTGGATAAACCTCTCTTAAAATATATAAGCATAGAGTTCTGCTAAATACTCACAATGTACAAAATGTTCTGTTAAGGTAAATGTCTGGGAAACGCTGTCCTAACCTATCACCCAAAGTTAGCAGAGTTGTAGTCGTGTTATGGGAGGCTACTCGACATCTTAAATTTTTTTCTTTGAGTTGTCTGCTCTTTTCAAGACCATCCTACTTTGAGTATCCGGTTTTATTTAATACGAAATAGATACGTGCCGTTTAATCAGCTGTCTGGGTCATGCCACAATTTCGTGTCAACCAGATAATTTTGAGGAAAGAGTTAAAAGTACATACAGATTTTAATTATTTTAATGTAGCATTCACCCACCGGCAACGCCCGTCTTTGTCTATCGCTTTCCACTCCCATCACCCAGTGGTCTTTTTCTTAGAAAACAGTAAAAACAGAAAAACAGTTGCTCGAATCTCACTCATTGTCATCAGTGTGTCTCTGAGTAGATAATGATACAGTTCCTCCTTCTGTTAGGAAAAACAAGTTTCTTACTATAAAGTTAAAAGTTTTGAGAAACATAGAAAGTTAATCTTAAATGCATAAATATCGGTCTTTCAACAAGGAGACTTTGTTTTGTGTGTGAAGTGAAACTCTCATAACACAACTGAGTGGATTTCGTATGGAAAGCCGATTTTGTCATTTTTCTGGGGGAAAAAAAGGCGTGTAGAAGATTGAACATTGTAAGTGAATCATGATGTCTTAAAAATATTCATTCACTAAAAAAAAATAACTGTAATTTAGATCTAGTGTTTTTTCATGGGGTACATTTTGACAGAATCGATATCATAGTGTTGAAACCTTGTTGCCATCTTTAAACAAAAAATGAGTTATTTCAAATTTGGATTAACCTACCAAAATTAGAATAATATGGAGTACCATTCCGACCATATTTTCGGTAAAAGTTCCTGTACATTGAATTCCAAGGAAAAGATTGACCACAGTAGAAGCCCTAGCTAAGATTGCAGCCCAAATTGAACAGCATGTCCAGTTGTCATTATGGAAAGTATGCTGACCAGGACCTCAAGTTTTGGGGATTAAGGTTAGAAATTTATACTATGTATTTTTTTAAAATACACAAATCTGCGATGGGAGCAGACGGATGCTGATAATTTTAGGGGGTGTGTGTAAGTTCGTACTTCTGATATAGCATTGTGAAACTGTGAAACTTTTTAAATTTCTTAAGTGAATTGGTTATCTGGTCATAAGGGATATAGATCATGTGAATCCGGAAATTTGAGGCTTCAATCCGCCCAACCAGCCGCATGCAAAAACACTGAAACTCTGAGACAACCTCTCCCCCCCTCTCCTTTTCCAGCTTTTCACCACTACCGTTGCTGCCCCCCCCCCCCCCCCCCGGATAACAGAACGTGACCAACAACACAGATCATGTGTGTTTTGATGTCCTGGCAACCACGTGTTTTGAATTTCTATTGACCTTATCTTATCTTATCTTATATAATACAGACGTTACTTCAAAAAAGAAGATGATTACGTCCTACGCGTCATGCATTTAGTCATGCATATTAACCAATGACTTAAATTCTGCCAAGTCACTGGTTTTTCTGGCTAGCTCAGGCAACCCATTCCATGCTCTAATAGCACTAGGGAAGAAGGAGTATTTGTACAAATTTGTCCTAGCATATGGGACGAGGAATGTGCCTTTATTTTTGTGTCTTTCAGAGTATTTTATTAAATTTTGTTTTTGTATTTGAAGATTATGGTTCAGTGTTTTATGTATAATTGCTACTTTACTTTTGAGTCTTCTGTCCTGAAGGCTTTCTAAATTTAGTGATTTTACTAATGGTGTTACCCTAGTCAAATGTGAATATTCGTTTGTTATGAATCTCACTGCTCTATTTTGTGTTTGTTCCAGTTTCTTAATGTTTTCTTGAGTTGAGGGGTCCCACACGGTGGATGCATATTCTATTATTGGCCTAACCAAGGTTAAATAACATTTTAGTTTTATGTTCTTATTTGATTTATAGAAATTTCTTTTAATAAACCCTAATGCTTTGTTGGATTTTTTTATAGTTTCATCAATATGTGGATTCCATGACAGTTTTTCATTTATTATAACACCTAGGTATTTTGAGTTTTTAGTCTGTGTTACTGGTTTGCCATGAATAAGATAAGTGGAATTAATTTGTTTAATTTTTTTTGTTACTCTTAACAACTGACATTTTTCTGGGTGGAAAGACATGCTCCAATTTGATTCCCATTTCTGTAATTCATCTAATTCTCTTTGTAAAATATCTGTGTCTTGTTTTGTTTTTATTGTTCTATATATTATGCAGTCGTCTGCAAAAAATCTGACTTTTGTTCCTGAACTAATGCAATTTGGTAAATCATTTATGTAAATTAAAAATAGTAGTGGACCCAAGACTGTTCCTTGAGGTACACCTGAGTTTACTGTTATTGGTGTTGATTTAGAGCCATTTATTATTACAGTTTGTTCTCTCCCTATCAGAAAATCTTTAATCCACTGATGCAGTGGACCGTTAATGCCGAAATATTTTAATTTTTTAAGCAAACTATGGTGGTGAACTTTGTCAAAAGCCTTGGAAAAATCTAGTAAGATAGCATCTATTTGTTCACTATTATCTAAACCTTTTGAGAAATCATCAATTAGTCCTATTAGTTGTGTTTCACATGATCTATATTTCCTAAAGCCATGTTGGTATGGGGTGAGGACATTATGTTTGTCTAAGTGGTTTATGATGTTGCTACATATTATGTGTTCTAGTATTTTACATGTGATGCTGGTAAGTGATACTGGTCTGTAGTTTCCTGGATCAGATTTTTCTCCTTTTTTAAATAGGGGGGTGACATTAGCTTCTTTCCAGTCCTTTGGTACTCTGCCCTGGTTAAGCGATGCCTGAAAGAGTATTTTGAACACTGGGGCTAGCTCATTGCTTAGTTCTTTGAGTAATCTAGCTGGAATACCATCAGGTCCAGACGCTTTATTTGGTTTGGTGTTGGCTAATAGTTTTTTAATTCCATTTTCTTGTACTACTTTCTTGACCTTATATTGAACAAGAATGAGTCCATTTTTAAAATCTACACAATATATGGTCAGTTGATATCCACAAGTCCAGCAGAAACTAACATACAAGCACATTTACTTTTGGAATTACAAAAAAGAGAAATATAATCACCTACAATGAATATTTCTAGTTCATAGCCGGTTGATTTTGCGTGGCTTTGTGGCATTAGAACTTTTAGGTAACTAAGGGCACGATTTTGAATCTTGAGAGTATAGTAAAGTTTCCCTTTCAGACCTTACGATGTATAGATTTCTATTAAATGTAGCTAATTTTTAGGAGACAAGGGATTGGGGAGCGTCGACAGACTTTGCTGACCAGGGCGCCTGACACCCTCTCGCTCCGTATATCTCCACGTCCTTTTAATTATCGATCAGTGCTGATTAGTTTCCCTATTAATAGCCTTTCTCCTAAAAAAAAACACCCCAACAACCCTCCCCCTCCTCCCCACTAAAGTTCATCTAATTGTGTCAATGAAAACAGTGCCTCCCAACCCAGTCGCCAGCGATACCACCAGCCCTACGTAGGCCCCTCTCAAACAATCGCCCTCGTGCTCCGCTCATCTATGAAACAGATCATCTGAAACAGTCTGGCGATGAAAAATGTACACTTGTGTCTTCTTCCTACGTGTGTTTCCCCGCGATGGAAGACAGACGTCCAGATCAAAGGCTTATTGATTGTAGACTCATCATACTTTAGAGAGCTAATTTTCTGTAATTGCCACTTTAGATGCTTCGTTGATTCTATCATTTGAGTCGCTTTTAGCTGTGTGTTTGCATGCGCTCGTGTAAGATTGAGTATGTGTGTGTCTCATAGACAAGTTGTCCCATTCCACACACAACATACTGAAACATTACCTAACCAGCATGGTAAATATTTTAGAATGCATTTTAATTTTGGATGATGTTTCGTTTCAAATTTAAGATGGCTTTAACCTTTTTTCCCCCCTGCAAGTATCACTTTATTTCATTTCATTCTGTTTGGGTTAGGGTATGTGTTTGTTGCTGTGTGAGGTAAACATGTTGCGTCAATGTGTGTGTATGCGAGTGTGTTCACGGACCAAAACTTGTATACACTTGAAAGTAATGTAGTGGTCAGCAAAAGGAGGTGGCCAATTTTTAAAATACCCTAAGGCTATCGAAAGTGTTATTAATAAAATGTCGCTACTCAGTTTGATAAAATCTGTTCTAAAATAAATATAGAGAGTTACCTCCTCTCACAGTTAATCCAATGTCTTTCCTTAAAAATACCATGATAATTATTTATTTATTTTTACAAAGCTTATATCAACTCACCATGTCTGTTTATCTGTCTGGTAAAAAGTTTGATTAAAAAAAAAGCAATTAGTTTCTCAATTGTTGATGATTAATTATTTTGTTTGATCTGGAAATAAGGGGATTAAATGCTATTTACAAGATGTGGATGCATGTATGTATGAATTTAATCCCTTATTAAGTTTTGACACGTTTTTTCTCTCACCTATCATTCTCTGATGAATTTCAAATGTTGCATAATTATTCATAGTCGATGATAATTCGCGAATCAATAAAAAAAAAAAAATTAACAAATTAGATAATAATTTAGAAATAGTTACTCAATTTGTTTAATGAAGAGAGCTAAACCCTGTAATTTTCAGATACATGACAGTAATTAGCGGTTCTTCCCCTTAAATATGCTTTGTTTTTAAAAAGTGTTTTTTTCTTTCTATTGCTTGTTTTTTTTAAAATTATTTTTTGTTTGTTTTTTGTTTTGCTCCAGATAACTTAGTACTGAAAAACGTAATAAAGCCATGTTTAGTAAGACCTTCTTTTAAAGAGCATTATTGTTATACAAGATGTTGTCAGGATCTTCATGCTTAATTTTTGTTAAAGTGTGTTTATTATGACTATTTGTCTGGATAACTCCAAATGACCTCTGTTGTGAATGACTTCTAAAGAAATGGATTTGCGAGAATGACCCATTGTGTAATGTGCAAATAGAGGGAAGTAGACGAGTACCACCTTTCCTGTGGCTTTCAGTTCAGCCAAAAGTAAATACCTGAACACATCTTCTGAAACGACTGATAGTAATCTATCGCTTATTAGTAATTCCTGCGCTAGAAGTGGCAAAATATGTAGGTCACAGCTGGGGCAGCGTGGCCACCGGAAATGCTGCATTCCTTATTAATCTTCGGACTTGAAGACAAGCCTTATTATTATTATTATTAGCATTTCAATCAGTGCTTCAAAAGGATGGTCAGTTTTTGAGTTTTAATATGGTATGTATGTTTTTTATCTACCACTTTTATTGCTATGTTAATACGTGATTATTTCAGGAAAGATTTTCGGTTTACAACAATAACAATAAGGCAAACAATAGGGCCTACTTGAAATGACATAAATGAAAGGCTGACAATATGAAACAAAAACTAGAAGATGCCCGTCTTTACTAAACATAACTTTTTTTTTTTAAATACACTATCGTTCTCCTATTTCTTTATTGTAACTTTTCAGTTTTAACTGAACTGTTTTATGGAAAGGAGTCGTAGTCTCTTCGTTTTTCTATATCAAATTTGGAAACTCACACAAAAAAGGTGCCACATGAATCTCAATTTACTAGTGATTGTAACGCCTTCGCAGTCATCTGATATTAAAACGACATTGTTATTAAATACACAAACTTTGAAAGAAAACTTGACAATATTTTATCTATGGTACTATTTTCCCTGCGCAGTTCACGTACACTTTGGTCAGACATGAATGTTAAAAGAACAGAATCGCAATCCAAGCAGACATAACTCTCCCTCGTTACCGGCCAGAGATAACTTCACTAACAAAGGCAAGGGGAAATAACCCGGTGTCATCCGTAAAATTCATGTTCCGGGCACTTGAAAACCGCCATTTGCTCGCGCGCCGACGTTTTCGGCACGAGCGCGGATTAGTATCGTCGATGAAGCGTATTGGAGCAATTTGCCCGCGTGGGACATGAAGTCATGGAGCCTTGGGAACAAAATAGTTCTTTAAAAAAAAAAAAAGGAAAGTGAAACACGACAATAATAGAAGTTAGAATGGTGTCTAGACCAATTACTGCATTTAAATTTTGCGCTGCGGCATTTTTTCGGTAGAGACAATTTCGCAGACGTAAAACGATTATAGCGCTGAAATCTGTCCTGATGATTTGAAGGAAGCAGAAGTCAAATTGGAGCTCTTCTTGCACGGAATTTAGAAGTTAATGGCGGGAAATTTCATTGTCTTTGATAGAACAGCGATCAGTCATGCGGAACTCATGGCTACTCCCATAAGTAGCAGACACTGTGTGTTTGAGTGTGTGGCTTAGTATGTGTATTAGAGAGTTTCTTAATGGCAAGACAATTGTGGGTCATTACAATGTTTATTTGATTTGGTTGGTCGATTTCTCGAGTAGGTGTGTGTCAATGTTTTTGTTTAATGTGTATTTGTGTGTGTGTTCGCATATTTTTTAATACGACAAATCAGGCACTAATTTGTTTGAATCACGTGATACCAATTAGGTCGGGACTTCGCCAACGGTTCTAAGTTCTTTAATGTATCATTTTGCCAACGGTTCTAAGTTCTTTAATGTATCATTTTGAAAACGGTTCTAAGTTCTTTAATGTATCATTTTGCCAACGGTTCCAAGTTCTTTAATGTATCATTTTGCCAACGGTTCTAAGTTCTTTAATGTATCATTTTGCCAACGGTTCTAAGTTCTTTAATGTATCATTTTGAAAACGGTTCTAAGTTAATGTATTATTTCTCTAGCTGTTAAAACTACATTTGGCTTCTAGTGCACACACATCTCAGCCTACTCCCACACATATTCACTCTGGTACACATCAACTCCACACACTCTCTTTAACACCGCTACTCCGCACTTCTACCACACAAACAACACAATACGAATCTTTCCCAAGTAAAGGTGCATTTTCTACGAATGTTAAAAGATACATGGATCTAACTCAGCTGTGTCCAACATGTTTTGGTCCTGGGGCCTTCAAAGGGAAACTTCGATTTTTTGATAGTGTTTAAATTTTCAGAAAATTAATATATTAGTCTTTTTATTTTATTTTCAATAATAACTCGGCAATTGATGTTTTTCTGGGGTATTTTTTTTCTGCGCAACCAAAACAGTCAGACTTTCACCTGGTTTCATTGTGACGTCACACAATCCTATTAATTTAAACTATTGACCTACTGTATAACTGAAAACCATGCAGTTTACAATCTCATTAAAAAAATGGATCTTGGTCTATTAAGTTAGATTTGGATCTTGTAAGCAAAGAAAGAAATACGTGTTATGAGCAGATATACATGCTTGAACTAACCATAGCAGTTTGTATTTTTTTCGCCTGAACACTCAACACACAACTAACGCTTGGTTGTCTTGTCATGGCCGACTAACGTAATTTAGGCTTGCCTTACACTGACCAGCTCATTAGAATCAGTCACTACAAGTAGCCTAGGCTTGCCTTACACTGACCAGTTCGTTAGAATCAGTCACTACAAGTAGCTTAGGCTTGCCTTACACTGACCAGTTCGTTAGAATCAGTCACTACAAGTAGCTTAGGCTTGCCTTACACTGACCAGTTCTTTAGAATCAGTCAGACACACGATCCATTTACTTTTTGGGACAGGGAGGGGTGTACATGAATTTTTTTTTTCTTCTTTTCTCGAGTTGGTTAACCTGATGCTTTTTGATGTAGTCAAGCTGTTTAATAGCGGCGTACCATTAAAACTATAATTGTGGAGAATCATTCAAACTGTAAAATCGATAGGATAACAGGATATATAACTCTACTATAGCTATGGGCTAGGTCATCGCTAAGCCTAACAGCCACTATACGAATGAAGCGATGCGATTGGTTGCATTTGCTATCATTTTAAGTATTGAAAAAATATTTATAGACATTTTACTGCCATGTAAGAGATTTATGTATCACTGCTATAAATGGAAGTTTTACTGTATCTTTTGTAAGGCTACATCATGAAGTCCAAACCATAGAAACAACTTGAGAATCATTGCAAGCACTATTTGCTCATTTACTTAGACCTCCTCTTGACGTTAGTTCTATTTTTTCATTGTCTCTTCACTAACTTCGCACCATAGTTAGCTCCCCTTCCTTTTTCTAATGCTCTTCCCTTACATACGCTTCATCTTCTTCAAAAACTATTTTAATTGAATTACCTCCCTTGCGCTAAACTGAAGAAAAAAGGGGGGGAGGGGGTGATGGTGGCAAAAACAACAGCAGTGTAAACGGGTACATAGCAGCAGAGAAATTACTGACAATTATAACTCATCTCCAGGTCCCGACACGTGAAGGGCCATAAAAGTCAGTCTCTGATTGGCTGATGTGATGACAATTGTTAATTTACAATGGTTTTGAACTGTCGATCAACTGGGATCTCGATCGCGACGTTTTTCATTGCCTCCTTGTGGGTAGACATACTAAACACTTTGTGCGCTGACCTATAACACATTGTGTTCATCTTGCACCTATATTTATCACATTCGGCCATCTTTAAGACCTTGGAGATCCTTGGTGCAGAGGATGTAAAGCTCATTCGCAATCAATTAAATGTACATTCAAATTATCATATACTTAAAAAACAACAACAACATATATATTATCAACACTTCCATTTATTTTGTACACCCTATTGCTATCCACTAGGACACAATAAATAGCGTATAATTTCATCAAGTTTGCCACATTCAAGAAGCCACATGTCATTCTTTGACAAGAGTTATGCAAATAAAACAGAAACAAGTTCGTTAAACTTTACTGAAAAAAAAAATCCCTACAAAATTTCCAAATAATCTTTCAAGCGTGGAGACTGCTTGCACTGGAAATGAGTGTGTCTGACCTTTGCTTTGTAATGATGTCAGATGTGACATCGTTGATGCGTTATATCGATAATTATTGTCAAACTCTAAAATGTTTTTGTTCAATTACTAATAAACTTTGTTTTGGTCGTCTCCCCTGTGTTTCTCTTCGTGCTGAGTTGGCTTTCCTGAATCTTCAAAATATTATTGGCGTTCAAAGGCTTTCCGAATGTTTCTTATGTTATGTACATTCTCTTCCTCTAAATTTATTAATGGATATTTAGTATATCAGGATTATTGCTGTTTAAAAAGTGGTTACTGTAGTTTTGTTTAGAAAAGTCATAGAAATCCTTTAGTTCTGGAGCTATCTTTAATAATGGATTGTTAAATGCATTCACGTTACTGGAATAGGTAAATTTTTACATTTTTTTTCTTACATTGTGCTAGCGTTGATCTGGTACTAAGTTTATGAACTTAAGCCTTAAAGTATCAAACGTTGACCTTGGTGTACTTGGTGCCTTGACCAAAAGCTTTCAAATTGTTTTGAACTCAAGACCATCTATTTGGAAGCTGATCGATTACCATCTCAGGTCACTAGTTTTCGGGGTATTACAAAATGTATATTACAATTGCACATCTATGACTGCTTGTTTGTATGATATGCGCTTTGGTCTGTTGTCGTGAAGGTCCCTGGTTCCAACCCTGCCCGACACCCATCCCCAGCAGACAACATCTAGCTCTGCACTTAACATCATTCCTGCTAGTCTCACGCCTCCAACTCAAGGTTATGGTGACACGGGTTGTTGTGACATGAAAAGAATTCATCTCTTATGTCGCCATTGTCGTCGGAATAAAAACAAAGCGACAAGGGAAGGAAGCCCTACGACAGTTGGCAGCTGTATTCCACGTCATTGACCAGCTTCATTCTTTAATTCTGTTAACCAATAACGTTATGAATTTCTTCCTGTGCTGCCAATTTATCTAATTTGTTGAGTACATTAAGATTATTTAAAGCTAGATCTATGTCCAGATTTACCGCGAAGCCTTACTAAGAGCAAATGAAAAGATAATTGGCTCCTGTACATAATAGAAACTATTGTCTCTTCTGCAGGAAAGTTAACCTTATCTTATTATAATTTTACCAACAAATACATTTATCCCCCTTTATTAAATATAATGTCTTTTTTGAAATTCAATGCCAGTGAAAACGTTAACTACCCCCCCCCCCCCCCTTTATCCCATTACTGGACCAACTTCGTCAGTGCATTGCTATCAGGATGTTCACTGTGAAAGGTTTCGCGTAAAAGTTGAAAAGCAGACGTCAAAAATGAAAACTTTTTGGCGCGGTGAAATCTTCTTCACTGAAATCACTCATTTATAGATATTTTTTTTTCTTGAGCAATATTGTCGTTTGAAAAGTGAATTACTTTAAAAGATGATTTCAGGAACGTATTATTAATTTTTTTTTTTTAAATTGGCGCTAAAAGTACATAATAAAAAAGAAGGAGGTAATGTTCTATTGTTTTCTAAACTTTGCCAATTTATTGTCACCGCTTGTACATCTTGTTGTTTCATTCGCGTTTGTAAATGTCTACAATTAATTAATTATACTGCTGGAGAATGGGCTAGTTTAAGCCTCTGTTATTGAAACCATTATTTTAACGATATTCCATATAAACAAAACAGTAAATATACGTAAATAAATATCAGGATATTGTGATGTTCGCTATGCATTGACATATACCAATTGGCCAAGAAAATTTAGCGGCCTTATAATAGTTACATTAATGGTGTAAGGTTTCCTGAATAACATGAATTAAATAATACAAACCAAATACATCTCCATTCACGCCGTATCAAACTGTTTCATACCATATATATATATATATGGATGGCTGCCTGCTCGTGAGGTTTGCGCGCTGGACTGTCGTTCGGATTTATCGATGGTCGAGGGTTCTAATCCTGCCCGCTCCCATCCCCCGTCGTCCTGCGAGAGGTTTGGACTAGGAAGTTAACTATCTTCAACTCTGAAGGAACATCCGAAACATGTAAAACAAACAAAACAAACAACATATCTAAGAACAGAATGTAAAACCGCAATGAGAGTCGAGATGTTACATCATATGTTTATTATTCACGTTTCTAAACGGAATGGAGACAGAGGAATTCTTCTTATCATCACTCCATTCAAGTTTGTCTCTTCGCAATATAGACTCTGGTGTAGATCTCCTCTATTTTACCAGCCAGAGTGTTTGTCTTCTTTTCCTGGTATCTGATACCCAGCATTTGTATGTAGATAAATGAATGGACTTTGGTATAGATCAGTTGTGCCAAAACATCGGCCTGGGAACCACGGGCCGCATTGGTATAAAAACAAATCCTGGAGTAAACTGGAACGTAGTCTCTGCGGCTTTATTGTTCACTGCGGGCAGGAATTTCATGGGGCCGGATGTAGCACGCGGGCCGTAGTTTGTGCAGCACTGTCATAGACGAATGTCCTTGATATAAATTGATCTAAATGTCCTAAGTTTAAAAACTAAAATTGGGTTAGTCCTTTTTCCCACGATGACGTATTTGGGCTTGTGTAGTGACCACAGCGCACTCCTTGACCACAGGTCATAAACACAGTGGAAACTAGAACGCTCACTAGACTAGAGCGCTTCGAACAGTAGTCAAAAGAATGGACGCCAACATTAGGCAAACCAAATCATTATATTTGTTTGTTTGACCAATAAAGGGTGGGGGATTAGATTGGTACACTTTAATATACCAACGGTTACTGATTAGTACGCATTTTGGCTTGCCATGACGTCTCCGGTTCAAACCTTCCTTGTCACCCTATTTCGAGAAGTTCGTGCCTTTATATATCCTATATTGAAAACATTACACACAAAAAAATAAAATAATAATAATTACCGAAACAAAAGATAAATCCAGCATTCAAATGAACAGTAGTCATAGGGAAGTAGGAGCTCTTGTACACATTTGTCCTTGCATATGGAGCGAGGAATTTGCCTTTATCTTTGCATCTTTAGTATTTCATTATTGATTTAAATTGATTATCATCCGGTAATTTTTGTTCACTTTTTTAGAATGACAGAATCACTATTTCTAAACCCTTCCCTCTGTAACGCAAACTAATTTCAAAATATGGAAGATTCATTAGGCATGTTAACCGATGACTCTAATATCGATAGGGAAGTAGGAGCTCTTGTACACATTTGTCCTTGCATATGGAGCGAGGAATTTGCCTTTATCTTTGTGTCTTTCTGAGTATTTTATTATTTATTTACTACTATTTTATCACTTAGAATTTATTTAAAAACAAATGGGCTACTAACTCGCGGTAATAAAGATTTGATACGCATATGAACTCTGCTGGCATTGGGATATTGTCATAATTAAAGCTCGATTCTTTTCTATTAAGTTGGTAATAGTAGACTTCAATTTAGCGCCATTGATATAATTTAGTTTGTAGTAAAAAAAATCTCCGATAGTTTTCATAATATGAGAACTGTAATTATTTCACTTTTTTTAATGCGAACCAAACAAAAAAAAATTAATTAAAAAATAATCACAGAATTTAGTTATTGAATATAATTCAAACCGTTTAGACGGATGATTTATTACTATTTTTTCCCCTTGGTTTAAGCTTCGATGCTCTGGGGGTTCACGTCTGCTGACACACCTTGGGCGTAGGTCATTAACAGGTGTGAAAACAAGGAACTGGAATCACGACAATGGCGATAATAATTCAGAAGCAAAGGCCACAAAGACCTAACGGAAACTCTTTATTAAAAAAAAATAAAAAATATTTAGCGTGTGTAGCTTGATGGCGTCATTCGTTCGTAGAGTTGTAGATTAAACTATTAGGTTACAGTAACCGATCCGCCATTTTAATAGCCGTGTTTGACTTACCCCTTCATTTCCCCAGATTTTTTTTTCAATATGATCACAATTTTTTTTTTACCCAGCCTGATGACAAATAATTTTGAAAAAAAAAAAGAGAGACGAAGCTGATGAAGATGGTAGTATTGAGTCAATAGACACACCACCACCGTTAGTTCAGTTTCGATCGCGTCTTGACGTCTGCTCGACTCATAAATTGATGACAGGCCCGCACACCTCTTTGAGATGTTCCGCGAAATATGATTGGTTGTTTTTTTTTTCCCTCCTCCTTTATTAATTTATTTTTGTGTGTGTGTGTGTCTTTCTTTTGTAGATTTATTAATATTATTATCGTTTCGTTTTTTCCCCCCATATCTCCATTCTTAGTGCGTTCAGTTAGAAAATATTTAAGTAATTAAAAGAAAGAATAAAAAGGAAGGCCTGAAAAAATTACAAACATCGTTTCATGTGGGAAAAAAATGAAAGAAAGAATAGACAACTCTAGTTGAAAAAAAAAAAAAAAAAGCTAGATTTACCTTGAAGGAACATTCCGTAACGAACAGTTTTTTTTTGGAGATAAACTATAGATGAACGTAAAGCTTTGTTTTTTGTTTTTTTGAAGTAATAAGTTTTTCTTGTGTTTTTTTTTTTTTTTTTATATTCTTTCTAATTGTAAATAAATGAAGGAGGTTGTGAACTTCGACGGAGAGTATGAATTATTTTTTGGATTCTTACAATAATGAACAGTGAGTGACTTCCTAAGTTTTTATACTTAGAATTTTTTTTTTAATATTGGCCGATATTTAAATATTTTTAAGGCTTCAATGCTTTTTTGTGTGTCTACTTTTTTTTTTTTTTCTTAAAATATCTTTTCATCATTCGTGTTGAATTAAGGTGATGTAATGAAGATATTTTTTTTTAGGAAACAAAAATAATATTGATCGAACAAATGTTGATATTTGATAGATGGATACATAGAAAAAAAAGACAACAAAGAGAGAGAGAGAGAGAGAGAGGGAGGGGGGGGGGAAAGGGGTTCTGGAAGTAATATTACAAATAATTTATGAATTGATTTATTTAGCGTACTTTTTTCAGTTTGTTCGAGTCAGTTTAATATATTTAGGAAAGAAATGCACACCCTATTTGATCTGTGTACGCTTCAGTTACTGGTATTGTTTGCATATGGATACTTCAATAATACACTGTGTTTTCCTTCTGTGGGATGAATCTATCCATCTTGTTTTATCTTTAAATGGTATACGTACCTGGATATGTAAGCCTTTATATGTTTTTAGTTACCAGTCTTGTTTGATCTATGAGACGCGTTTCGAATCCTGGTGAAGACTGGGATTTTTAATTTATGGATCTTTGGCCGCCTCTTAGTCCACCCAGCTCTAATGGGTACCTGACATTAGTTGGGGAAAAGTAAAGGCGGTTGGTCGTTGTGCTGGTCACATGACACTCTCGCTAACCTTAGACCACAGAAACAGATGACCTTTACATCATCTATAGACCACAAGGTCTGAAAGGGGAACTTTAAGTTTACTTGCTTGATCTGTATTTGCAGTAAATATGTTACCGGCAAATTGCGGGATCCGGCATTCTATGCTAGACAATGTGTGAACTGTTGATTTAAGCATTCTATTGATTTCAAACATTTCTATGAATAATTAATACATTATATAATGTCTCTATTTGCAAATAATCTGAACAGCTTTGTTGTGTACTTAATAGTGTGGAGTTCGTTTAAATTACAACTGCCCAAGTGGGTTCGCTGGGCCACAACTTTTGTTATGCTATGGGGAAATTATTGATACCTCTTTCTTCTTCTTTGTAGTTATCTTATCTTATCTTATCTTATCTTATATAATACAGACGTTACTTCAAAAATGAGTTGAGTCTCTTGGAACTCTAGGCTTATGCAAGCTTCTCCAAAGTAGCCTACTGTCTGTTTAACGATAAAGGCGGAGTGTTTCTGGGATTCGCCTAGCCCTAATATCCTTCAATGTCACTCCACACATTGATAATACGCAGGGTGGACTGTAGAGTTTGCCTTTGAATCACGCAGACTATCACTGTCTGAACCTTTGATCTCACAGATTATCTTATCTTATAAAATACTGACGTTTGTTCAAAAAGAAGATTACGTCCTACGCGTGTTCCTTGGTCAATATAGTCATGCATGTTAACCAATGACTTAAATTCTGCCAAGTCGCTGGTTTTCCTGGCTAGCTCAGGCAACCCATTCCATGCTCTAATAGCACTAGGGAAGAAGGAGCATATGTACACATCTTATATAATACAGACGTTACTTCAAAAAAGAAGATGATTACGTCTTATGCGTCATGCATTTAGTCATGCATATTAGCCAATGACTTAAATTCTGCCAAGTCACTGGTTTTCCTGGCTAGCTCAGCACATTTGTCCTAGCATTGTGTCGTTACGAGTATTTTATTAAATTTGTTTTTATATTTGAAGATATATGGTTTAAGTGTTTTATGTATAATTGCTACTTTACTTTTAAGTCTTCTCTCCTGAAGTCTTTTCTAAATTTAGTGATTTTATTAAAGGTGTTACTCTAGTCTAATGTGAATATTCGTTTGTTATGAATCTCACTGCTCCATTTTGTGTTTGTTCCAGTTTCTTAATGTTTTCTTGAGTTGAGGGGTCCCACACGGTGGATGTATATTCTATTAGTGGCATAATCTATGTTAACTATCATTTTAGTTTTATGTTCTTATTTGATTTGTAGAAATTTCTTTTAATAAACCCTAATGCTTTGTTGGATTTTTAAATAGTTTCCTCAATCTGGGGATTCCAAGACAGTTTTTCACTTAGTACAACAACTAGGTATTTTGCGTTTTTAGGCTGTGTGACTGGTTTACCATGAATAAGATAAGTGGAATTAATTTGTATTAGTTTTTATATTATGCAATCGTCTGCAAATAATCTGACATTTGTTCCTGAATATATGCAATTTGGTTAATCATTTATGTAAATTAAAAATAGTTGTGGACCTAAGACTATTCCTTGAGGTACACCTGAGTTTACAGTTATTGGTGTTGATTTACAGCCATTAATTATTAACAGTTTTGTTTTCTCCCCATCAGAAAATCCTTAATCCACTGATGCAATGGACCGTCAGTGCTAAAATATTTAAATTTTTTAAGCAAACTATGGATTGATCGAAGACAAACTAGAAATGTTCATACATTGGATACCCCCTCCCCCCCCCCTTTTTTTCTACAGGTCCACAACTGAGATTGGCCCAAAGCGCTCTGAGCATGCTATAAGCATGAAAGTAGTGCTATATAAAAGCCAAAATTTTGAAATCAGCACCAGGGGAATTCAGAGCATTTTCAAAACAAAGTTTTATTATGAAATGCACAGATAATTCTGACAACGTTGCGATAATTAATAATCCGACTTCGTGTTAGGCTTCTTTCATAGTCAGTTACAAATACCAAATTGTCACCCTTTATTGTCTCAAGAAAGAGATTTAAAAAAAAAATAATCTGGTGTTTTTGCTGTATGGTTATGCCTTTGAAAAATGTCCATTTAGAAATCGGATTTCTATTCAACCTACTTATCCCATTGCCTGAACTTACGCGATTCACTTGCTGTTTATTAGCAATCGTTATAGAAGCCCTGGTCAGTACGACTTGGCAACGAGTGGTCCAAGCTGCCCACAGATTGTGACACTGCAGGTCAGTGTTCAGGCTTTCTATATAAGGAATAGGTCTCGTCTGGATGCATAGAAAATATTATTTCGTAAGAACTTAGTTATTATTAAAAATTATATGAAAAGAATAATGTATTCATTATATGGTAATGGAAAAAAAAAACAACAAAAAAATTGTCGGAGTTTCCCTTTAACAATGTCTAGGACGCTGTATCCAAAGATAACTGTTGCCAACTAAATTTTAAGAAGTACTCTTTGTGCAACAATTGTAGATTGGAAACATGATTCTGTAATGTAAACAAATCTTATTTTTTTATCTTATATAATACAGACGTTACCTCAAAAAAAAAAAAGATGATTATTTCCTATCAACTAATCTAGCATGTTAACCAATGACTTAAATTCTGCCAAGTCATTGGCTTTCCTGGCTAGCTCAGGCAACCCATTCCATGCTCTAATAGCACCAGGGAAGAATGAGTATTTGGACAAATTTGTCCTAGCATATGGGACGAGGAATGTGCCTTTATATTATCTTTGTTTCTTTCAGAGTATTTTATTAGATTCTGTTTTCGTATTTTGAAGATTATGTTTCAGTGTTTTATATATAATTGCTACTTTATTTTGAGTCTTTTCTCCTGAAGGCTTTCTAAATTTAATGATTTTACTAATGGTGTTACTCTAGTCAAATGTGAATATTTGTCTGTACACCGGATACACCAAAGTATCTCACTGCTCTATTTTGTGTCTGTTCCAGTTTCTAAATATTTTCTTGAGTTGAGGGGTCCCAAACAGAGGACCCCATATCTCTTTTATTGGCCAAACCAAGGTTAAATAACATTTTAGCTTTATGTTCTTATTTGATTTGTAGAAATTTCTTTTAATAAACCCCAATGCTTTGTCTGATTTTTTAAATAGTTTTATCAGTAAGGGTACCACGAGAGTTTTCATTTATTATAATACCTAAGTAGTTTGTGTTTTTAGTCTGCATTACTGGTCATTATATTCGATCTTGTAAAATTTGTTAGATTATTAATGCTTCCGTATTCTGTACACCGGATACACCAAAGTATCTATTTATATATACGCCTCCAATAATGAAAATTCTCCACATTTTAATTTTACCATTATTTCATTTATTTACATCAGGCCTTGGGGCTATTTTTGTATTTCTGAATATCAAATATCTCACGGCTCAAAGCGTTTATATGTAATGAAATATTCTCCATTTACTTAACTTTGATTCGGCTGTTTTTGTTTTTCTTGAGCACCAAAAGAATGAGCTGCCTGTTATCGGTCCCAATCTGACATGCCCTAGATATGTGTGCCAATGTTTAGGTTATAACCGAATAATGTGTCGTTACATTTTGATCTTCGGATAAAATTAAATCCATTATTGATTATGTTTTTGAGGAACGCAGGCAGAAAGGGGAAAAGGCTGAACGAGAGATTGAAAACATGACTGGATCATTATTACACGAATAAGTTAATTATTATGCTTCGTCTCTTGTATTAGCTGCTGGTTTATAGCGAGAATTGTAATGGCTTCCTTATTTTGTGTACTCCATGACTTAGATCTAGTAAACTTCTCGTTCTAAAAAAGAAAAAAAAAACTTCGTTTACGTGTTCCAAGTGGAAGAAGTTGAACCAAAATGTAAATTTATATTCACAACAATATATTGTTTTTAATTTGATTCTAAATGACAGAAAAACCTGGCCAAAAACCTCCACAATGATAAGGGTTCGGTTACATACTCTGGTAGAGAAAAGATACCAGTTTGTGTGAATCGATAGGGATTTTGAAAGCAACTATGTAAAGACACAACGTAAGGTCATACCGTAAATCATCAACTATGTAAATCCTTTACGTCTAGCCCCCTTGTTTCATGACACGCGTGTCTTTGTTCGAGATTCTCGGCATTAAAATAAAAATGTTTTACATGGTTCCGATGTTCTTTCAGAGTTGAAGATAGTTTACTTCCTAGTCCAAACCTCCTGCAAAACGACGGGGATGAGAGCGGGCAGGGTTTGAACCCGGGACCATCGATAACTCCAAACGGTAGTCCGACGAGTAAATCGCACGACCAGGCAGCCATCCGTGCTTTACCACTTAGCCACCACACCCCCTGTCAAATCAAAAGTAGCATCAAATAGTAGATGTATGCATTTGTAATGTGTTGATTGTTAATTACAGACCTCTTTGCAAATATTCTCCCAGGCTGTTTCCATATTTATAGTTTATTATTATTATTATTATTATTTTTACAGTTTTATCAAACCTTGGTTAAATATTTTTTAAAATAAAAAACAAAATGATATTATTGTACGAGCCTTTTCGTAAAGGGGAAGTAACCTATACACAACAATAGTAATTATAATTACACCAAAAGTAGGTTTACGGTTCTCACGTCGACTATTTAAAAATACGACACTAGAACAGAAATTCCTTATAGCTGGGAACATGAACATCAACAATTGAATCTCTCAGATGCTCGAAATATCCACCTCAACATTGCGACACTCTTGCAATGTGTCCAGGACACTCCGATACACGTTGCGACACACATTCCGATCTTCTTCCATTGCTGTCAATGCGAGATGGATATAATCTCGTTTTGTTTCTTCTCATAAATCTTTTTTCTTAACATCACCCCAAAACAAGTAAAATAGAGAAATTTATTTATATAAAAAAAATAATAAAACCACAAAAAAAACAAAGCTTATTAAAATGTAAGTATATATGTCGATAATGTAGAAGTTATTTCCCTTATTCGATATCAAATAGAAAAATAAATTACTAATGATTATTTGACTAATTGGTTAGTTGTTGTTTTTTATTCATACATGGTTTAGTTAGTTTTTTTTTTTATTGACTCCTTTCTTCTCTACGCCAATAAATAATTGTGCGAAGATTCAACATGATCCGAGAATGGAAAGTGGGAGAAACAACGTGTTCACATTTGGTTTGCCACACAGACAAACAGAGTGAGTTTAAATAAGCTTTATAAAAAGAAATCCACATGTGTCAAGTAAGGAGGACGTGGTGGTCATTCGATGGTGCCACTTTCTCCGAATCAACCCTATAAAAGGTAGTTTGATAACCTACTTTCAGAATTTAGAATTTAGGTCATTGACTAAATGCCTGACGCGTAGGCCGTAATCATCTTCTTTTTTTGAAGTAGCGTCTGTATAACATAAGACTTTTGGGCCACCGTGATACGCTTTGAAAAAAGCCAATACACATGCGTAAGTGTTGCCCTAGTTCCCATCTACACATTAACAATGAGCTGCTCAAGGAGCCCGACTGTCCAGTAGACAGAGTCACTACTTCTCCTACAGACCCCCACCCCTTACACCCTGAGAACAAGTCAGAAAACATTCTGACAATGAAGAGACCATCCGGTTCGTACCCTTTACCCTGTTTGCTTTTAGATAATAAACACACAAACAAAAAAAACTATAATATATATTGATGATCTGATTTCACCTGCAACGTATCAGGCTAATTATGTGAGTAATTTGTTTTTAAACATATAATATACATTTAAAAATGTATCTGTACACACTATAAAGAAAGATTATAAAGATTATTTAGTATAGGCTGCAACATAGACTCTATAGTGGTCATTGTCATCATCATCAAACTCCATTAGAGTGAGGGCTTGAGAGGCTCAAATCCTCTCTTGCAAAAGCCCTGGACAGAAACCCTGCTGTCTTGCGTAGTGCATAAATATCGCCATACAGGTCGAGAATTTTGGATTTCCCAGACCTGTCGAGACGGAGATCAGCAAGTCTGGGGCAGTCAAACAGAATATGGGGCACGGTTTCATCTTCTTCCCCGCAGCGGGGGCACCGTGAATCAAAATTTGGCCATAGCCGCGAGAAATATGAGCCAACAAGACAATGGCCTGTCCTGCACTGTGCTATAATAGCTTGCTCTAGCATGGTCAGGCCTGGACAGCCTCCACCACGGGGAAGTGCGGTCAGGGCGCCTCTTGCGCTCCCAGACTCCACGAGCTTTTTGGGACTTGTCCCAGCACTCAAACCACTTTTCCATTTCTTTTTTTTTTTTTGTATTATAGCCAGGGCTTGATGAAAGCTTACAGCCTGATCAGTGGGTGGAATTTGCCCTCCCTGGTGGGCCAAAGAGTCTGCAATTGTGTTGCCAGTCACACCTATGTGACTCGGTACCCACTGCATTATTACAGGGGTGCCATAGCGTTGTTTAATGTTATGTGAAACCATGATGACAGTGTTGATATTGGGGGGCCATGGTCGGGGTTCTTTGCAAAGCCTGTAGTACAAATTTTGAGTCAGTAACCACAACAATCTGTGTTGCCCTCAAATGTCCTTCGCCGAGTTGAGAGTGAATGACTTTTAAGGCTTCACAGACTGCCATGGTCTCCGCATCAAAACTGCAAACACTACCACATGGTCCATAGATTTTAACTGTGTAAGAGCCAAGAAAGTCGATGTAGGCTCCATAGCCTGCTCTTCCAGAATCTGTTGATGCCGACCCATAAGTGTATGCAAAAATAGCACTGGGCTTGAAGGTATTAATGGTCTCCAGAGCTAGGATTTTAAGGTCGTTAGATGAACGGCTTTGCTGAGTGGCATTAGGGTCTACTAATTTCAAGCGTATGTCTGGGGTCGTTGGGCGACACCAAGAGGGAAGGGGATGAAAGCGTTGAATGTTTTGTTGGTTGGTGGAGAGGCCAGCTTCATCAGATAGTCTAGTGGCATGGTGCATAAAAGACTGCGTCTGGATACGTCTTTTTCATCTCCAACCATCCACTAGTTTTCTAGCTGGGAGGTATTCATCCAGCCTTTTATACCGCTCATAGCAGGTCAGTACTGACCTTTCCCTCCTAGTTTGGGGAGAAGTTTGTTTAAGCACGCTCACCACGAATACGTCTGGCAAGATGGATGTCTTTGGGCATGATTGTGACACGCTTGGCGTGGATGGCACACAAGTTGGTATCTTCAAAGAGACCGACAAGGTAAGCCTCAATAGCCTCTCGGAGAGCCATGACTGCAGAGCTCTGGAAACGCAGGTCAGTCTTGAAATCTTGAGCGATCTCACGGACCAAACGTTGGAATGGCAGTTTGCGGATCAGAAGCTCAGTGCTCTTCTGGTAACGTCGGATTTCTCTCAGGGCAACTGTACCGGGCCTGTAACGATGGGGCTTCTTGACACCTCCCGTAGCTGGTGCTGATTTCCTAGCAGCCTTAGTGGCCAGCTGTTTACGTGGTGCCTTACCACCAGTGGATTTACGAGCGGTTTGCTTGGTTCTAGCCATTGCGAAGTTTCGAGCGACTCGATTGAGATCAAGACCTTTCCCTCCTAAGGTTTAGTGGACCTATATTAGCCATTATTTCAGCCGCATTTACTGGACTTGTCCTAAAGGTTCCACAGACAAATCTTAGTGCTTGGGACTGTATTTTATCAAGTTGTTCAAGAGCAGTCCTAGAGCCATAAATTTGCACAGGTAGGCTGTAGTCTATCTGATCGGACTGCTTCTAAATACAGGGATCGTAGCATGTCTGCTCGGGCTCCCCACTTCGTGGATGCTTCCGCACAATGCAAAGTTTCCCTGAGGCCTTTCTTACAACATCCTGGATGTGCTCACACATTTTTAGTTTGCGATCTAAAGTTACACCAAGGTACTTGGGTAGCTTTTCCATGCTGAGAGCCACTCCGTTGAGGGAGAGCTGGAAAGGTTGCCTGAGAATGCCAGTCCCGAGCGTGAACAGAGAATAGACCGTCTTGGAGGTGTTTTTTTCAAGCCTCCATTTTTGTGTGTATGAGCAGAGCGTATGGAGATCTTCTTGCAACACTTTTTGTATAGAGGTTGCGCTCCTTCCGGATTTCCAAAGGACAATATCATCAGCATATAGCAGCTTTTAGCATTTTAGCTGAGCCGGTAGGTCATTTATGAAGGCCGTGAAAAGGGCGCATGACAGGACGGAGCCCTGGGGGAGGTCTTGGTCGAGGGTCATTTTCCCTGAGACTTCTCCGTACATCCTTGTTCTTATTGTACGCTCTTGTAGGAAGTCTCTAATCCAGTAATATATCCGTCCCCGCACCCCCAAGGCTCTTATCTTATGAAGCAAACCAGGCCGCCATACTTTATCATATGCCTGTTTTAAGTCAATGAAGACTGCGTATGTGCTTTCGGTCCTTTGGAATCCATCTGCTACGCTCTGCACAAAGATGTTGACTTGGTCTACAGCGGACATTCCAGCCCTGAAACCAGCCTGTTCTGGAGCTATAAGACGGGCACTCTCAAGGCACTAAACCAGACGCTCATTTACCATTTTTTCAGCCATCTTTCCCACACAAGATGTGAGTGAGATAAGCCTGTAGCCCTCAGCAGTGGAAGCATCTTTTCCCTTTTTTGGTATAGGAATAATGGTGGCACGTTTCCAGGTCCTGGGCAGATGACCATCTGCCCAGGTTCTATTTACGAATGCCAAGAGCACGGCCCTTCCTTTCCCCCCTACTTGCTTAAGCATTTCGGGGGTGATACCATCCGGCCCGGGAGCCTTTTTAAGCTGGCATTCTATAGTGGTAGGTATTCCTAATTACGAAGCAAACTGATTTCGTCTTGTGTGTCTCCAATTATTTAAACCGCTGTATAATTATGAAGTTTTGTTTTTTTCAAATGAATGTAATAAATAGAAATTTAAAACAACAGATATATTCTAGGGACATACTTGTGGACTTCTAAAAGCTTTAATTTTTTTTTTTCAATAAAAAAAAATAGTACATACTTTGTAATTGGCACATACATTTAAATATTTACAAAACAAGATTTAAAATACAGAAGATCAAACTGAGGCTTGTCTGCGACGTATGGTGCTACGTATTGTGGGAGTATGATTGAGGGATCGCCTATGAGTCTGCGTGTAACACTCCCATTTTTCTTGTTTCCCAATTAATACGGATTTCAAAGGTTAAATTGTCACCATTTACTTTTATTTTTAAGTTAATGAATTTGATAGATTTTTTTTTCTTAACGTTTGTCCCTATGTATTTAATTACTTTATCACAAAACTTTAGTATGAAAGTATTTACAGACAGTCTGTAAGTTCGTTAATGACTGCACGACTAAGTTTTTCGGTCTTTTTTTTCTAAAGACTTGTATTGCTTACAAGTGGACGAAAATATGTGACATACTTTTTTTTTCTTCAAATAGCTAAAATAATATATCTATACTATAAAGTAGAAAGGAAGGCGTATGTATGTATGTATATATGAACAAATGAAAATTCAAAATATTGTCTATTGATTTCATTATTTAATAAAATTAACCTTCAAATTTGTGTTTCAAAAGCATTTTTGCATAAATTTGTTCCTTATATATGTTAATTTAGACGTCCTGACATTCTTTATAATCCCATTCATTTAATAAATCGGGTAAACCCGTTTTTACAGTACTTTATTTCCTATTAATCTCGCGCTTCTTTCACTTTAATTGCTAAAGTTATCTCGTTTCGCTTTTCACAAATCGGGTATACCCGTTTCCAGAGTATTTTATATTTGATATGGATGGTAACCCATTTTCGCAAAACAACTTTTATTTTCGTGGCGAAAGAGAAAAACTTGAAAGGATCATTAGCTAAGTTTGACATAGATATAAATCCAATCCACTAGATTAGTAATACACAAAATAAGGCACTCAGGCCGCTTAGGATGTCCGGCTAGTATATATATGCCAATATATATATATATTAATTATATATATATATATATATATATATATATATATATATATATATATATATATATATATATATATATATATATATATATATATATATATATATATATATATATATATATATATATATATATATATATATATATATATATATATATATATATGCCAATATATATATATATATATAATTATATATATATATATATATATAATTATATATATATATATATATATATATATATATGCCAATATATATAATTGTAATTATATATATATGCCAATTAGATTTACTTAATTACTAATATTTTAAATAAGTAATATTAATAACAGTTCATTACTGTAGACAAAGTATTTACTGATACAGAAACTGGAATTTTTTTTTATATGAGCCAAAGTAAGTAAGGAAAAATAAATGTGAAAGTCTGTCCAATACTGTTTTTGTTTTTTAATGTTGGCATGAAATTCTAGTGTAGACTATCTTTGAGTTGTATCATTTACATGTCTAGAATAAGAGTTAATCTAGAAATGACTTTTAAAATATGTTTTTACGCAGACATCCATAGATCTTTAAACTTATTATTTAGTCATAAAAAATGTATACATAATTTTATTAGTAGATGTGACCAGGGGGGAACCGTATGCTTAACAACGTATCGCCAATTTTATTCGATAATTTTATTGTTAATTCTAGTTTTCATTTTTTTTAATATGAGGAATTGAATACCTCCCAAGAAGACAGATATAAATCAAAGTCTTTCTATTTCAAATACAATCCCTGGTGCCTGATTACTAAGAATTGTTTTTTTTTTCTTTTTTTTATTCTACGAGTGTTGAACGGCACATATATAAATACTAAAATATTGAAAACGCTCACTACCGCATTAGATACAATGATTTTACAAAATAAATTCTATTGGGAGCTGAGGTTTGATGTTAGCAACGAGAGTTAGATACCTATAGTAAATATAGAAAAATAAGTCGAATGCTGTTAATTAACCAGCTGCTATTCGGGTCGAATCGTAAACTACTAAAGCGAATCATATTGATTATACAGTGTAGTCCGTTTAATCGGACCAAGTCATATGACTTAAGTTTCTTAGATGTGAACGGGTAGCCTCGCTAGGGCGCCTCTTTCTTAGTTTAGGCACGGATTTGAGTTGTGAGTTACTTTGCAATGGAAAGTGCGCTATGTTCACGGCGTGTCTTTATTATTTTTTTTATAGATTGACTTTAAATGATAAGATAAGATAGTTTGTTTTATTTTTTCTTGGAATGTTTGCACTGCCTAGATGACTTAAAGACAACAAACTTGTTTTGTTTCCACAGCTGTGAATGGGGGACCGGGATGGTGGATCGCACTCCCAGGAATGACTTCGCTTTCTGGACCAACGCTCAGGTAAGTCCCCCACTCCTCACGTGCAGTGCTGTATTTAAACTTGAAAAGGCTCTAAGCTATTTGAGATACGAGGCCTATTTTGGGCCCTTTATAAGACCAGATATCCTATGCCAGTATTAAATATTTCTTAGAAGCCCTTAGCTGTAGCTTGTGTTGCCTTGAGGTAAATCCGGCCCTGCCAACGTGTTTTACTTGTTGTGACATGTGACTTTCACATGATGGCCAGACCTACTCCAGACTAACCTTTAAATATGCATCTTTTAAAACAAAGAAATAAACCAAACTAGCAGCATCTGTAAACATAAATAATAGGACCATATATTTATTACAATCATTGGCACACATTCCAACACGACCATATATCTATTTAAAAAATATATAAACACAGTAAATTTATATTTATAAAATTGAAACCTCTCTTACTTTATATGTGTACTGTCATTTTGTTTTTAAAATTAGACAAAACCTCTAGTACGTGTATGTGGATGCGGACTGTTATATAAATACATTTTGTTACCAAGTTTCTTCTGTTCAAAATGATCGAATGACTTTTTGTTGTTTTTTTAAATTATATTTATATATGAGATGTAGCACAAGCTCACCAACGGTCACTATTCTGTTTGTTGGGCTGAAAAAAAACAACAAACATATGTTTAACATATTTATTACTTATGTACATCTATGAACTTTTTGTGTGTGTTCAAATCGACGTGAGACCAGTTTTCCCAAATCATTCTGCCCAGTCTTCATCTACCTGGACATTAGGACACCACTCAAGATCTCTTTGTTGCCTTTCTCTATTCCTTTCTGTCTTTGCTTTTCATAGAATCTCTTTCAAAGACAGGCCCTTGCATTCTTTTATGTTGTCTTCCCGTCGCTTTCTTTGTCTGCCTCCTCTTCTTTTTCCTGGTACTCTTCCCTGTAGGAAGGTTTTTTGCGAGCCCTGAGGACCTTGTTCTGCCCCATAAGTTTTAGTCAAGCTGAAAGGCAAATATTGAATAGCTAGACATGATAGTTTCAGTATTTAAAAGAAAACAAAGAACAGCACTGAATAACACTGTCTTGTCCACGTGTAAACGTGCCATTGTGGAAACTTTTTATTACAAGAAATACGAAGTAGCTGAACGTATGTTTGTGTGTATCAAGTTAAGTTGAATAGAAATGTACACCTAAATATATAGAATAATAGAGCGAAAAAAAAAAGAGCATGTGACTGTCTTTGTGTGTGTGGGGGGGGGGGGAGTAAGGGATAGTACTATTCACTGACCATATGTTTGCGTGGCAAAGCGTTCTAATGGATCTTACTCAGCCACATAGTAAAGGTATCAGCTAGTATAAACATATAGGCCTACCCTAGATCTACTCAGCCACATAGTAAAGGTATCAGCTAGTATAAACATATAGGCCTACCCTAGATCTACTCAGCCACATAGTAAAGGTATCAGCTAGTATAAACATATAGGCCTACCCTAGATCTACTCAGCCACATAGTAAAGGTATCAGCTAGTATAAACATATAGGCCTACCCTAGATCTACTCAGCCTCATAGTAAAGGTATCATCTAGTATAAACATATAGGCCTACCCTAGATCTACTCAGCCACACAGTAAAGGTATCAGCTAGTATAAACATATAGGCCTACCCTAGATCTACTCAGCCACATAGTAAAGGTATCAGCTAGTATAAACATATAGGCCTACCCTAGATCTACTTAGCCACATAGTAAAGGTATCATCTAGTATAAACATATAGGCCTACCCTAGATCTACTCAACCACATAGTAAAGGTATCAGCTAGTATAAACATATAGGCCTACCCTAGATCTACTCAGCCACATAGTAAAGGTATCTGCGAGTATAAACATATACCCTAGATCTACTATGCAACATCGTCGAATTCTGAACTCAGAATGAAAATAATGAATCCTTTACGATGACATTCCTTTTGTACTCTTATTTTTTGATTGTTGTTATTGTTTTATTTTATTTTATTTTTTTGGTTATATTTTAAAATACTAATTATAAATCATGAAACCCAATAAAAAGTCAGAAAGCAAAACAGTTCGGATATAATACTTGTGAGAAGATAAAAACAAAAAAAAAAACGGGTTGTGTTAAATTTAAAACTTGCGTTAGGCCCCTGGGCACAACTTGATTTCCGGTTGCAAATTGGTTTTATGTGACATTTTCTTTCTTAAATTGTCTCCTCTTTTATTAATGGTAGCTGTCAGCTGGTACTACGGAAGTTAGTACCTGTTGATAAGGGGGTGTTGTGGTGGGGTGTGGGAAGTTGAGCATGCTGGTCGTGTAGTGACCTGGTCAATGTTTATTTTACTGAACTCTTGTCTTCTGCTTCCTTTTGGTATAGCATTAAATAAGTCATTAGCAATTGTAATAAAGTATCTAGCAATGAAGCAATTTATGAGTCTGCAATTTAGGAATGGAGTTGTTTTTTTAAAATGCTGTAATTGATTAATGTAACTATTAAATGGTAAAGTAAGTTCGTAATTGAGGTCTGAACTTAATTCAATCTTAAAGTATTTAGTTTTAAAAGTCGCTGTTGTATTGTCATTTATTTTAGTGGGATGTGTGCTGATGTGCATAAGTCGATAAGCCGTGACCCCATATCGAAAGCGCCGCTTAGCTACCTGTCAAGGGAGTTTGAGTTCGAATCCTGACTCAGCTGCGCTGTTTTCTGAGCCACTAATACTATAAAATGTCCACAACGGGATTGAAGGAAGTTCAGTACAGAAGTAATTTTAAACAGTGTTACAACTTTTTTTGAAGAGATGCACCTGTGTTGAATCTTCTGCTTACTTCATCTGACATGCGCACTCGGAGGTTCCGTTGATTTAGGTCACACACTACTTAGTTGCAATAGCATGACACAGTGTAGAAATAATTTTCAGGAGTTTAATTCTTTGAAACACACTTGAAAAATAAACATAGATAACATACAATTCAGACACAGGATACTATAATATAAGTACTGATCAAATAAAACTAACAAACTATTTACCCTAAACTAACGACATCTAAGTCTCCTAAATCCTAACTCTAACTCTGACTGCAACTGATTACTTGACCTTTGCCTTGCTGTACTTAGGCTTCAGTAGTGTGACGCAAGCAGAACAGACGGGTCAGTACGTGACCTCCGAAGGTGCCGGTCAGTAGCGAACTGATAAAGCCCCCAGCGTTGTTGACGGTCGGTAGCTTACAGCACCAAACTGCTGGTTGACAACTAAACCGCCGTAGGCGTATTAAATATTAGCTTTTACAGAACTTGATTTAACAAGAATAACTTCTTTGCGAACAAAAATACATATAATTTATTGCGATAAATTTACCTAAAGTTGAAATAAAATAAACTGATATTTAATTAATCTTAACGAACTTTGAAAAACACGTCATTACACTCTGGTATCCCGGAGTCGTGTGGCGTACTTACCACATCATACGATAGTGCCGCTTACCATGCATTATTCTACAAGACCAACACAAAATGATTCTCTCTATCTAAAACTAACAATAAATATTCCCTTTCCATATAGCCTAGGAAACACACACACACTACTGGCAGAATTTAAGTCATTGGTTAATATGCATGACTAAATGCATGACGCGTAGGACGTAATCATCTTCTTTTTTGAAGTAACGTCTGTATTATATAAGATAAGAAGAACAGTGCAATGCTAGTTAAACGTTAACCAAACCGGGTGAACATAATCTGCCTTATGACATTATTTTTAAAAGAAATATTTAAGAGAATTTATAGAAGTTGCAATTAGTAAGGTTTACAGAGTAAAAGAGTCACCTTATACTGTTTCTTTTCCCTATCTACAACAAAGTAGCTTACCAGACAGATCTATAGGAAAGTGCGAAGTTCGAGCAGCCCCGATTTGTCAGGAGGTTCGAACAGTTCACTTTTTATTGCTATAACTTTTTTATTTGAATGTTTACCAAATTACCACTATATTGCTACTGCGTATGCACCTTTTTTCTTTACTTCCGACACATACTATTTTCTTTTCCTTGTAAAGGCTAAGTTCATGGTGAGGTCAAACTCAGGAGGTGTGGAGTTATTCTTTTTTACTACCCGGTGAAGGAAATGGGCAATGGGCTTAAGGGTATTTTTAAGTCTGATTGCTCATCAGCGTAAAGAGACTATTTGAAGTTGTGGAGGGTGGGAAATGGTGCAATGGATGGTGTTCTTGCGCTGGAGTAAAAAGAAAATGACTTTGTAGTAAAAATAAAATATTAAAACATGTTTTTAGATATATTTCCTTTGATCTGTTCGAACCTTCCACCAACCCGATCGAGGTTACTAACTGGGGAAAAATCCGCTCGAGGAAAAGTCCGCTTGGCGATACTTACCCTACACCTCTTTGACTTCGTATTTAATTTTAACTAAGCCTAGTGATACATTAAATCCAATCTATTTTCATAGAAAAAAGGACGAGGAATTCAGAGATACTATCAGTTTTTTCATAGGTCAGACCGTTACGGTGCTAGAAAAATCCAAACTTGAAAATTGCTGCCAGCGAGCTTAATGCGCTTGAACTTCGCACTTTACTCTAGATCTAGTAACTGTAATTCAAATTAGTCCTTATCTAAATGGGTGTAAACTTTGAGCTTGTTTTTAGAATTGCGTCATCATGTTTTGTGTTCTCTAAGAGTAATAGAATGACGTCATCACAATGTGTACACTCTTGAGATTATAAAGCAATATCAGCATAAAGAAGATTCAGTATGGTCTTACGTTTAACGCAATAAGCTATGCTTCAGAGTAAAACAGAACTCATATTATTTAATATCGATGTCACATGATTATAACAAAGGAAGAGATACTTATCATTTTCAGGGGAAAAGACGCTATTATTTTTCTGTTGTCTATCCGTCTCTCCGTCTGTCACGTTTAGATCTCAAAAAAATTAAAGAGCTACTGAAAATCTGGCTTCACTATATATTGTGGCTTGCAAAGTTTAGATGCAACGTCTACGAATAGTCATCAGAAAGAGAATATTTTTTTTTAAATTAACTATGCGAGCCGTTTTTTCTCCCCCATAAAAATACATCTGTTTTAACACAACATATACATGTAAGGGAGATAATACCAACAAACAAGAGATAATTACTGTGTATTATGTGGTAGCCATTATGCACCAGTATTGTAAATTGACAAAATATATTTTTTTTTGAAATTCAATATAATTACAAATTAATGTGTAACATTTTGAAATGCCTTGACTAATAGATAGTAAATGTGTTAATTCACGTGAGTACTTGTGTGCTCATGATAACTATCTTACTGCTTGCATGGCAATATGAAAGTATATTTATCCTAATGACATGGTGACGATTCATATGTTAAAGACAATACAGGTATATGGGAAAGTAGACTAGGACTGTAGCCGGGGAGGTAGTCTGCGAGAGTAATCAGAAATCTATCTCAGATCTAAACAGCAAATTTAAATATTCATACCCTCCATCTCCCGAAACATGAAGTTTTGAATAACGAGTGTTAAGTTAATGTCATCATTCTGTATTACTAGTTGTCATACCCAGCTTTTACCAGATTAGAAAAAAAAAATTGTCTTGCTTCAGTAGGACAGACGTGCCCATTCTTGGCATCATATCCTCCCCATCTTTGTCACGTTCTTCCACCTGATGTTGTGTGACAATAGTTTTTGAGAGGCCGCTTTATTTTATAAGGGACCATACCATCCAATTTTTTTTAGGGTTTGTGTAGTCTTGTGAAACACTGCAGTCATTCTTAATCTTCGAAATCGAAGACATTGCCATTATTATAGACCTAAATGTTGTGTTTGTTCCATCCGTTGTTAGTTTTGAGTTATACGAGGTACGTTGTGATTGATACAACTAGAAGTTAACTGAAGAAAAGTGTAGTTGTATAAGACTACACAAATACTATGTTATGTCAGTTGGCCGACACGTCAGTCTAGTATTGATTGACATCTCTGTGGCCACGCCCACATGTAATTGAGACTTTGACAAATAAGTATATGACGCGAGGGCTGACAGTCACGTGAGAGGCTGGTCTTAAGTTTGAGTAGCGGGCACTTGGCTTCTACTACTTGGTTCTAAGCTCGCGTTTTGACTTGGTGCTTCCTGAACGAGGAGAGAGAGAGGGGGGGGGACTGCGATGGATGCTTGTGGAATATTGAACACAGTGTTAAGTCGTGTTTCTTCTAACTATGCTTTGTGCTGAGCTACGAATTATGACAGTTTGACCTTTGACCTATGGGGTGCTAGCCAAGTGAATTAGTAGCCTTGATGACAAGGTGACATTCTTAATGTTGAACGACTTGACATCTGGTCAACCATTCTACTGATATGGGAAAATCAGTTATTGAAACAAGAACAAGCTAAAAAAATACTGAAACAATAACACCACCGAAGCTTATATTTAACTGAAATTGTATCAATTAGTTTAAAGACAGAAGGGGGTATCTGTATGAAGGTTTCCGAGATAGCTTTTAAAATGTATTTATATAAAAAACTTGTACGACTCTATCTCGATTCGAGGGCTCAAGCTTCCTGAAGCCAATACACTAACCATTGTGCCAGTGACTTGTTTGGGAAAAAAGAAGGTTTATAGCAATCTATTGTTACTTTTAAACTTTTAAGCTACACAGTTTAAAGGGGACTAATTCAACGTACACGCCACATCAGTTTAGTACAATTTCTTTCCCTTGTTCAACACCAAACAAAATAGCTAATTACCAAAGTTACAAGTTTTTTTTATTATTGATTCTTGTTTTGTCAGGTACAAGAAATAATTGTGCAAAGTTTTAACTTGATTCGAAAATGGGTTCGGGAAAAAATAGCGCGTTCAAACGTTTTAACAGACAGAGTGTGCTGATATCAGCTTTGTAATACATTTCTGTTTTATAATGATAACTAAGGAGTCTCAACGCTACATGGTCTATCTACAGTTGGGACAATTCGGTCTTTACTTCATCTAGAATCTAGATCCGTCTATTACTTCTTCTTCTTCCTCCTTTCATCTGTGCAATTAAAAGGGAGGGGGGAAGAATAGGAGGGGGGAAGAATAGCTATATTGTTAATTACGTTCTGACCAACAAGAATAAATCAGTTGGTCATTGTGCTGGCCTCAAGACATCCTCGTGAACCATTGACCTTAATATCATCTGCGCTATAGATCGCAGGATCTGAAAGGAGTACTGCCACACATTCGGGAGATTAAAGAGTTGGGCATATCTCGTATATTAGCAGCGCAATTGCAGCAGCATCGGAGGAATAACTTTTAAAACCTTTCTCGGATCGACTCCCTGCGATTCCAAAAATTTAAATATTGACGCTCACGCAGATTTTTTTTGAAAACACCCGAAGCCAATATCGGCAAACTCTACATTAATGTGGATCAGAAACAAGGGCCTGAATTCGTAGTCGTCTGCCTATCCCGTTTGAGCGGATTCTGAAGAGGGATTACGTCATTACCGTCCGGCCGTAATAATTAGATTGACTTTCCCTTGTTAGAGAAACCCCCCCTCGTATTCTATCCCCTTTGTGTTTCTAATGAGCCTGCCCTGAAGCGCAAAACTAATCACCAGAAATGGAGAGAGAAAGAGAGAGAGAGAGGGTTAGGGAGAGAAAGCGACCTTGAAACGGGAAAATCCGAGCACATACTTGCACCATCGGCATACAACACGCGCTCTCCTGCCTCCTTTTGATTACGCGACGCGCGTGAAAGATCACACCGGAAGTGAATCTCCTGCAACATCCTACAAATAATGGTCTAGCATATTATTTCTCTCCATTTTTTCCCCCTTTCAAGCTTCGTGATGGCTGATGGCCCAAAGCTTCAACGATTCCTTTAAAGCAAAAGTTTTTACCTTTTTTTTTTTTTTTTTCAACCATCCATTTTAAATCTCTTAATTGTGTTAAGAACTTCGGCTTGCGTCATACATTATGATGCAATAATTGCGACATGGAATTGTAAGAACGTTTTTTTTTTTTTCTCTTTTTTTTTTTTTCGGTATGACTGTCCCCGGAACTAAAGTTATTGTCCACGTGTTGGAGTGAAGAGACATGACGGCGGCGACACGTTAGACGTGACGTGTGTGCGTCGCTTAATGCGCGAATTACGTCCGTGATCACGATTTAACCCAGCAGGGAAGATCTAGCTCCTTAGTTGAAGTGTTCAGATCTAGTTGGCAGCCATTCTTCTTTTACAATTCCTCTTATGAGCATGAAAACTTTTTTTGCGGGTGGAGGGACACTGGCTGGACACTTGATCTCCACGTTATATTTACATCACACAGTATGGAAACACCATTCCGTTTAACGAGGGGAAAAAAAGAAAAAGAAAGCGGCTCAAATAATGTTGTTAGAAATGTGATAGTTTATTGCATATCTTATGAATATATATATATATATAAGGGGTGCACCGGATAGTCCCTCCGGCTCCGGCATTTTTTACTATCCGGTGCTATCCGGCTCCGGTCGGATAGCACTACCGGATAGTAAACCGGATAGTAAAAAATACACCTATTTAATATGCATAAAGTGGACCTCGTTCCATTACTGTCTGTTATAGAATGTATTAATGTTTATATGAAAACAAAATAATGTACTTAAAAATAGAGCCATTATAAATATGCACCAAACATCGTTTATTATAAAGACAAGGCATGTTAATAATTTAATATAAATAGAGATGAAACTTTACATCATAAATGCGCTTTACATACAGAGATGCAATGGCTGGCACTTTTTTCAATTTGTCTTGACCTTTGAGTAAGTTAGTTAACATGTTAAAATGTTACATTCCTTGACTACGTCATGCTGACCAGACGTCTGTCTAGCTGTGCGGGTATATCTCCAGAGGTAGAGTTCAACAACTCCCACCCCCTTTTATTTGTTTAGTCCATCACATTGAGTTTTTTATAGGCAGGTAACCACAAGTTAAATACGATGGTCGTAGGTTTTAATGTCAGCGTATAGACACTCTCTAGTGGTCACACCTTTCGAGGGAACTGAGTTTGTTTACTTAGTAGTTAATCTTTATTTGGGGGGGGGGGTGGACTACAAGAGCCACACCTCTAAGGTAACCAGGTATATTTCTAGATGAACAACTCCCTCCCCCTTTTATTTGTTTAGCCCATCACATTGAGTTCATTGATTGACAGGTGACCCCAGATACGATGGACGTAAGCACTCTCTAGAGGTCACACGAGGTTACTAGGTTTGTTATTGGGGGGGGGGGGACTAGACTTTACATTATAAATTCGTATTACATACGTAGCAGCGATGTCTGGCACACTGGCTTGTCTTGACCTTTGAGTGGTCTAGTAAACATGTCATATTCCTTAACTACGTCACGCTGATAATCTGTCTAGATGTGCGGGTATATCTCCAGAGGTAGAGATGAGCTACCCCCACCTCCTTTTGTCCATAACATTGAGTTCACAGATAGGCAGCTGACCACATTAAGCCAGATGTCAACGTGTTGACACTACTCTAGAGGTCACATCTTATGAGGGAACTGAGTTTGTTTACTTGGAGTAGAATTGTTATTAGGGGCGGGACTACAAGCCAAATCTCTATAAGGTTAATCTGGTATGAGTTTGTTTATTATGAGATAGGTTGTCAATCAAGGGTCTGGACCACAAACCACACCTTTTATACTATTGGACGGGTAATAAGTTTGTTTACTTTGAGTTAAGTCTCAATTATGAGTCAGGACTACAAGCCAAACAGACACTGACCAGGGGTATCTTTAAAGGGAGGGCTCAATAGATTCAACACCCCCAACTTCTTATTTGTTTAATCCATGACAATGTATTGATAGAGAATATAGACATTAACCATTCGTAAGCCAGAATGGATTAACGCAAATTGTTAAGACATATTGACACTGTCTATAGGTCACTAGATGATGACACTAAGTTTGTTTACTTGGAGAGAAATGTCAATTAGAGCACTGAACTACAGGACACACCCCTACAAGTATTTTGTTACACAAGCCACGGGTATAAAAGTGGCTTGCAAGGGCATTTAGTAAATTTCTTCTTCTTCTTCGTTCTCATTGATTATGTTGGAGTGTTCAGATGAGTAGACCAATACATGAGATGAAATGCGCAGTGGTTTCCAGATCAGGGAGCTCTCCATATAGTTTCTTTTCTATTGGGGTGATTTGGGGCCAATGTCTTATACGAGCCTCTTGGTATAGAGAGCAGTTTTGGAGGACGTGGTCTGTATTCTCTGGTGATTCTCCACATGGGCAGATTTCACTGGTTCCAATTTTGAGTTTCCGGTACATGTGTTGTCGCATTCTGTTGTGTCCGGTCCTGAGTCGAAAGATTAGACGTTGGTCTTGTCGGGATAGCTTATAGTAAGCGTCATCTTTCTTGTGATTTGGATGAGAGCTCGTCCATTTCTCATTTATTTTATTTACTATTAATTCCTTCAATTCTTCTGGATAGAGTGCAGAGTTTATTAGTGTGTTAATTCTCCCACTCTTGGCGAGTGAGTCAGCCTTCTCATTTCCTTCTAGTTCTATATGAGCTGGGATCCATTGAATTACAGTTTTTTTGCTATTGTTGTTGAGCTTTGTAAGTGCTGTTTTGAGGTTATTAATATATGAGGAATCAGAGATTTGCAGGCTTTGGAGGGTTGTTTTTGCATCGGTTAGTAAGACAATCTGACTGTGTGGGGAACTTGGATGATTTGCTAGGATGGTAGCAGCTAGGGCTAGTGCTTCCCTTTCTGCTCTGTGACTGTCAGAGAGCTCTCCAGTTGCAATGGATTTTTCTAGTTTTCCTCCATCTGGCCATTCGATAAGTATTCCAGCTCCTCCATTTGTGGTGGCTTTGTGGGTTGAGCCATCCGTGTAAACTCTGATCCACTGATTGCTAGGATAATTATTATGTAGAAAACAGTTCACTATTTTCTTGAGCTCTGTTGGTCTGTAATCAGATTTTCTTTTAATGCTTTCAATATGGTCCCTTATAGTAGGAAGAGGGCTTTCGTCCCAGGGTGGGGATTCATTATAGTGTATCGAGGATTCCAGGGTAATATTTTCAAGTTGGTGTTTCTTTTTTAGGTTTAGAGATTCCTGTATGAAATTAGTCCTTTTGAGACGTTTTTTGGTGCCAGTTTTGAGGATTTTTGTTCTGAGTGGGTGCCTCTCCATTTAGTAAATTGAAAAGTAATAATAATGGCTGATAAAAAGTCATCACTTATATGGCGTTACTTTAATGTCAAAACAATGGACAACTCTAAAGCAGTTTGCAATGCTTGTAAAATAGTTCTGTCACGTGGTAAACTAGGCAAACCTAAAGACTTCTCAACCAGCAATATGATTAGTCATCTACTGTTGAATTACTTTTTCTAACTTGTTAACTTTAAATCTTACTCTTGTGTTATGTGTGTCAAGTAACTCCTCGTTATTACTGGAATTACTTAAGATATTTACTAAGCCACTATCCGTATAAGGTACAAACCAGAAGCGGTTTGTGGGTTTGTGGTCTTTAAAACACGAGCCTAATGACAAGTTGATGGTGTAAAATACATTAACACAAACATCTACCTATTATACAACTTAGATTGTACTTAAGAGAGATTTACGCTATAAAACCAAGATTGAACTTTACCTTTGAAAGATTTACATTAGTTACATATAAGTTTATATATTCTGCATGAGTTATCCCACATTCTACTTTACAATTAGCGGCCTCATACATACGCACACACCATCTCATGTTACAAAGATTAGTTTATGATAAGCATATCTGTAAAAAAATGCTGTTGATTTTAATTTATCAATCAGTGATAGAGTTTAAAGTAAGAAAGTAATAACAAAATAATATGAATATAGCTATGTTATATAGAAGATTTGCAAAAACTTCAGTAAAACGAGCTGTTTGAGTCATGTAGGTATTCGGC
Source organism: Biomphalaria sudanica (assembly GCA_036873155.1). Taxonomy (NCBI): domain Eukaryota; kingdom Metazoa; phylum Mollusca; class Gastropoda; family Planorbidae; genus Biomphalaria; species Biomphalaria sudanica. Next base: position 387,128 of record JAZGLO010002851.1, read on the forward strand.
TCCGGCCGAATATCTAATTTTACTATCCGGTTATATCCGGCTCCGACCGGATATCAAAAAGTACTACCGGTGCACCCCTAATATATATATAAAATAGCTGATTTGCCAAGGATTTAAAACTCTGGTTTGAACGTTAAAATTGTTTGAAATATAATCATTTAAAAATTAAATTAGGTGAATTTCAGAGGATATTCCCGCACTCGACTCAAATGTTTCTTTATAATTAGTATTGAGTTAAATACATTATCAGACGTTAATGAACAATTGGCTGGGCTGTAATAGAAGAATTTGATTGTGGAAGCTAATTGGAAAGACTCTCCACTTTTACTATTACATTTGTATTCATTGGGCGAGAAGCGAAAATGCTTAGTAGACTAGTATTTATATAGTTATCGTTTGCAAAAGTTCAATTCTATTCGTACCATTTGCAAATTTTAAACAAATACACTTTATTATTACCCAAATAAGCATATACAATTTTAGCTATAAAGACACAATGAAAATTAATTAAAATAATTATTCTGCAGTGAAAGTATTGAAATAAAGAGCAATAGCAAATTAATAATAACAATAATAAAATGATTATAGAAGTTATCTTTATTATCCGTGACTAAATGCTCTCTAGTCTCCCCTTTTTAAAAAGATTTCGGTCTTATCTTCTTCTTATCTTATAAAATAGAGACGTTACTTCATAAAAAAAGACGTATACGTCCTACGCGATCATGCATCTAGTCATTTATGTTAACTAATGACATGACTTGAATTCGTACATGGGACGAGGAATGTGCCATTATCTTTGTGTCTTTCTGAGCATTTTATGAGATTTTGTTTTTATATTTGAATATTATGGTTCAGTGTTTTATGTATAATTGTATAATTGTACTAAAGGTGTTACTCTAGTCAAATGTATTCGTTTGTTATGAATCTCACTGCTTATTTTCTTATCTTATATGATACTTTACTTTTAAGTCTTATGTCCCTATTTTGTGTTTGTTCCAGTTTCTTAATGTTTTCTTGTGTTGAGGGGTCCCACACGGTGGATGCATATTCTATTATTGGCCTAACCAAGGTTAAATAACATTTTAGTTTTATGTTCTTATGTGATTTATAGAAATTTCTTCTAATAAACCCTAATGCTTTGTTTGGTTTTTTGATAGTTTCATCGATATGTGGATTCCATGACATTTTTTTTCATTTATTATAACACCTAGGTATTTTGAGTTTTTAGTCTGTGTTACTGGTTTACCATGAATAAGAAAAGTGGAATTAATTTGTTTTAGTTTTTTTGTTACTCTAGATAACTGACATTTTTCATGCTCCAATTTGATTCCCATGCAATCGTCTGCAAATAATCAGACTTTTGTTCCTGAACTAATGCAATTTGGTAAATCATTTATGTAAGTTAATAATAATAATAATAATAATAATAATAATAATAATAATAATAATCTTTATTGTTTGTATGGAATAGTAGTGGACCTAAGACTGTTTCTTGAGGCCTCAGTTTGTTATTTGTGTAGTCTGTGTAGGGATTGGATTTATAAAAGGCCACATATCTAGAAATCAATTGTGTTTTTTAATTTTTTACTAGATCTAGTCTAACAAAAATGAATTTGTGCGATTTGGGGTATTCTTTCATTATCCTATGGTTTGACGCAACTTTTATGCTTATTACATGCTGGGGGGGGGGGGGGGAGGGGAGGAGTATCTAAAAGAAAGGCTCTTACCTGCCTTTTCAAAAACAATTTTAGAAAAATATATCAAGTCTAAATTTGAAATCGAAGTTTTGTTAGCCACTGAGCTACCCAAGTACATAAAAAATAGAATGTTTAATTGTCTTAATTGTTTTAGAGTCTTAACGAACGACCTTTCGTTTTGCTGTGGAGCCCCATTTTGAAGAGACACTGTCGTCCACATAAATTGCAGGTCAAGGTGGTTTTAGCTTTTTACGGCCATCTTTCGTATAGGCACGCTTTTCTTCCAGAGCTGAGGCCCATGTTTTCTCGCTGTCCATAGCTTTCTTGGTCACCATCTCTGTCCAACTAGGGTGGTCTAATGCTATGTCCTCCCACTGATCAATGCACTTCTCTATGTGTTTTGTTTTATTTTGTGGAATTTTGTTTTTGTTTTTGATTGATGGAGAAGTCATTGTAATTACAACATATTTTTCAATGTGAATCTATTAAGCAGTCTTAGTCTTGAAGTGCTTAAAAGTACGAACATTTATATTCATACCTCGTTCTAGTAATTTATATTTAGTCTTTTGACTTCTAATAAAATGTAACACTTTGTTTTTACGTAACAACTGTCTGACATAGGTACTTTAAATCAGAATATATTCAATATATATATATATATATATATATATATATATATATATATATATATATATATATATATATATATATATATATATATATATATATATATATATATATATATATATATATATATATTTATATACAGCATATACATATATATGTGCAATCTCACGTATAATTTACTTATAATTTATTTATATCTCCCCTTCTTGTTTTAACTTATAATGATATGACACGATTAGGAATTAGTTATTTGTTTCGGGAAAAGGGGAAAAGTTTTTTACTTAGTGCCGATGACGTGATAGAACTTTAAAAAGTGAGAACACTCTAGGAGACGCTAAAACAAGACGTTCTTCATCCTTGTAGACATAGGTCGTGTTTACGTCCATAGATGACATTCGACGGTTCCCTTCTGAAGTATTTCAAGTGTTTGTTGTTCAACACTAGCGTCGACTACCTTTATAGATTGTTTCGGCCTTTCGTTGGTGTTACTGAATTACTGTTGAGTATTAACTCCTGTTCATCGCTCATGTTCGACACCGCGGAACAGTCGTAACAATTAATATCAGTCACGGTGTCTGCAGGTTAAACGGCTTCTGTTTAATTACATGCTTTTATATTTGAGGCAATTATGTCTCGTCTCTAGCATTCCGTACAACTCCCTCCCTATGTTTCTCTCTCTCCCATTTAAACCCAACATGTAAAATAATGTTTTGTAAAATGTTTTTACATGTTCCTTCAGAGTTGAAGATAGTTTACTTCCTAGTCCGAACCTCCCGCAGAACGACGGGGGGTGGGAGCGGGCAGGGTTTGAACCCAGGACCATATAAATCCAAACGACAGTCCAGCGCGCAAACCGCAGGACCAGGCAGCCATGATTTCCCTTAAAATCACTCTCGACTGCATCGCTTCTTTGTGCATTTTTTTTACGGTCAAAGGTAGATAACCACAATATTTACTATAATTTATTTGGTTTTGTCCCTTGGATTGTCAGTAGAGCTCTCGCAAATAATTCGTTAGATAAAAACCGAGGATGCAAACAAGTCCGAAAACAAATAGGGGGAAAAAAACTTTGTTATATTACAGTGAGTTAGCAAAATAAAATAAAATATTATACATAAAAAAAACAACATTTAAATATTTTTTGTGCGTTGATTTTCAGTTTCTTTGCAAAGTGAAATTCAATATCAGTGTTTATGCAATCTGCAGTTTAAATATGAGACTGTATTAATCATATTACCCGTTGTGTCGTATAGAGAGAAACACACGATACGGATCACGTTTCAACTACTTCATAGCCTTGGGACATCTCCACGCTATATTTACAGCACACGGCATAAAAAAACACCATTCCGTTTAAGAAGAAATACATTTTTAAAAAGGCGAAAACATATCAGTATTGGAGCATGGGCGATTTTTAGCTGTATGTGTGTCCTTGTGTGTGTGTGTGTGTGAGAGAGAGAGAGAGAGTTTCGGGGGGGGGGGTATAAAAATGGAGAGGGGCCGTTTCACTTTTTACAGCGTATGTGTGTGTGAAAACAAAGAAATCTGGGTGGAGCAAAGGCTAGGGAATTTTATTTTATTTTGTTAATTTATTTTATTATTATTATTATTTTTTTGGACGATTAGAAAAATGAGACAAGTTTAAACTTGATCAAATTGTGTAGGTCAGTGCTTCTCGAAGTTTTACTATTTACTCTACCCCCCGACCCTCCCAGACCAAATTATGTACGACGGAATGGGGGTGAGTGGGTAGCAATACTAGAACGCACCTAGCGTTTTCTTTCATTCTGGGCCTCAGAAGTTCATACTCTTGGGCTTCTACACCCCCACAATTTCTCTAGTAAAGAAGGAACGGAATGTTCAAATCAAACGGTTGGCCGAGACAAAAGTGTGAGAGTGCTAAGTACCTAACACTACATAACCAGACACTGTAAAATGTTTAAAAAGTGTTGAATCGTTTTGTCTTTTTATTTAGTTTTACGTTCATATTTTTTTTTTTTTTGCACTTTAACTGGGGCTCCGTAGCCACGGGTAATACTGCATTCCTCGTTTCACTTCGAACTTGAAGACAAGCCTTATTATTTATTATTTGTTGTCATCGACTGTCACTGGAGCACATTTGTGCTTTGTGATAAAATAATACCAATCAGCTCTAAGTAACAGGATGTTGATAATTCTAGGCATTTCCGATAACGCTGGTGATTGCCTTTCAGTGTGTATCTCACTATAGTTGTCCACTCCATTGTCATTTCAGACGGCCTGACTGACCAGCCACCAACGGGCAAATAAAAATCCCCGTTACGAGTTCGGACGGTCGAGGTTGCGTCGTTTGCTCGCACTAGGAGGGTCAGGCTGACCCGAATAGGCCTGCTTTGCCTTGCAGAGGGGAGTAGGCCGGGGTAGCAAAATGTCGTATTGCCCGACGCCCCACTGCGTCTGTCTGCGAAGAAAATAAAAACAGCTATCGAGTCAGACGTTGCCCTTTACGTGGCGCGTTTATTTCGGTTGATGAATTAATGAGTTGCGTTGGTGGTAGGGTCGTCCACGCATCAATTGCCCGACGTACGGCCCCAGCGTTTGTATGTGACCTACTTTGTTGGCACAGAATAGTTAGCGGCTTCCAGAATTTATTAACCTATTTTTACTACAGGAACATGTTCAAAGAAGCACGAAAGCTGGCACGCAATTACATACAGCATGAGTAAGTCAAATACACTTCACCTTCACCTATTTAGTCTGTTGGACCGCTGGGGTACCACACAAGCTCCCTTGTCCATCTTTCTCCATTCCTCCCTGTCTTTTGTCTTGGATAGCAACTCTTTCTATCTTTTATGTTGTCTTCCCATCGCTTTCTCTGTTTGCCTTTTTTTTTCCTGGTACTGTTCTCTGAAGGAAGGAAGTATTTCTGAGGACCTTGTAATATGGCCGATGAGTTTTAGTAGTAGTTAGAAGATCATCTTGGAATCCGATTGCTGTACTAATACTACCTTTAATCTCTTCGTCTGTGGTGCGGTAGTTGTAATATGATCCTAGCAATGGAATCGAGAGACTACATACAGATGTTAGGTTTCACATACAAAGACCTACTAGACTGGCCTATACAAATCTGCAAATGTTACCTTATACACAGTTTACAACCTTGCGAACTTTCATTATCAGTTATCAGTCGCCTTATCATCAGTAGAGAACTATTGTTAGAAAACTTATATCAACTTTTGTCTGTCTGGTAAAAAGTTTGTAAACGTTTTTTCTCCCACACCCAGTCTCGGATCAAGCAGACATTTAACACAGTTATTTCACTTACCTGACAACACAACAATAAAAAAACAAACATTAGCCAATTAGTGAATTAACTATTGGTAATTAATTATTTTGTCTTGGTATCTCGTACAAGGGAAAGAAATTGTAGTTGACTGAAGTGGTGGTTTAATCTGAATTAGTTCCCTTTATAGGTCGTTATCTGAGGCTTAGTGATTACAAACATGTAATAGAAACAATAGATATCTTTTTCTAATATAACTTATTGGTTTCCATAGTGTCATTGGTTATTTTGATTCATGCTTAGTTGACTTCTTTATCCCGAAAAGTAAAAAGTTAAATTCCCCGTTCTTACCTATTGGGCAGATGATTTAAAGGTCATCTGTTTCTGTGGTCCACGGTAAACGAGAGTGTCATGTGGCCAGGTACCCCTTTTCTTTTCCCAATTAATTTCAGGCCCCCCACTAGAGCTGGGTGGACTCAGAAAGGCCCTAATGATCCCGAAATTAAAAATTCCAGGCTTCAACAGGATTATAACCCTGGACTCTTCGGTTAGGAAGCCAAGCGCTTTACCACTCAGCCACTGCGCCTCCCTCTGCATCCCTACCCTGATAAAATCACACCTTTAAAAAAATATTTTTCAAATTTTAAAACACACACGACAGTTGAAATTTTCATGAATTATATTAAATTCAGACTCAAGGTAACAAATGTCCTCAGTCAACACATGTCCTCAGTCAACACATGTCCTCAGTCAACA
>JAZGLO010002852.1:0-20388 GCA_036873155.1 Biomphalaria sudanica
TACACTGGGCAACAAAAAAAAATTTTTGGAAAATCGTCCAGGGTTTTTCAGCTGAATTAGACTAATGTTGATGCCCTGAGTCCGAAAATGAGATTGGTTTCGCTCAATCAGGTCAGAATGTTTTGCTACAGAAACTTTTAAAAAATCGTTTTTTTGTAAAAAACAAAATTTTTGCGGCTCACCAGTCGATAAACCCCTGCCGATTTTTTCGGTATTCCTCAATAATAAGTGTCAACACAATTCAATAAATTCAGTTTTTGTTTAGTTTATCAAATTTTATTAGCATAATTGACATAATATGAAGAAAAAGTTCAGGGCATAAATCTGCGTTTCTTAGATTCCCGTGTGTGAGCAGCTGCTGGGTTGTCTCTCTTCAGCGACCAGCAGTAGTCCGCCAGCATGACTGCATCCCACCTCCCCTGGTACCTTTCCTCCATTTGGTGCATGTCCTGATGGAATCTTTCTCCCTGCTCATCGCCCCAAAGTTTTCCGGAAACTTATCCATGTGCGAAAACAAGAAATGCATCTTTACGCTCATCAAACACCCGAGTTCTTGAAAATCCTCAATCATGGTGCTGATGAGCCTTGCGTGGTTTGCTGCCTTAGTGTTCCCCAGGAAGTTGTTCATCACCTGCACAAAGGATTCCCAGGCGGCGCACTCAAGTGAGTTCATGGAGCTACAGAACTCTGCATCGTTTATGAGCTGCCGTATCTGTGGGCTGTCGAAAATGCCGGCCTTCAGCTTCTCAATAGTCAGTTGAGGAAATGCTCGGCACATGTAGTTGAAGCACCTCCCATCCTTGTCCAGAGCGCGCGTGAACTGTTTCATTAAACCCAACTTCAAGTGTAGTGGTGGGATCAATATCTTCTCCCGGTCAACAAGAGGTTCGTTTATGATGTTTCTCGCCCCAGGTACTAACTGCTCTCGCGCCGGCCACTCTTTCTTTACATAGTGCTGGGCTCTGTCTCGATTGTCCCACATACACATATAGCATGGGTACTTCGTGAACCCAGACTGCTGACCAAGTAAAAAGTTCACCATTTTCAAGTCGACGCAGATGATCCATTGGTGTTGCTGATATTGGATTTTTTCGAGCACATACTTCACTGCTTCATATTTCTCTTTGAGAGTCGTGGAGTGCGCAAGCGGGATTGAGGCAAACTGGTTCCCATTGTGGAGGAGCACACACTTCAAAGAACGCTTGCAACTGTTAATAAAGAGTCACCAATTTCTCGCATCGTATTGAGGACCGCCCAGTTTATCAAGAAGACCGGCGACATCTCGGCAGTACACAAGGTTTTCCTCCTGGCAGATTTTTTCGGTTGATGCCTGCAGTATTGATGGCACAGAAATAACAATCCGATGCGTGGTCAAATGGCTCCCTCCATACCATCGGAATTCCAAACTTTAGTGATGTTTTCTCACCTTTCGTCCACCGCCGGAGGTATTCCACGCATGTTTTGCACACCGTGTGCGGTGCCCAAGACTTGTCTTGGTCACCCAGCTTGATTTCAAAGTAAGCCTGGTAGGCATGTTTCACAAATTTTGTGATGTTCATCCTATCAGCTGACAGTGTGTACTCTCCGCAAATGTAGCAGAAAACGTCAGGGTTATTCGTGCATGAACGTCGTGCTGAAGCCATTTTAGATATTAGTTAGATAGTTATTTTTTAGTAAATGAAATAGCAGCAGAGTAAGCCCTATAAATACATATTTGTAAATCAGTAGTCTTTGTATCATTTTGTCACGTACACAGTATCTATTTTTAGCTCGTCAAGTACCTCGGGTTTTTTCCCACGTGCAGACATGTTAATTATTGTAAATTGGGCTGCATTTATTATATTATTGTAGATCTATCATTCTATTCAAGTACATTTAACCATTGTAATTATTTGTGAATAGCTTTTCCAAGTTCTGAATTAAAGTAATTGTTTTAGACGAAGAGAAGTTTCTTCATTGAATATAGTAACATACTTAGATCGACTTAGCAATTGACAACTTCTAGATGATCAACTGGCAACATTCTAAATGATCGTATCATCAACTAGATCTAGCTACTTCTATACGATCATCTTATTAAAAGACGATTTCAAGATCCTCGGCAATCACGATCATTGATAGTGTGATATAGATCAAGATAATCTTCAACGTGACATCTATCATAGTATCTTCATAGATCTTGTCATCTGACATCCACTAATTGATGATTGTGACACATTTTATGTTATTTTAATATCGGTTCTATTGATCTAAATTAATTTCTATGTTGGTAAGATATCGATGGTGTTTTGTTGTGCGTTTATTACCATTGTGTAGATTGTCAGATAGCTCAAAAATTTGACCTGATTGAGCAAAACCAATGTGATATTCGGACTCAGAACACCAAAATTAGTCTAAATCAGCTGAGAAACCCCAGACGATTTTTTGGCTGTTGCCCTGTGTTATCTACTAGTACTGTAGAAATTAAGTTTACACGTTTATAAACTATTAACTTATTTGTCAAATACTAAATTAAACAATTCATAAATATACCTAAATCTAAAATATCTAAAATATCTAAAATACTAAAATCATCTTTACCTAGCTACTCTACAAAACCCAGAGACAGTTGACTACAATCTCTAAATTTATTTATATATTTAAAAACTATTATAAATTTTAACTAAAAACAATTCACCAGCCCTCATCTGCTTCTCAACATTGCCACTAATTGACATGAAACTAATAACAGGGAAGGTAGCAAATGCAAGTTACTGACCTGAATAACATGGCTGTATTGTACTTCTGTTCCTTTCAATTTCTTGATTTCAGCTTCATTCTGTTTCTTTTCTAACTCAGCAGCATGCTGCAATTAAAGATGTGAATGACTCATGACATTGACAGCAACACATCAGAAATGTTCCTGTTATTATGTCACTCAATATATTTATACTGATGCTTTTAATATTGACTAACTTTTAATCTCTGCAGTAACACAGAATCTGGCATAGAAGATGTTTGCTTTGCTGCTTTCCAGAACTGTTTCTGGGCTGAGTAGCGATTCATGGGACATATTTTGAAAAGGCAATCTGCAAAGCAATATGATATTAAAATATTCGGAAATAATAGATAATTCACTAGGCATTGAACAAGATATATTATAGAATTCAGACGGTCAAAATTGTCCATAAAATTTAAATGGTAAATTTATTACATTATGCTTTCTTGAAAGCTTTCTTATGTTTAAGTTAAAAATTCTTAATTTTTATGCATGATAAAGGATTTACATCTCAAGGATAATATAATATCCTAGATTTCCAGGAGATAAAAAATAATTTAAAGATTTTGATATTAATTACCCCGAAACTTTTTTGGCGGATTATTGAGATCTCCTGCTTCTGGCTGCACCACTGATCTGTCATCTACAAGGCTGTGAATCGAACAATATGTCTAGTTAATATAACTTGAAATATTTATACAGAAGTCAACAAAAAGATCTACATTCAAATGCTGTTAAAATGCACCTAGTCTAATGGCAAGCCTTATGTCCGTGATGGCCAATTTTTTTTACCAAGGGGGTACCAATAAATTTTAGGTGTTTCAAGGTCCAATTAAATAGTTTTATTTCTAGGAATTGGAGGCAAGTGCATGTCAGGATGTATTAAGTCTGCATGTTTATTATTTATTTATAGAAAAAAATACCATTAAAACTGCATGCAACAGAGCATCACATAGGATTTAAAATAAAATGTAACTAAATAGTTTGCTTAATTAGTCTATCATAATAATATAAAATTCTTTTATTAAAGGAATAGAAAGCTCCAGAAACTACTAAAATATTTTTTTAATGCATACAAACAATGGACACCATTGGTCAAGAATATTAATTTAAAATAGCGATTCACTAAAGCTTACTTACCCTAATGTTGATAAAAATCCACACACAGTACCCTCAGCATAGAGGGAAACAATATCCCCAATGTGTACAAAATTTGTAGCCATCTTGCTAAATGGGCCACTAAAGAAGTAAACTTTTCACTTCTAGCAGTAAATCTTAAAACTATCTTGACTTTATTTAAAAACTATGCTCTTTATTATAATACATCAGTAATCTGAACATGTCCAACACAGGAGCCATTATTCTCTTATCACTGGTAACACTTAAACCTGCAGAAAAAGAAAATACAAAAATACAATTTTAATAATAATAAAATTAATAGCAAATATTTTTTTTAAATATAATACGTTTAAAAAAAAAAAACTAATTATTTTGCAAAAAAACAAAAAAACAACAAATAAAGACATATAAAGGATAAATAGAACTCTACTTGAGATATTAAATTATGATTTGACCAAAAAAATATTGATTTTAACTTTCTATGATTTAGTTAAAGGTTAAACCTCAATAAATCAATAAGGGCAATGAGTATTGGGAGACTTTAAATAAATAAAAAATTTATAAACAAGGTTACAAAGACAATTTGTGTGGAGACACAAACTAAAAATCGGCCCTTTAAAAAAAAAGTAAACATTTTTTTTTTGTAAATGTAGTAATTAGTATAACAGAACTTATTTAACTTAGCAATACAAATGTAGAAAAAAAATAAATTTTTTTTGACAAAAAATCTAAAATTATTTGCAAAAATGTGTTTAAAATATGGTAAATAGTTATCTCCCCTACTTAAGAGCCTCCAGTGTTTGTAGTGAATAGTTGTAAAAGTGTATTTTTATGAAAAACTGCTTGCATAAGTGATTTTAAAAAATTTGATTTTTCGCTTTCAGAAAAGAAAAAAGTAGCAGTTCCATCAGAACTTTGAATAGTCTAAATTATTATGATGTTGGATTTTCACTATGTTTTCTAGTTTACGAGATCTAAATGGGATGGACATACGGATAGAAATTTCACACAAAACTAATAGCGTCTTTTCCCCATTTCGGGGTTCGATTAAAATAAGTACCACAGAAAACATACCTAGTAAGATTCATTAAAAATAACTGACAAAACAAAATAGAACAGGCGTGGTATTAATGAACACAAATCCTTGCCTTCATCAATTCAGAAAACATATCCATTTATATTGCTTAAAATGTACTATTTTTTATGAGTTAAAATGTGCACAGTACTACAACATTCAAAGTGTCTAAACAATTGAACAATAAAAATGTATTTATAAAAAATGTCTAAACCATGATGGCAAGATATACAATACCCCATAAGTTGGGCACAACAAAAAGAGACCAAAAACAAAGGGAAAAAGCAAGTATCAAAACTAAAATAAGGAGTATATAAACGTTACACACAAAATGGCAACTGTTGTCTGATAGATCCAGTGGTATCATGAGAGGTCAAAAAGTGAAAAAGGAAAAAAGCAAGACATTCTGAAATTATAAATTTCCAAAACCAGTATTAAAAAAAATAACAACTGCTGTTGATCATCACTACAGCTTCTTATTAACATTAATGATAGTTCTGATAACAGACAAGCTATAAATAACTGGAGGCATTTTTGGTAGAGAAACTGGGCCACTGCGTGATTTTTGCTGCAAATCTTATTGATTTACTGTTAGCTGATTTAGAGAATTTTAGATGCATCCTCTCTTGTGTTTAGTGGATCGTATATTATTGATTTCTAGTACTGTCTATTCTAGTCCTTAATTTTACTGAGTATATATAACAGCAAGACTAAAACAGGTTATTATTGATTTCTAATAGTTTTTTTTTTCATGATGATGTTTGTGCAGGTGCTCAGAAATAAAAACTATTTGGAAACATTTTCACTCTAAACTTACTTCAAAATATACTCATTTCATGCGTACTATAATAAGAAGAAAAATTCTCAAATGGGTTGCAACACATTTTCAAATTGAAGGAAATGAAAATGCTTGGCATACTTGCCAATTATGGGAGAATGAGTCTGCAGCCTGTAACATAAAGAACCAGAATATAAAAATATGAGACAACACATGCTCAAAAGCTGAAAATCGGAACAAGCAAAACATTTAAGTCCCCTGAGAATGCAGACCATATCAAGAGAGTCAAACAAGATACTAGACCTCGAACACACCTTTAGTTACAAAACTATTGGAGAACTGACACATCTCGAAACACTGTGCAGATCATCTCAGATGATGTTGATAATGAGAACACAGACAAAGAATAACTGCTATATTATCTTACTTTCCCCCCTCTCCCTTTATATGAATAATGATTTCTTTGGATACAATGATAACATGATTAACACCATTAAGTACGGTTCACCACATTTAAGAATTCTCGAATATATATGTTAATATTATAAAGGTCTAATAATAACAATAGAATGGAAATAAAACAGCTTGCTATGACCTATAATTAGTAGGAAAATTGCAATTGAAGGCTTATATTTTCGTATAATTAAATATCAAATAAAATTTAAAAAAGCTTATTATATTTAAAAAAAAAAAAAAAAAAAAGCGTTGGGTGTGATAAGTATGAGTTAAAGTGAACTTCATAGAGAATCTTTGGTTCTTTTTTCTACTGCATTTCTATATGTGAATCCTTATGTTGTTGTCCTTTGTAGTTTTTATCTATTACAATGATTCATAACTATGCAACTGTATTGTAGACGAAAAATCATTTTGTGAAAATAGAAATTACTACAATGTCAATTAACAAATCCATTACAAAGTATTCTTCATAATTGGATAACATAGTCTTTGATATAATCTTTACGTTAACATTTAATTTTGTCTTACTCTAGGTATCTTTCAATTCTTATTGACTAATTCTAAACATGTCTTATCTTAGTACATTTAATATATATTCTTTACAGAAGGCTTATCTCCCCTTAGACAAGTACATTTTTTTCTATATATATTCTATAAAAAAACAAATAAATTAATTACAACTAATTGATTAAATAATTAGTTGTTTTGTTTTTTTATGTCATCAATCTTGAGCCTGTATACAAAATATGATGATAATTGAATGAGTAGAAGTGGTTATAAAATCTATTGCAAAAAATGAAACAATTTAATATCCAAGAAAGATATAGAGGGAGTTAATAAAAAGGGTTGTAAATATTATATTTATGTACAAATGCATTCTTTCTTTTTAAAAACAAAAATAGCATTTTCAATAAATTATTAGTAGCTTGTACAACAGGAAACACATAAATTAGTCATATATTAATTTTTGATACTTGGTAACTTTTTTTTATGAGAAATAACAAAACTGTATGCATAAGTGTTATAAAAATATACAAGATAATCACTTCCTATACTTAATATAGCCTCCCCTATTTTGTTTTTTTTAGTAATACTTGAAATGGTTTTATAAATGGTGAATTTTTATTTTTAAAAAATATAAATATATTTAGAAAAAAATGGTTTCACTTTTAGAAGATACTTTGCGAGCTGTAAAATATTCTTAAATGGGATTTCCAATATCTTTTCTAGATTTTGAGATCTAACCATGGCACTAAAGATTTTTACACATCTGATATTTATAAATTTATGTGGACTATAAACTATCTGTTAACTAAATAAATTTTGTTCTTATTTAAATATTTTAATGTCTGCGAAATTGGACTTAGCTAGAAGTTAGGTGTAATCATCTGAGAAAAGTTAAAATAACCAAATTACATAACTGAACTTTGGGCCACTCAAATCTGGTCTAAGTGGCAAAAAAACTAAAACAAAACAGAGTCCAGAAATGTCCAAATTGAAAAAGTGCAGTGCAAAATGTGGTAGAGCTTAGAACAAATCATTGAAAAAAAGATGTTATAACAATAATATGGTGAGGTGTCTAAAAATGTATCCCTAAATTTTAAGTATCAGTAAAAAAGAAAGTAAAATGAAAAACTAAGTAGAGCGGACTCAATATAGGGTTGTGATGGATATTCATCTTTTCGCCACTGATAAAATTACCAAATATAAACATATAAAATTATATAAAACTAAACTGAAGGAGGCCAAGAACAACTTACAAATGCAAAAACATATCCTAATAAGTAACATAAAATTAAAGGTTAAAAAAATTGTTTCTTTCTTTATGAAGCTGATGACTTTTTGTAAGTGTTTATTTCACACTCAATAACTAATAAATGATAGATGATCTAATTTTTTAAAAAGTAGATTCAGACTTGGAAACATCAAAAGACTTTAGACTAGACTAGTATGCTGGATCTAGTTAGAGATATAGATCTAGTATTGATAAATTGTATCTAAGTATTATTATACATATCTGTATATTGTTACTAAACAGAATTAATTAAATCAGTTTGGTTAATGATTTGCACATAAAACGGTGTGCAAAATGTAATGAAAATCTATTTATTTATAAATTCAACTATTTAAAGAAACATTTGAACCAGTACATGTTTACAAAGACACATTTAGGTAGAGCTCAGGAATTCACACTGAAGTGTCTTCAAAATATACCAAATTTAATCTTAAGATTATTATATTTCGAAACATACAACAGTCAAACCAGAGTTTTTACAGAGTCACATATAGGTACATTTCAAAATATTTCTGCTGCGACAATCATAATGTTGCCTGAAGCATATATTTTTGAATGAAAATTTAGTCTAATTGATGCTTGATGATATTTTCATAATTCGTTTTACAGTAATATAATCTGAATAACATTCCTTGACCTCAATCATGGATGCGAATATAAATGTCTAACAACTATAGTGCAAATATCTCCTTATTACAACACAATAGAAACGTCAACTTAAAAAAAAACTTTCACTGATAAATAGATGAAAAAGACATTTTTTCTTATGGTCTTAGGAGACCCCTGAAAAATGGTCATTCTACCCCAAGAAGGTCACAACCCACAGGTTGAGAACTCTGATCTAGATTCTACACTACACTGTGACTGTGTCACTAATCTACAGACTAGACTAGACTATTACAAAACACTAGTCTAGTCTAGTGATGTCTAGTGTCACAATCATTATGTGTTTTAAAAACTATGAAAAAGCAGCTAGTAGCACTTCCCACATTCATATCTTTTTTTAGTTTTTTTTTTAAATCTAGATCTATGTAGTCTAGATTCTACTTCAAGTCTAAAGTCTAGTGTAAGTTGTAACTCTATCCACAATGACCACAGTCTAGTCTAAATTATATCAGTGTTTCCCAAACTTTTTCCTTAAAAAACAAACAGCACTTTGCAAATTCTGAATAATTTGCTTTGAGATTTAAATTCACATGGACATGGTGGCCTACTAGTTAATTATGCCAATAGTTCGTTGAACACCTACTCAGGCTCAGGTCTCACAGAAAAACCAGTCACTAGGGCTAGGGTTCTACAGTTCAGAAGACAGTTTGGGAAACACTGATCTATAACAATGATATAATTATAAATAAAACTAATTAAAATCTAGGCCTAGATTTACTTATTACTACTATATATTTTTTATACATCTAGAATTCTAGATGAAAAGAAAAGAGATCAGGAATCCAAATTATCTGCTTATCATTCAAATGATTATAGTTATAGATCAGATATAATAATTATAATGATAATATTATCCTTATTATGATTATCTATGATATGACTAGATCTAGACTACATTATTTTTTAAGTATTAAATTATTATTTTTATTATTTATTCTAAAGTCTAAAGCCAAATGGCAAAGCAGTGAAAGCACAGCACCTGGATGTGTAAGTAACTAAGTTGTAAGTGTAGCCTAGAATAGAAGTACTAGATATAGAGTAGGTAATAGACTATATAGACTCTAGATCTAGATGAGATCTAGATTCTGACTCACTCTGAGTCTAGAATGTCTAGATGTAGATATCTTAATCTATTGTTGACAGTAGCCTTATGAGGCTTATGAAAATCCTACTCTCTAGATCTAGAGGTAGAGGCTATGGTTATCCATATATCACACCCAGTGGCCAGGTTTTTTTTTTTTTTTAACTTTGGATTTTTCTTAACATGCTGAAAATGTTCTCTTCAATACATGGTATCTAGTATTAATAATGATTTTCCATCTCCATCTCTTAAACTAGACATCGTTCCGACCTTACTCATAGCAAATGCAAGGGAATGAGTTGCTCTATAGTCGCTTCGCGACTGAAGGAGACCATATATTTCGTATTTCTATGGTTTGTATAGCAATATATTTTGCTATACCAACCATAGTCGTTCTACGACTGAAAGTGCCAACATCGTGGTTCATTTATGTAGACATGGATTAATCGAACGAGTCTCTCCAAAGTTTTCTATATAAAAAAACAGCAATTAGTAGACATGTATACTATAACTCTTAAGTAATATTAAGTGGTTTAAATGATAACGCGATAAATAGATCGTCAATCTATGGCCTTTAGTCGCGAAGCGACTATATGGATCAGCTCATTGAAATGAGATGAATGTCAAGGCGGGCATAAGCTGTGGTCGGAACGATGTCGCCCACAAATCAGTTCCCCCCTCTCCACGTAGATGATGGAACGGCAGTGCCGATATAGTTTGGGGTCAGCGGCGTCGCAGGTTCTGCCAGGGTGTACTAGCACTGGGTGCTGCAAACTGCCTTAGGGTCGCCAGCTCCTGATTTTCCCTCAGGTTTGACTCCCGAAGCCTTTCCCATGATTGGGTAAAGCTGCAAGGCAACAGAGGTTTGAATTCAGAGTTTTCCTTCTCCTAGGTGGGTAGCCAGCCATGGCTAACGAGACACTATTGCCACCGAAGCTTACTGGTTTATGGGCGCCAGTTACTCGCCTTTGCCCCTTCTCCTGTTAGTGCGAACAGTTCCGCCGGACTCAATATCTGAGCCACACGTGTGAAGGCAAGGAGTTGGACTGATTGTCAGAGATTATTTGAGACGTATGCCATAATAGGGAAGCATTTTATAGGTAATGGAGTGCTTACATACATTACCACTTCCGGAAATTACAACCTTGCGGAACCAATTGATCGATATTGAAAGAAAAACATGTATAGATTCTAGTTGAAAAACTATTGGCTATTGAGTATACTAGTGTCCGTGACATAAATCTCTAGAATCTAGAAGTGTTTAGATTAATTACTAAGACTAGTCTAACAGACACGCATTACTAGATGTAAGTTGAATTTGAAAATCCGCTTTTCCTTTACCTTGCTGTTGATGTAACTAATTAATTTGCTATTAATTTTATTATTATTTTATTTATAGCATATAGCGAATAGAGTATGAGCAAGTAGGTCCACATCCCTGCTTCACGCCATTTTCTATTGGGAAGTGATGAGACATAGGTCACCATTGTGTCTAATCTGGCCTTTTTGTCCCACATGAAACTGCTTGAGAATAGGAACTTACATAGGTGGGCATCTTCGAGCGTGGTCAAAATCTTCCATAAGACATCGCGACTGACCATGTCGAAAGCCTTGGTGAAGGTCCACAAAGGTAGCGTAGCCCTATAGGTTTAATTCTTTGCATTTTTCTTGTAATTGTCGCAAAACAAATATCTACCGGCTCTAGAGCTACATGGGCTCTCTGATAGCACCTCGTCCACAAAAGAGTGCCATACGTTAGTCAGTCAAGCAAAACACATGCAAATTAAGATCTTTCCTGTTCCCTCATGGACATTATAGGCCTACTCTGGCAAGACCGCACTACAAACAGCGATGTCCTTGCGAACGCCTGTATGGACAGCGTAGGCCTATATAGAGTGACTTCTTATGGTCCGACAATTACATTGGGCAGGGCACGTAGGCCTATTCCGTATGGGTAACGAGCAATGTATGCCAATAGCAGTCTTTTTTTGTGAGCTGAAAGGTGGTCGACGTAACAGAGGTGCCCCAAGGAAACGCTTTAAAGAGCAGCTTATAGGCGCCAACTTGCTTTAACTGGCATAGAAGATAGAACCTGGTACAGGCTGCTTCAGAACGAGACAGCTGGAGGTCACTTACAAAGGCTGCTGGATACATATTTGAGACCAAAGGAAAACCCGCTGCCGATCGAGGACCTATAGAAGGCGACGAAAAGGAAATCTAAATCGATCACTTGTGGACATGGTTATGCCTGCGCTAGATGTGGAAAAATGTGTACGTCGCTGCTGGGGCTGCGTAGCCCCAGGAAATACTGCATTCATCAAATACAAAACCTAATTATTATACTATATTAATAATATTATGATTAATACAACAATAGCATATGCCTTTTAATAATTTCGTTTCTTAGTGTGTGTGTTAAGTTTTTAACGTTAATATCAAAATATAATGTTCAATACTTCCGGTAAAAATTACAAGTCTACGTTCGGACACTTCTTATTAAATCTAGTTCTAATGATAATGTTAGTTAGATCTAAGTCTAGATCTAGATTTAAGGTCTATTCTAGATCTATTATTATTTATATATAGAATTAATATTATCTAGATTTAGTATATAATCTATAAGTCTACATTTATGTATAGATCTACCAGGTCATCTGCTAAAAGTTTAAAGTAGGGAGGTGAACAAAAAAATTTTTTTTTGAAAAAAAAAATTTTGCTTAGTAAATCATTAAAGTACTTGATTGGAACTGTCCTTCGATGTAAAAATTATGACTGTATGTTTAATAGTTAGAAAGTTATGATTTTTTTTGTGTCGTTTTGGCTTAACATAGGTTGACATGGAAAAATTGTGATGAGAGCGTCTCGGTCGCTTAGCCAGCGAGACACACCCCCCGCTCAAAAAGTTAAAATTTGGAATTGAGTTTCGTAGGGGATAAATCTACTTATTAAATAAGAAATTTAATAGTAGATTTAGTATTCATAGTGAATTTCTAGCTCACAAATCTGATTTCATTTGTATTTATGAACTTTACTTGTTTAAAATGTAAATATTGATGAAATAAACAAATTATCGGGTCTAGATCTACAAGAAATGTCAGAGAGGCGGGGACAAAATGGCGGCGTTGTGATGGCAGAAAATAACGAAATATTTAAAAAGTGGGATCAAAATCGTCTGAAACAATTATTTTTCAAATGCGCTTTCAAATTAATGCGACGATGATTAATTCACAAAAACTATTTGAATATATCCAGAATATTAGGCTTTACATTACCTCAAGTGGTTAAAAATTGATGACGAAATTTCCTTAACAAAATTCACAAAAACTGTAAAAATCCCATAGCCCACAATGATAACCGTATTTTCAAGTTTTTGGGCGATGCGACGGATAAATCGCGATAAAACTTGGTAGAATTATAGCCAGGCATGATATCTACCGTGAAAAAAAAAATGAATGTTTGATGACTTTCCTGGACCCTGTATTGCTAAAAACAAAAAATGAGTATTTTTTATTATAAATATAAAAATGACAAATAACTTTAAAAAAAAAACTTAATTAAGCTTTATGTAGGCCATTGTCTAAAGTAACCGATAACACAAGTTTAAAACTTCTCACATTTCATTCAAAAGTGTAATAAATTTGCAAGTGTGGCTTATGTGAAAAAAAGTCAAAAACGCAATCACAAATTTATCGGTCATTTTTTCCTTTTTCACTTCCGGGTATTTTGGGCTCCCTATTTAAAGTAATACAGTAGAACGTCGTTTATCCGAACGTCAAATATCCGGACCAGTTTTTTTTTATTTTTTTATTTTATCAACCACATGTATCCGAGACCTTGCAGCGAAAAAACGAGGGTGTACAATGGTACAGCGAAAAATAAGTGATTATTTTCCACAATAAAGGTAAAATTGCGACATTTGTCACCTATTTTGCTCGTTCTTCACGCACGTGTCCCGCATGTGATGATTTTCAATATTCGTATAGTGTCCGGTTGCATATACTGCATGGATCGCTTCGGTTTTCGGTTATCCGAACAATCGCGTATCCGAGCGGTGTCCGGTCCCAATTGAGTCGGATAAACGACGTTCTACTGTATAAAAGTAGTAACTAAGGGGAAGTCGGATGCCATGGTTTTGACAATTTTAAATATGACATGTGTTTTGATTTACAGATAATGAATATATTCTTTTTTTTTATTTGCAATAATAACTTAGTAATTGATTTTTTTCCGACGTAATTTTCCTGCGCATCCAAAACAGTCAGACTTTTACCGGGTTTCTATGTGATGTCATGTCACGTGTTTTAATCTGTTGACTTATTGTATAACAGGAGACCATACAGCAAAGTTTACATTCTCGTAAAAGAAATATATCTTTGTCTATGCAGTTAGATCTAGGATCTTGTAAGCAAAGGAAAAATGCGTATTAAAAGTAGATTTACATGCTTGACTAATCACGACAGTGTGTATTTTCTCGCCCGACCACTCAACACACAACAAACACTATCACTTGGTTTTCTTGTCATGACCGACTACACGTAGTCTCGAATAGCCTTACACTGACCAGCTTGTTCGAATCATTCAGACACACGATCTATTTACTTCTTGGGATAGGGAGAGGCTTAGATGAAAATTACTTTTTTTTCTCGAGTTGGTTATCCTAATGCTTTTGGATCTATCTATACATGTTTATATATATAACTATCATAGCTCTGGACTAGGCCGTCACTAACTATAACAGCCTACTGTAAGAATGAAGCGATACGATTGGTTAAATCAAGTTTCTCTTTCAGTATTGTTTAGGGAAGTGACACATGAAATAACTTAAAACAAAATCTCAAGGAATCCCGGTTTTTTTTTTAGATGTCAAGAATTTACTGACTAATTTATTAAATATAAAATTTTCTAAGCATTTAAATAAAAAATGATATAATGTTTACTATTACAACTTTTTACGCAGAATTTAAATATGTCAATAACTCAAATTTTAAAAACTATCAGAGTTTCCCTTTAAGTAAAAGTAAAACTAAAGTACTGGACTGGATCATCATTAAAAAAAAATGATGATTGGAATTGGATGATAGATTCAGATAGAAATATAATTTTATTCTATTCTATCAATTTTACTATCATTAATTCATTCAATCATATTCTATGATTATCTAGATCTACTACTTAACTAGATCTACTACTACTACTACTAGATCTAGAATCTAGGCTAGTAATACTTCATTAAAAACCATCTTAAAACATTAAAAGCATTATAGTATAGAAAATCATATTACCAACTAAATACACATCAAACAAAATAAATAAATGCTGGTTTAATAATAGATTAAGATGCTTTGTAAACAGATGGAAAACCTATATAAAAAATTTAAAGTTAACAAAAAGTATATAAAAATTAAACACCTAACCCAAAAAGTAAGCAGACAGCTGCAGAGAGAATACATTTATAAACAATCTAATATCTAAAGATAACAACAAAAACCTATGGTCATAAAGTCTAAGAAAATGGAAAAAAACAGGCATAGCACCATTAAAAGATGAACATAACATATATAATGAAACTAAAGCAAACATCCTAAACAAATATTTTGAATCAGCATTCTCAGCCCCAGGAGACAAAGACATATTACTTAATTTGAACCAAGTCGACAACATAGAAGATATAGTAGTACAAGAAAATGGAATCCAAAAACTATTAGCCAACACCAAACCTAATAAAGCTTCTGGACCTGATGGTATTCCAGCTAGATTACTCAAAGAACTAAGCAATGAGCTAGCCCCAGTGTTCAAAATACTCTTTCAGGCATCGCTTAACCAGGGCAGAGTACCAAAGGACTGGAAAGAAGTTAATGTCACCTCCCTATTTAAAAAAGGAGAAAAATCTGACCCAGGAAACTACAGACCAGCATCACATGTAAAATCCTAGAACACATAATATGTAGCAACATCATAAACCACATGGCTTTAGGAAATATAGATCATGTGAAACACAACTAATAGGACTAATTGATGATTTTTCAAAAGGTTTAGATAATAGTGAACAAATAGATGCTACCTTACTAGATTTTTCCAAGGCTTTTGACAAAGTTCACCACCATAGTTTGCTTAAAAAATTAAAATATTTCGGCATTAATGGTCCATTGCATCAGTGGATTAAAGATTTTCTGATAGGGAGAGAACAAACTGTAATAATAAATGGCTCAAAATCAACACCGATAACAGTAAACTCAGGTGTACCTCAAGGAACAATCTTAGGTCCACTACTATTTTTAATTTACATAAATGATTTACCAAATTGCATTACTTCAGGAACAAAAGTCAGATTATTTGCAGACAATTGCATAATATATAGAACAATAAAAACAACACAAGACACAGATTTTTTACAAAGAGAATTAGATGAATTACAGAAATGGGAATCAAATTGGAGCATGTCTTTCCACCCAGAAAAATGTCAGTTGTTAAGAGTAACAAAAAAACTAAAACAAATTAATTCCTCTTATCTTATTCATGGCAAAACAGTAACACAGACTAAAAATGCAAAATACCTAGGTGTTATAATAAATGAAAAACTGTCATGGAATCCACGTATTGATGAAACTATAAAAAAATCAAACAAAGCATTAGGGTTTATTAAAAGAAATTTCTATAAATCAAATAAGAACATAAAACTAAAATGTTATTTTTAACCTCGTTAGGCCAATAATAGAATATGCATCCTCCGTTTGGGACCCCTCAACTCAAGAAAACATTAAGAAACTGGAACAGACACAAAATAGAGCAGTGAGATTCATAAAAAATGAATATTCACATTTGACTAGAGTAACACATTTAGTAAAATCACTAAATTTAGAAATGGAATTTAGAATTTAGCATGGAATGGGTTGCCTGAGCTAGCCAGGAAAACCAGTGACTTGGCAGAATTTAAGTCATTGGTTAATATGCATGACTAAATGCATGACGCGTAGGACGTAATCATCTTCTTTTTTGAAGAAACGTCTGTATTATATAAGATAAGATAATATAAGATACTAGTACTAGACTTTTAGACTAGATTAGAGTGTCTAGATTCTAGTCGAGACTAGTACGGTAGACATCTAGAAATCTATATCCATCTTAGTATCTTCTATAATCTAGATCTATAATCTATGATCTAATCATGATAATCTATGATCTAGCTAGATCTAGTAAAGTACTACTGCTAGTAGTATTAAGTATTACTATTAGAAAGACTATTTAGACTATCACTATACTATGTTTTACTATATTATATATTTATAAATCTGATCTATCATCTATGTAATAGAAGTCGAAATACTTCAAATAGATTCTAGATATTTCTATAATTATATACTAAAGTAATTAACATTTATTTAATATATAATACATTTAATATAATTATATATATTTTTATTGTGTTGCAGAATTCAATAAGAAATAATATAAAATGTGACTTTTGGGTTTCTGATGGTTCAAGGTTCATTCTAAGTCTCTTCCATTTACATTTCGCATCAAATCTGCAAAAATGATATAATGAGTGTCTTATTCAAAACTTTAAACTACAATGCTGAGGAGACCACGGAAATGCAGACACATCCCCTTGGCATTAACTCACCTCTAAATACAACTTTGATATCTAATGATTTTAATAAAAAACATTTGGACCCAAGCAATGACACCGAATTACATTGTGCTAGTGGGGATCTGACTGGTGTTCTGGGCCTCTTTGTTCAAGCCTTGCTTGCTTTTTTAGCTTTCACATCTTTAATCGGTAAGTTCTTTTAATACTACAAATTTCTTTTAATGATGCATTCATATGCTAGAGATATTTAAAAAAAATAAATTTTTCTTTAAAAATATAAATGGCTTAGATACAAAGATACCAGGTATTTAATAGAAAGAGATTTTTTTTTTATTTAAAAGTAGTCATTACTTAAGTTAAAACTTAAAATACTTAGAACATATTATACAGCTAATGCCCTAGCTTACTCACTCACAGACAGATACATTCTCCTTCATAAAGTAGATTTAAAAAAAAACACTTAGTTTTAGCCTGTTATTTTTCACTTTGAAATTACCAGCGGTCAACATTTACAAATCAATGTGTTTTTATTTTACCTTAAATTCTTCCCAATTTGTTTTCATCAAAGTGAAATGCAAATGTTTAATAGTCAAAATGATTGGCTCATAACTCATGATTGCAGACACTTTATTTATAAAAATATATTTTTCCGTTTTCCCTGAAATTCATGAACTAGTTATTGTGTGTTATTAAATTTTTAATGCATGAAAAGAAATGTTATAATAGCTAGATCTACATCCTAATCTATAGAATTGAGAAGTCAGAGAGTGTTTCGGATTATTTGGGTAGGGGATAAGGTCTACTAGAATTCATTGGCCAAATGTATGCATAGGGAAGTTTTGTAATGTACTGTAGGCTTTTTGTCAAGTGGGAGTATTAAAGAGCCAGCAGGCCATATCATTGTTGTTTTTTTAATAGTTATGGATTAAAAGTAAAATATTTGTATGCTTTCTCTTGACAGCCAAAAGATATTGTGAGCCTAAGCCTTCTAGAAGACCTTGGAAGATTTGGTAATGAAATTTTATTTTTTATTTTTTAGTTATTATGTTAAAACTATAATACTAATAAAATGTTAATAGTTAAAGTTGTCTTTTAATGAATATTTTTTGTTTCTTATTTTATATTGTAGGTTTTTTGACACATCTAAACAAGGTGTTGGCGCTGCTGTTCTTCATTTTGCTAATTTATTCTTGTCTGAGGTCTTTCAGGGAGATCCTTGCACATGGTAAGTTTATTGTATGTAATTGTCTAAATAATCATTTTTAACATAGATTTTCTTTTTGATTAAGATTTTTTTTCTATGTTATTAATTTCTAATTTGTAAATGTTTCTATTCAAAGGTATTTCATCAGTTTCCTGTTAGATTCCACAGTTGGTCTCCTAGTTATTTACATTGGCTTAAAATCCTGTCAGCTTTTAGCTCATCATAATCGCTGGAAGTCTATTTACTTTGGAGAATATGGTAGGCCTTTAAGTTATTTATTGAAAAAGAAAAACATTTTTTCAAAGCACAATTTAAATCTTTTCAGTTATTATGTTAGTGCAATTGATGACTGTGCAAAAAAAAAATATGGGGAACCAGGTGGTAAGCAACAATTATCCTGGAGAAAGAAAAAAAAAACCTAGCTATATTAAGAGTAATTTTTTTTGACAACTACAAGAAAAAAATGCAGGATCACAAGCTGTGCCTTTTTATGAAAAAAAAAAAAGAAAATATATGTAAAAAAACAACAACAACTTATTACTTATAAATTTTGTATTACAACATTGGCCTTTTAAAACAATATCTTATAATAGTTAGCGTGGTTTGATTATACCTTTAATTTCTTCACATTATACTGTCCTGTCTTTTGGTTCAGTACATACTATACATTTTTTTAAATTTCTTCCCCTTCTACCAGTTGATGAGCTTATTTTATTTTGCCATTTTCCACAATTTGGTCATCCTTTACCCTGCCTCTTCACTGCCTTCTCTGCAAGGTTTTAATGTAATTCTTAAATTAGTTTTATCACACTCTACTTTCTGGGATGACAGATATCTTTATCAATATCTATATCAATATCTTTCATCTTATTTTTTTTTACAAGTTTTTGAACTCATATAGTTGACCTGGAATTGATTAAGCCTTAAGTGTGAGAAAGTCTAAAATAAAAGTGAAGTAATTTGCATAAAAAAAAATAATGCATTTTTTTTTTTTTTTCTATTTCAGGTGATCCACCTAAGTGCAATGCCTGGGTTGGCCAGTGTGCTCTGTATATTTTAGTCATGATTATAACCAAGCTGTTGATGACTCTGTTAGTTTTATTTAAATTTTGGACAGATGTAAGTGCTTGAATTGTTATTGCATTTCAAAAGTCTATTTTGCAACATAAGTTTTTTTTTCTTTCTTATTACTCTTGTATAGCAAACTTTTAATGCTTTAGCATGCTCAGTGACCTATATTTCAATCTCTTATGTGAACCTGTTGGGGTGGGAGTATGTGTCTTATCTGTCGTGTGTGTATTGTGTTTCGCTTGGCAGCACACGTCGGCTGACCAGTGGGAGGTCAACTGTTTTATCACATATGGGAACACAAGTCAGGCCCTTCCAGGTAACAGTAACTTGCATAAAGATATGGTTAAGGTAGAAGGTCAGAAAAGGTACTATTGGTGACAAAAAGGATCCAATAAGATCAATATATATGCCATTGTATAAAGGTGAAGCTACCTTCAGAGTCGATCGCTTGTTAGTAGTCATTGTTCCTTGTGAATTTTATTTGTACACTTGTATCTTTACTATGTTTTATTCTATTCAAGTTTTATAAATTTTATTTTATTGTTTGAAGGCATTAAAGTCAAGAGAAAGATAGTTATTACATTGTTTCTTCAGCATATCCTAGTAGCATGTTGTATATATTTGTAAGCATCTCCAAATCCGCTTGTGTCATATGATTGTGGAGACAATACAAACCTCTTACCTTAAAAATCACAGTGTGACAGTAAACAAAAACCTTAAAAAATGCCTTGCAAAATAAAAACTTTTAATTGAATATCTTAACAAAGCAACATATGGCTGTCATATACACTGAAAAA